>CAKJTD010000069.1:1595657-1703660 GCA_917499995.1 Ichneumon xanthorius | reverse complement strand
ACAATTTTTATACGATGCCAAATATTTGGTCTTGGAAAATATTCGACAAAATATAGAGAAAGACGATTGTATAAAAGTGAACATTGTATTAAATGCTGAATTTACAATCACTCATGTGTCCAACGACGACGACGACGACGACGACGAACAACAACTCGTGGAATTAACGGAAATGAGGAACTTCGGAACACCGAACAAGATAATTCTTCCTACGAACGATTTAGAAGATTGGTACGAGAACGACGTGACTAAACGAATCTTAACGGCTATGGAAGAATTTCAAGAACGCGATAGTGGTTGGGCTTTGTCATCGATAATTAATTTGATAGTGAACATTAATAGATGCGAATTAATGAGTGGAGCGGCACATTGTGCAAAACTTCCGAAACTGAGCATAAACGAGCTGTGATCAGTGTGAGATCGAACAATAATATGTGATTCGCATGGTCAATAATGGCCGCACTGTATCCAAAGAAAAAAAATGCAGAAAGATGGAGATCATATCCAGATTATAAGAATGTGTTGAATCTGGACAAAATCATATTTCCAATGACGATATCGCAAATTTCGATTTTCGAACGAAATAACAAAATGTCAATCAATGTATATATTTTGAAGCACAACAACAACAACGTCGATGACAACGACGACGACGAGGATAAAATACTCAATATCGTACCTCTACGATTGAGTAATGTGTACAATATCTACAATAAACATATAAATTTGTTACTGTACGAGGATGCTAAGATCATTGGTAATTGGCATTACGCATGGATAAAGAATCTCTCAAGACTTGTGTCGTCGCAGATCAATCGTCACAGTCATGGAATACACATTTGTGATAGGTAATATATTTGTAAAATAAATTATTTTATTTTCATAATCATTAATCGATTATTGTTTTTCTTTTTCCGATGTCTTCATTATTTTATAACGGAAAAAAAATTGAAGGATCATCGAATCGATTGCGTCGAGATGAACGCCTGCAGGATCACTCTGCCGCCGACGAATCCGCCCGACAACGATGAGAGATGGATAAAATTTAAGAATTACAAAAGAAAGAAACCACTTCCTTTTATTGTCTACGCTGATTTCGAGTGTCTCTTGAAAAACATTGATAACACCGATCCGACCGCAAAATCGTATGCGTATCAAAAATATGAGCCATACAGCGTTGGCTACTATTTTCATTGTAATTTCGATCGAGAATTGTGCAGATATAACGCATATCGGGGAGACAATTGTGCCGACTGGTTTGTGCAAGAATTGAGAAAGATCATTGAAATTATTAGTGAACGTTATGGGAATCCCTTGGAGATGGTGATGAATGAACGAATCGGAGGTAATATAACCACCATCACCACTACCAATCCTCTCTGTCACATCTGTGAAAAGACGGTCACCTCGAATCAAACGATGGTTCGAGATCATTGTCATTTGACAGGACGTTTCAGAGGTGTAGCTCAAGCCGGTTGTCATTTAAATTACAAAGATTTGCATCTTCTTCCAATAATTTTTCATAATTTAACAAATTATGATGCACATTTTTTAATTCAAGAAGTGGTTGAAAAATTTAATGATGATGGATCATCGAAAACGAGCGTGATTGCCACGACGCTCGAAAAATATACAACTTTCACGAAGACAGTCAAGACGCGCCGCGATGATCGATTGAAAATCCAATTGAGATTTATTGATTCATTTAAATTTTTGAATATGGGTTTGAGCAAATTGGTCTCAACTTTGGATAAGAAAGATATAAAAATTACGCGCAATAATTTCAATGATCTGAGCGACGAAAAATTTAATCTTTTAACGAGGAAAGGTGTATTCCCATACGATTATGTGTGCGAATGGGAAAGATTAAACGAGACGAGTTTACCCGTGTACGAGAACTTTTACAATAAATTAGAGGATTGTAATATCTCGAGAGAATATTATGAACATGCGAAAAATATTTGGCGAATGTTCGATGTTAAAACACTCGGAGAATACAGCGATTTGTATCTAAAGACGGATGTGCTATTGTTGGCCGACGTCTTCGAAACATTCAGACTCGATTGTCTAACGAGTTACAGTCTCGATCCCGCTTATTACTTCACCGTGCCCGGTTATGCGTGGGGATGTAATGTTAAAATTTACCAAAATCGAACTTGAATTATTGACGGATATAGATATGATGATGTTTGTTGAGCGAGGTGTACGCGGTGGACTAAGTCAGTGCTCACATCGTTATTCGAAAGCGAATAATAAGTATATGAGCGGCGATGCGTACGATGAACAAAGAGATGATATTTATCTAATGTATTACGATATTAATAATTTATATGGATGGGCGATGTCGCAAGCATTACCATATAAAAATTTTGAATGGGTTAAAAACATAAGCAATTTCCATGTAGAATCGATAGCTGCCGATGGATCAATCGGATATATTTTGGAGATTGATTTAGAATATCCGGACAATGTGCACGATTTGCATGCGGATCTTCCATCTTGTTCAGAACGTGTGCAACCGCCGGGAGAGCGCACTCATTCAAAACTTCTCGCTACGCTCAACAATAAGTATCGTTATGTTGTTCATTATCGTGCACTACAACAATGCCTGCTTCATGGTTTACGACTGACAAAGATTCATAGAATATTAAAATTCAATCAATCGATGTGGCTTAGCGGTGTGACGCGGTTTTTTTGCCTCGTCACAAAAGTGAGAACCGCGAGTCCGAGAGCGGACTGTCACAGCGAGCGCAAAACTCAATCGTTCGATTTCGTTATAAAGCGACTTTGCATTCGTTTGGGACTTGTTTGGCGGCTAGAAACGCATGAATCTTGTGTATTTGCATAGAATGAAGGGTTTTTGATCACACATTACGAGCTGGAACGCATACAGCGAGCGCAAAACTCAATCGTTCGATTTCGTTATAAAGCGACTTTGCATTCGTTTGGGGCTTGTTTGGCGGCTAGAAACGGATGAATCTTGTGTATTTGCATAGAATGAAAGGTTTTTGATCTCATAATACGAGCTGGAACGCCTACAGCGAGCGCAAAACTCAATCGTTCCATTTCGTTATAAAGCGACTTTGCATTCGTTTGGGGCTTGTTTGGCGGCTAGAAACGGATGAATCTTGTGTATTTGCATAGAATGAAGGGTTTTTGATCTCATAATACGAGCTGGAACGCATACAGCGAGCGCAAAACTCAATCGTTCCATTTCGTTATAAAGCGACTTAGCATTCGTTTGGGGCTTGTTTGGCGGCTAGAAATGGATGAATCTTGTGTATTTGCATAGAATGAAGGGTTTTTGATCTCATAAGACGAGCTGGAACGCCTACAGCGAGCGCAAAACTCAATCGTTCGATTTCGTTATAAAGCGACTTTGCATTCGTTTGGGACTTGTTTGGCGGCTAGAAACGCATGAATCTTGTGTATTTGCATAGAATGAACGGTTTTTGATCTCATAATACGAGCTGGAACGCCTACAGCGAGCGCAAAACTCAATCGTTCGATTTCGTTATAAAGCGACTTTGCATTCGTTTGGGACTTGTTTGGCGGCTAGAAACGCATGAATCTTGTGTATTTGCATAGAATGAAGGGTTTTTGATCACACATTACGAGCTGGAACGCATACAGCGAGCGCAAAACTCAATCGTTCGATTTCGTTATAAAGCGACTTTGCATTCGTTTGGGGCTTGTTTGGCGGCTAGAAACGGATGAATCTTGTGTATTTGCATAGAATGAAAGGTTTTTGATCTCATAATACGAGCTGGAACGCCTACAGCGAGCGCAAAACTCAATCGTTCCATTTCGTTATAAAGCGACTTTGCATTCGTTTGGGGCTTGTTTGGCGGCTAGAAACGGATGAATCTTGTGTATTTGCATAGAATGAAGGATTTTTGATCTCATAATACGAGCTGGAACGCCTACAGCGAGCGCAAAACTCAATCGTTCGATTTCGTTATAAAGCGACTTTGCATTCGTTTGGGGCTTGTTTGGCGGCTAGAAATGAATGAATCTTGTGTATTTGCATAGAATGAACGGTTTTTGATCTCATAATACGAGCTGGAACGCCTACAGCGAGCGCAAAACTCAATCGTTCGATTTCGTTATAAAGCGACTTTGCATTCGTTTGGGACTTGTTTGGCGGCTAGAAACGCATGAATCTTGTGTATTTGCATAGAATGAAGGGTTTTTGATCACACATTACGAGCTGGAACGCCTACAGCGAGCGCAAAACCCAATCGTTCGATTTCGTTATAAAGCGACTTTGCATTCGTTTGGGGCTTGTTTTGCGTTTCTAACGCATGAATCTTGTGTATTTGCATAGAATGAAGGGTTTTTGATCACACATTACGAGCTGGAACGCCTACAGCGAGCGCAAAACTCAATCGTTCGATTTCGTTATAAAGCGACGTTGCATTCGTTTGGGGCTTGTTTGGCGGCTAGAAACGGATGAATCTTGTGTATTTGCATAGAATGAAGGGTTTTTGATCTCATAATACGAGCTGGAACGCCTACAGCGAGCGCAAAACTCAATCGTTCCATTTCGTTATAAAGCGACTTAGCATTCGTTTGGGGCTTGTTTGGCGGCTAGAAATGGATGAATCTTGTGTATTTGCATAGAATGAAGGGTTTTTGATCTCATAAGACGAGCTGGAACGCCTACAGCGAGCGCAAAACTCAATCGTTCGATTTCGTTATAAAGCGACTTTGCATTCGTTTGGGACTTGTTTGGCGGCTAGAAACGCATGAATCTTGTGTATTTGCATAGAATGAACGGTTTTTGATCTCATAATACGAGCTGGAACGCCTACAGCGAGCGCAAAACTCAATCGTTCGATTTCGTTATAAAGCGACTTTGCATTCGTTTGGGACTTGTTTGGCGGCTAGAAACGCATGAATCTTGTGTATTTGCATAGAATGAAGGGTTTTTGATCACACATTACGAGCTGGAACGCATACAGCGAGCGCAAAACTCAATCGTTCGATTTCGTTATAAAGCGACTTTGCATTCGTTTGGGGCTTGTTTGGCGGCTAGAAACGGATGAATCTTGTGTATTTGCATAGAATGAAAGGTTTTTGATCTCATAATACGAGCTGGAACGCCTACAGCGAGCGCAAAACTCAATCGTTCCATTTCGTTATAAAGCGACTTTGCATTCGTTTGGGGCTTGTTTGGCGGCTAGAAACGCATGAATCTTGTGTATTTGCATAGAATGAAGGATTTTTGATCTCATAATACGAGCTGGAACGCCTACAGCGAGCGCAAAACTCAATCGTTCGATTTCGTTATAAAGCGACTTTGCATTCGTTTGGGGCTTGTTTGGCGGCTAGAAATGAATGAATCTTGTGTATTTGCATAGAATGAACGGTTTTTGATCTCATAATACGAGCTGGAACGCCTACAGCGAGCGCAAAACTCAATCGTTCGATTTCGTTATAAAGCGACTTTGCATTCGTTTGGGACTTGTTTGGCGGCTAGAAACGCATGAATCTTGTGTATTTGCATAGAATGAAGGGTTTTTGATCACACATTACGAGCTGGAACGCCTACAGCGAGCGCAAAACCCAATCGTTCGATTTCGTTATAAAGCGACTTTGCATTCGTTTGGGGCTTGTTTTGCGTTTCTAACGCATGAATCTTGTGTATTTGCATAGAATGAAGGGTTTTTGATCACACATTACGAGCTGGAACGCCTACAGCGAGCGCAAAACTCAATCGTTCGATTTCGTTATAAAGCGACGTTGCATTCGTTTGGGGCTTGTTTGGCGGCTAGAAACGGATGAATCTTGTGTATTTGCATAGAATGAAGGGTTTTTGATCTCATAATACGAGCTGGAACGCCTACAGCGAGCGCAAAACTCAATCGTTCCATTTCGTTATAAAGCGACTTAGCATTCGTTTGGGGCTTGTTTGGCGGCTAGAAATGGATGAATCTTGTGTATTTGCATAGAATGAAGGGTTTTTGATCTCATAATACGAGCTGGAACGCCTACAGCGAGCGCAAAACTCAATCGTTCGATTTCGTTATAAAGCGACTTTGCATTCGTTTGGGACTTGTTTGGCGGCTAGAAACGCATGAATCTTGTGTATTTGCATAGAATGAACGGTTTTTGATCTCATAATACGAGCTGGAACGCCTACAGCGAGCGCAAAACTCAATCGTTCGATTTCGTTATAAAGCGACTTTGCATTCGTTTGGGACTTGTTTGGCGGCTAGAAACGCATGAATCTTGTGTATTTGCATAGAATGAAGGGTTTTTGATCACACATTACGAGCTGGAACGCATACAGCGAGCGCAAAACCCAATCGTTCGATTTCGTTATAAAGCGACTTTGCATTCGTTTGGGGCCTGTTTGGCGGCTAGAAACGGATGAATCTTGTGTATTTGCATAGAATGAAGGGTTTTTGATCTCATAATACGAGCTGGAACGCCTACAGCGAGCGCAAAACTCAATCGTTCGATTTCGTTATAAAGCGACTTTGCATTCGTTTGGGACTTGTTTGGCGGCTAGAAACGCATGAATCTTGTGTATTTGCATAGAATGAAGGGTTTTTGATCACACATTACGAGCTGGAACGCCAACAGCGAGCGCAAAACTCAATCGTTCGATTTCGTTATAAAGCGACTTTGCATTCGTTTGGGACTTGTTTGGCGGCTAGAAACGCATGAATCTTGTGCATTTGCATAGTATGAAGGGTTTTTGATCACACATTACGAGCTGGAACGCCTACAGCGAGCGCAAAACCCAATCGTTCGATTTCGTTATAAAGCGACTTTGCATTCGTTTGGGGCTTGTTTGGCGGCTAGAAACGGATGAATCTTGTGTATTTGCATAGAATGAAGGGTTTTTGATCTCATAATACGAGCTGGAACGCCTACAGCGAGCGCAAAACTCAATCGTTCGATTTCGTTATAAAGCGACGTTGCATTCGTTTGGGGCTTGTTTGGCGGCTAGAAACGGATGAATCTTGTATATTTGCATAGAATGAAGGGTTTTTGATCTCATAATACGAGCTGGAACGCCTACAGCGAGCGCAAAACTCAATCGTTCCATTTCGTTATAAAGCGACTTAGCATTCGTTTGGGGCTTGTTTGGCGGCTAGAAATGGATGAATCTTGTGTATTTGCATAGAATGAAGGGTTTTTGATCTCATAATACGAGCTGGAACGCCTACAGCGAGCGCAAAACTCAATCGTTCGATTTCGTTATAAAGCGACTTTGCATTCGTTTGGGACTTGTTTGGCGGCTAGAAACGCATGAATCTTGTGTATTTGCATAGAATGAACGGTTTTTGATCTCATAATACGAGCTGGAACGCCTACAGCGAGCGCAAAACTCAATCGTTCGATTTCGTTATAAAGCGACTTTGCATTCGTTTGGGACTTGTTTGGCGGCTAGAAACGCATGAATCTTGTGTATTTGCATAGAATGAAGGGTTTTTGATCACACATTACGAGCTGGAACGCATACAGCGAGCGCAAAACCCAATCGTTCGATTTCGTTATAAAGCGACTTTGCATTCGTTTGGGGCCTGTTTGGCGGCTAGAAACGGATGAATCTTGTGTATTTGCATAGAATGAAGGGTTTTTGATCTCATAATACGAGCTGGAACGCCTACAGCGAGCGCAAAACTCAATCGTTCGATTTCGTTATAAAGCGACATTGCATTCGTTTGGGGCTTGTTTGGCGGCTAGAAACGGATGAATCTTGTGTATTTGCATAGAATGAAGGGTTTTTGATCTCATAATACTGCATAACCCAGCGTAGAAAAAAAATAAAAAATAAAATAAAAAATAAAATAAAAAATAAAATAAAAAATAAAATAAAAAATAAAATAAAAAATAAAATAAAAAATAAAATAAAAAATAAAATAAAAAATAAAATAAAAAATAAAATAAAAAATAAAATAAAAAATAAAATAAAAAATAAAATAAAAAATAAAATAAAAAATAAAATAAAAAATAAAATAAAAAATAAAATAAAAAATAAAATAAAAAATAAAATAAAAAATAAAATAAAAAATAAAATAAAAAATAAAATAAAAAATAAAATAAAAAATAAAATAAAAAATAAAATAAAAAATAAAATAAAAAATAAAATAAAAAATAAAATAAAAAATAAAATAAAAAATAAAATAAAAAATAAAATAAAAAATAAAATAAAAAATAAAATAAAAAATAAAATAAAAAATAAAATAAAAAATAAAATAAAAAATAAAATAAAAAATAAAATAAAAAATAAAATAAAAAATAAAATAAAAAATAAAATAAAAAATAAAATAAAAAATAAGCCAGACTTCGCTAGGCAACCGAAGCGAGCGGACGCGTTTCGCGCGCTCCCGTGTTTACTAACAATTTCGCGACTACAGTCGGTTAAGTGCCAAAGTGAAAGATTACAGGTGACAGAATGCCTGACTCGGAGACACTAGACGATGACATGGAGTCGGACTAGGGATGTGCACGAACCTGTTCGAACCTGTCGAACTGTTCGAACTGTTCGAACTGTTCGAACTGTTCGAACTGTTTGAACTGTTCGAACCGTTCGAACTGTTCGAACCGTTCGAACCGTTCGAACTGTTCGAACCGTTCGAACTGTTCGAACCGTTCGAACTGTTCGAACCGTTCGAACTGTTCGAACCGTTCGAACTGTTCGAACCGTTCGAACTGTTCGAACCGTTCGAACTGTTCGAACCGTTCGAACTGTTCGAATTGTTCGAACCCGACAAACGATTGGAATCCGTCGAACGGTTCGAACTGTTTAAACACTTAGAACGGCTTGTTCGAAGCTGTTGGATATTGTAATGTTGATTGTAGCACAAGTCTAGCTTGAGCGGAGCGTTTCCCTCGCGTCCAAGTGTACCGCGATTACTTCCTCGAGGTTTAGCTTGACCGGAGCATCGCTCTCGCGGTCTAGGTGCATCGCGATGAGTTCCTCAAGGTCAAGCTTGACCGGAGCATTTCTCTCGCGATCTAGGTCTACCTTGAAGACTTCCTCGAGGTCTAGCTTCACCGGAGCGTCCCTCTCGCAGTCCACGTGGATCGCGAAGACTTCCTCGAGGTCTAGCTGGACCGGACCATCTTTCTCGCGGTCCACGTGTATCGCGAAGACTTTTTCGAAGTTTAGCTTAACAAGAGCGTTTCCCTCGCGGTCTAAGTGTACCGCGATTACTTCCTCGAGGTTTAGCTTGACCGGAGCGTCTCTCTCGAGGTCTAGGTTCATCGCGATGAGTTCCTCAAGGTCAAGCGTGACCGGAGCATTTCTCTCGCGATCTAGGTCTACCTTGAAGACTTCCTCGAGGTCTAGCTTCACCGGAGCGTCCCTCTCGCAGTCCACGTGTATCGCGAAGACTTCTTCGAGGTCTACCTTGACCGGACCGTCATTCTCGCGGTCCACGTGTATCGCGAAGACTTTCTCGAGGTTTAGCTTAACAAGAGCGTTTCCCTCGCGGTCTAAGTGTACCGCGATTACTTCCTCGAGGTTTAGCTTGACCGGAGCGTCTCTCTCGAGGTCTAGGTGCATCGCGATGAGTTCCTCAAGGTCAAGCTTGACCGGAGCATTTCTCTCGCGTTCTAGGTCTACTTTGAAGACTTCCTCGAGGTCTGGCTTCACCGGAGCGTCTCTCTCGCGGTCCACGTGTATCGCGAAGACGTCCTCGACGTCTAGCTTGACCGGACCGTCTTTCTTTGGTGTCAGAAGTGGCGCTACCACGTAAACACGCCTACATAAAAAAAAATATAATAATAATTGAAAAAAAAAGTTTTAACATTTTATATAAAAAAAATAATAATCTGACACCCGTGTACATCCGTCACATTGGTGTCAGAAGTGGCGCTACCACGTAAACACGCCTACATAAAAGAAATAATAACAATTGAAAAAAAAAGTTTTAACATTTTATATAAAAAAAAAAAAATAATCTGACACCCGTGTACATCCGTCACATTGGTGTCAGAAGTGGCGCTACCACGTAAACACGCCTACATAAAAGAAATAATAACAATTGAAAAAAAAAAGTTTTAACATTTTATATAAAAAAAAAAAATAATCTGACACCCGTGTACATCCGTCACATTTGGTGTCAGAAGTGGCGCTACCACGTAAACACGCCTACATAAAAGAAATAATAACAATTGAAAAAAAAAAGTTTTAACATTTTATATAAAAAAAAAAAATAATCTGACACCCGTGTACATCCGTCACATTGGTGTCAGAGTGGGCGTTCCACGTAAACACGCTCACGCTTCAAATTTTTCTTTTCTCAACTTTTTATAAAAAAAAAATTTTTTTTTTTTAACTTAACTAAAAAATTGTTTAACACACCCGGAACCGACAACCGTGCTCGAGCCGTGCTCGCACAAAATAAACTAATAGTGAAAAAAAAAAACAAGAAAATACAGCGAACAGTGAAAAAAAAACAAGTTAGCAGTGAACAAAAGTGACCAACAACCAGTGACAATCAGCGAAAAAAAAAAAAAACAACAACGAATAGTAACAAACAGTGAAAAGACACGAATAATAATAAAAAATAGTTACAGTGAAAAGACACTTATTAAATAATCAGCTAGACATTAAGTGAATAATAAGATCGTAACAAATAATTATTACATAAAAATAGTATAAAATAATTAGCAATATAGTGAACAGACACCTATTAAATAATATCGAAAAAAAAAACTACAACAAGTGTGACAAGCGAGAGTGCACGGGGCGAGCGAGCGACGTCGGGTGTACCGACCGCCGAAAAATCCTGACGCGACGGTATATCATCGACCGAACAGCCGCCAACGTTACCATCAGTGAGCTGTCATCGACCGCGGCATCGATCCACCGTGCCACAGATCCGCCTTCGCCGTGACCCGCCGCACCGACGCGACCCGCCCGAATCGACTCACTCACCGTCGATCAAACGTCGACATCTCGACGCCTACCGTCATCCACCGTCCACCTCCACCAAAAGAAGGAAGGAAGGACGTCAAAAAAAAAACTATTAAATAGAAGGAAGGAAGGACGAAACAAGGGAAAAATAGCAACAATAGCAATCGAAAACCGAATTCATGCTAATAGCGTTCATTATCGGTGTGGTAATGTAAGTACCAACATATATATATATTTTATTCTGTTTTTCAAAAAAAAAAGCGTAGCAACAAATTTAAAAAAAAAAAATATATAATACTTTTTCTCGGAAAGAGAATTAGTATCCCGCGGGAACCGAGCGCCGACAGCTGACGCGACGCGTGTCAGTGGCGTACGACCGACGAGAGCATGTAATATACACACAAAAAAAAATAATAACAATTTTCCTATTTCCTCCTTAATAATTACAAAAAAAAAACACACACATATTAATATAATAAATAAATAAAAAACAATAACGCGCCTCATAACAGACGGCAGCGAACACACATATATACACATAAATAATCCCTTTTATTTGTAATTGAATAAATAATTTGTTTTTTTTAACTTTCAAATTTTGTAACAAAAGTCGAATCTTACTCACATATAAATAATAATAGTTAATTGAATAAATAATTTGTTTCTTTTTCTTTTCTCTCTTTCTTTCTTAAAAGGAAGGAAGGGGAAAACAAACACAAAAAAAATAATAATAAAAAAAAAGAAACTCAAAAGCGAACAAACAAATAAGTTTTTCAAATTACTTTACACGTTTTTTCCTTTTCAAAAAAAAACAAAACAACAATATATACTATATAACAATACAATACAATAACAACAAAAAAAAACAACAAGAAACAGATAAACAATTAACTTCTTCAGTCCATTCTTTTCTATTTAATTCAAACAAAATAAAATACAAAAAAAAAGGGCAACAAAATCCAGTATAAAAAAAAAACGTCATTTCATGTTTTCTCGCGATTTTCAAAAAAAAAAAAAACAAACAACACTGACAACGTTTAGCTATTATTATTATTAAAAAAAAAAAAAAAGGAAAAGAAAAGGGAAAGAGAGAAACAACAACTATTAATAACAATTCGGTAATTTTTAAATATATACATAAATAATAATAATAAGGAAAAAACATAGGAAGGACATTTCTTCTTTCCTCGCTTCTACTCGGTTAAAAATAAGTCCGCCGAAACGGCCTCGGCGCACACGAACAAATAGTGCGAATAGTTTTTTCCGCTCAGCATTGTCTGAGGGATCAAAGGTAAGAATGGCCAACGATCCCCCCGTACCTAGCTCGATAACGCTCCGCGACGTACAAAATCTTATACCTAATTTTAACGGGAAAAATGTACCGCTCAATGATTTCATACGCGCTTGTAAAAAAGCCGCGAAAATCATCTCAGAGCACGACCAATCGCAGCTTCTCGAAATCATCCAGCTCAAACTATCAGGTGTCGCCGCCGATATCGCCGACGCGAAAACTTATAACACACTAGAGCCACTTCTGAGAGATCTCAGAAATGCGCTCGAAAAACCGGTAGAATTATCGGATCTCGAATTAGAACTAAAATCAAATTCTCAAAATTACAACGAATCAGTAGTCGATTACGCAACCCGGACGCGAAAAATTGCAACACGAATCGAAAATAGACTAAAAGAAGTCTACCGAACGGAAGCCCAACAGCAGTATCTGCAAAACCGCACCGACGAAGTTCGACAAACCGTCATAAGAGCCTTTATTCGCGGTCTTTTCGACCAAATTGCGAATCTTATTATGCAAAAAGATTTTATAACCCTCGACAGCGCAATTGACGAAGCACTAAACATCGAAAACGAACTCGTCCGTAGACAAATGGTACACCAGGGACGAAAACGCGAAAAATCGGAAACTAGAGACAAAAGCCCAGAACAAGCGAAAGTTCGGTTTACGCAATTAACCGACAACAACGGACTAAAATTTTGCGAAGTCCATCGCGAAAATCCTACACATTCAACATCAGAATGCTACGCTGTGCAACAATTGCGTGAAAACACGAACACACGCATCAACAGCCGTCAATACCGTAGCAACTCACCAGGAAACTTCCGAAACAATTCTCGCGGAAATTTCCAAAACAATACTCGTGGCGGTTATCAAAACAATACTCGTGGCGGTTACCAAAACAACTCACGCGGTAATTATCAAAATAATCCGAACAGCTACTATCAAAACGGTCCACCCGGGAATTACCCAGGTAATTCACGTGGGGGTTACCAAAACAATTCACGCAGATCCTACCAAAATAATCCACGTGGGGGTTATCAAAACAATTCGCGCGGAAATTATCAAAACAACCCGCGAAATAACTATCGAGACAATTCGCGCGAAAATTATCGCAATAACTCGGGCGATTATCAAAGTAATCCACAACAAAGCAGTTCGTGGGATTACAATTATCAGAATAACCCGCAACAAAACAACTCGTGGGATAATAATTATAACAATAGAGACAACCGAAATAATTCGCGAGATCGTAACTATCGCAACAACTCACGCGAAAGAGACAATTCGCGCGACCGAAACAGTCGAGATAACTCACGAGACAGACAAAATCCGAGCAACAGTCGAAACTCGCGTAAATCGGATCATCAGTCGAGCCTCGATGCAGCGCAAATCGAGCAAATTTTCGAGCGCGTGCTCCAAAAAAAAACGAGCGACCCGCCTCTCGCGACAGCGCAACGAGAGGCAGGACACCGGAGCGCTCGTCCAACCCAAACTAAGAGAAGATGCGAAAATTGCGCACACCGAGCCCGAACTCCTAAAACACGTAGGATCGGCATACGTGAAAAAAACAGACGGGAGCGTAACAATTGGAAAAGCTAAAATAAAATTAGGATTAACTAATAGACATAAGCCACCAAGCGTAACCCTGGAGTCACAAGATCTACATTCGAACCAAGCTGTATTTCTTGCTGACACTGGAGCAGAGATAAATCTCATAAAAGACTCCATTGTCGCCCGAAGTACGGAGATAGACCCGACGCTCATATACGAGCTTAGCGGTATCACCGACGGGACAGCAAAAACAATTGGTAGATGTTATATCCGAATCAAGGAATTTAACATTGAATTTCACGTAATCGACGATTTATTCCCGATTATGCAAGACGCCATACTCGGTGACGTCTTCTTTAGAGGGACGCCAGCCGATATACTCTACACCGAAGCGTGCATCAAGTTTGCTGGTCATACAGTCCCGTTCGAAACGTTCGAGCGAGTGACGATACCAGGCAGATCGAAACTCATCATACCCATCAGACTGAAACCGACCGATCTCGAGGAGGGATACATCCCGAGAATCGACGGAGGTCCACGTCTCTACATGGGTAACGCTTTAGTAAAAAATAACAACGGAATTGCGTACCTTTGCGCAATTAATGCGCAAAACAGCGAAATAAACCTGATAGTCCCGACAGTAGAATTAATACCAGTCGAGATTATCAGCGAAAAACCAATCGACAACTTCACACCGAGCGACCTTCACGGTTTCTCAAACGTAGACCGTGCAGAAGTACGCTCGGTACAACTCGACAAGCAGAGTAGGCTTGAAGCTCTTCAAGCTCTTCTGCAACTAGATCACCTCAACGAAACAGAGCGAGATCACGTTCTCCAGTTGGTCTCAAAATACCAACACCTGTTCTGTCTACCCGGAGATCGATTGGGCCACACAACACTGGCAAAACACGAAATTCCTACAACAGACGACAGACCAATTAACACCAAACAATACAGATTTCCACAAGTACACAAGAGAGAAATACAAAACCAGGTTAACGATATGTTAAACAAGGGGATAATAAAACCATCTCTCTCCCCTTACAACTCTCCAGTTTGGGTAGTTCCCAAAAAGCCAGACGCGAAAGGCAACAAAAAATGGAGAATCGTGATAGACTTTCGGAAACTTAACGAAAAAACTACGCCAGACGCGTACCCACTCCCAAACATCAGGGACATATTAGATCAACTGGGAAACGCCCGGTACTTTTCAACATTCGACCTAGCATCCGGTTTTTATCAAATAGAAATGCATCCAGCAGACAGACACAAAACAGCTTTTTCGACCCCGAATGGACATTACGAATATCACCGAATGCCATTCGGACTTAAAAACGCGCCAGCAACCTTTCAAAGGTTGATGGACGTCGTGCTATCCGGTCTTCAAGGCACAGACCTATTCGTCTACCTGGACGATATTGTAATATACGCAAGAGACATCACCGAACACGAAAATAAATTTAAGAGTTTAGCGAAAAGACTGACTTCGGCAGGTTTAACGCTACAAACCGAAAAATGCCACTTCTTAAACCGAGAAGTGACATACCTAGGGCACATAATTTCAGCCGAAGGCGTCAGACCGAACGCCAGTAACATCTTCGCAGTAAAAAACTTCCCAACACCAAAGGACAAAAAAGGAATTAAACAATTCGTAGCACTTGCAGGCTACTATCGACGCTTCATCCGCGACTTCGCAAAAATTGCGATTCCTTTAACCCAACAACTAAAAAAATCAGAGAAATTCGAATGGACGGACGAATGTCAATCAGCGTTCGAATACCTAAAGGCAAAAATCATCGAACGCCCAGTCCTAAAATATCCGGACTTTGACAAACCGTGTACGCTTACCACGGACGCATCAGACTACGCCATAGGCGCAGTTCTTAGTCAAAAGCACGGTGACTTCGATCACCCAATAGCTTTCTATTCGAGAGCATTAAAGAAAACCGAGATCGCGTACGACGCGATGAAAAAAGAGCTCTTAGCCATAGTGAACGCGGTAGAATACTTTAAAACGTATCTATACGGGAAAAAGTTCACGCTTGTCACAGACAACAGAGCACTAACATATATAAAAAACAAACCCGACATCCCGCAACAGCTACAACGATGGCAAATAATACTGAACGGGTACGATTACGACATCGTACACAAACCTGGAAAACTGAACGTCGTTGCCGACGCTCTATCGAGAAATCCCGCGGAAATCATGCCAATCAGGCAACGCGAGGATAGCTCATCCGAAAACCAAGAGACAAAAAAGCAAAAATTGTCTCCCGAGTCGCCGCATCAAACTCGCGGACGATCAACAACCGACACGGGTTCTGGAAACCCAGCACCTAGGAAAAAGCAAAACACACGGGAACTGTCGACCAACGAATCGGAAGACAGTCAAGCCGCATATCAGAGAACATACCAATCAGACTCTGACGAATCAATGGAACAAGTAATGGAACAGAAGAAACAAACCCAACAAGAAACAAATCAACCACCCAAAAAGACAAAATCAAAACAAAAAACGGAGAGTGTACCCAAAACAAAAGATTTAATAATAGATACCGAAACATCAATCACCGAGTTATCGGAAAACGAAGGTGAATTTATGCAACCAATAAAAAAAATGGTTGAGGAGCTGAACTCAAAGCAAAATACGAAGCCACAATGGCGACTCTCCAAAAAACGTCCAACCGACACAACGGATGACGAGGAGGATAAACGACAACCACGCAGACAACATAGGAAACGAGATGATACTGAAACGAAATATAAATATACAGACATAGATGATAGCACAACGGAAGAAGAGCAAGAAAACGAAAGCCCAATGAGGCCACAAGAAAACAAAAGCCCAATGAGGCCACAAGAAAACAAAAGCCCAATGAGGCCACAAGAAAACAAAAGCCCAATGAGGCCACAAAAAACGAAAAGCCTAACGAGGCAGCAGGGAAACAAGAGCCCAACGAGGCCGCAAAAAACAAAGAGCCCAACGAGGCCACAAAAAACAAAAAGCCCAACGAGGCAACAAAAAGCAGGAAGCCCAACGAGGCCAGATAAAATAGAAAGCTTATCGCAGCTAAACAAAAACGAGTTTCGTAAAAAAGTCAGCCCTGACGGGGCAACCGGCTACTTATACGGTGACAAAAAGCGAAAAAACAATGGAACCCAGAACAAAAACGACAACTCTAAGGCACGAAATAGTAACAACGAGACGGAACACGAAACAGAATCCGAGAGTGAAAATTTCAACAAAGGATTCAAATCGTTGCTGACGAACATCGGAGAATCGTCCAGCGACGAAAATAGTGGTAAACCACCCGTCCAACCAACTTTTAGATCACCATCCACAGGTACAAAACGAAAAACAAAAAGACTCAAAAATGACGGAAAAAGCGCGAAACGGAAAGTACCGCCGAACTTTCGTTCACCAGATTCTCACAAAACAACAACACGTCAACGATCAGGGAAACGATTGCTTATACCAGCGAAAAAGCGAACTCGAAAAACGCCAAAAGAACCAACTAGGCGTAGCGAAAGGTTAGCTAATAAAAAAAATCCGGAAGTCCCAAACATTCCACCTAAAAATCAACCCACTACAAAAGAAATAAACGATCTCAAAAACCTGTCACCCGAAATGACAGACCAATATTGGGATTCTAAAATCACACACAGCAACCCTAAAACAAAAAATCCACAATCAAAAACAAAAACTCCATTCCAGCCTCTCGACTCAACATCCTCAGATCCAGAATTAAAACCATCACCAGAATTAACAACGGAATATTGGGATTCTAGAATCACTAACACCAACGACACTCCAACTCACCCAGATCCCGAAGAAACACAGCAAAAAACAAAATCATCAGTGCCAATGTCACCCGAAATGACACAAGACTATTGGGACTCAAAAGTCATAGACATTCCAGATAAAACACCATCAATAGAACAACCAGCTACTCCACAAATCAAGCAACCAATCGCAGTGCCGAGCACTTCCAAACAGATCGAGCAACCAGTCGCCACGCCAGGGTGCTCATGGCAAATCGACGACTACACACCTGAACAACCAGTCGCCACGCCAGGGTGCTCATGGCAAATCGACGACTCTACACCAGCAATGGATATCGAACCAACGTTCAGATCACCACCCTGGATTCCACACGAAACAACAGACTATTCGAAATCGGATGAATCGCGACCAACTACACCTCGAGAACCCTCTCGAGCGTTAACAAATCAATACCACAATATGTCGCCATCGTCAGAAAGTGATTCCGATGATTCAGCGTACCAACCATCGCAATATCAACGAAAACGTCTAACACTGCAAACTCCACCAACAACAAGGGGAACAACGATAACAGAAGACGTGCAACTAAAAAATAATATCGTAGTAACGCAGGAAAACATCCTGGCACAGGAAGATAATATTGCACACTTCCTGTCAGCCGACGGTGTCATGGACACAATGGTCTCGAGAATACTCGCAGAAAAGGGTAAACTCACCCAATCGGTATTTTCGCAGGCCAATCCAGGAATCGGACACATTTTCATAACACGCGATAAAACAAGACGCTACTTCACAATGATTTGCAAAAATAAATCAACAGACGCGACTAGTACACTTACGATTCAGAAGTGTCTAGAAACTCTTGTACAAACCTTAGTAAAAAACAAAATCACATCCTGTACTCTATCCAAAGACCCAAAAATTATCGATACATTTTTGTGGTCTAACATCAAAGGATACCTACGAGTACTCGCGATCAATTCGAACATCACCTTTAGGCTATGCGAAGGTCTTATAACCGTTCCAGATCAGGAAAATAGGCAAAACATCATTAGAGAATTACACGGATCCGCAGTCGGAGGCCACAAAGGCGTAACGAAAACATACCAGCGCATTCTCTCGCAGTACTACTGGCGAGGATTAAAAAAGGACGTAGAAACGTTCATTCGATACTGCTTCGACTGCCAGAAGAACAAACTAGTCCGAGTAAAAAATAAAGCTCCTATGGTCATCACGGACACACCAGCGCAACCCTTCGACAAAGTAGCCATCGATATCGTAGGTCCATTACGCGAAACAAAAAACGGACACACGTACATACTAACTATGCTCGACTTATTCAGTAAGTTCAGTATAGCAGTACCACTAAAACATCAAACGTCAATAGACGTAGCAAGAGCGCTTTGTAAGACGCTGATATCGACTTTCGGCGCACCTCGCGCAATATTAACCGACCAAGGTACAAACTTCATGTCGGAAATGTTCAGAGATTTTGCGCAGCTGTTTCAGATTAAGCAGCATAGAACAACCGCATATCATCCACAATCGAACGGTGCGATCGAACGCAGTCACCATGTTCTTGTGGAATACCTAAAACATTTTATCGACAGTAATCGAGACTGGGACGAACTACTAACGTTCGCAACATTCTCATATAACACCAGTATACACGAAAGCACGGGGTTTACCCCATACGAACTAGTTTTCGGTAGAAAGGCTCGAACTCCCTCAGAGTTCCCACCGCCCGAAAAAACAATAACCTACGACGATTACATGACAAATCTAATGAGAAACCTCAAAAACGTCCAAGAACTCGCTTTGGAAAAGGCGATAAAGTTCAAAGAACGAACCAAAAAATACTACGACAAAAGGGTCGTGGAACCAAAGTACCAAGTAGGCGAACTTATACTCATAAAAAATGAACGCAAAACAAGCAAATTCGATAGGGACTGGCTAGGCCCATACAAAATTCTGGAAATTCCAAGTAAACGCAACATAGTAATACAATTAGACGATAGTACGACTAAAACAGTACACGTCGATAAAATAAAACCGGCATATGTTGCAGATGCCACGCCGATACCATGAAGGTGTCCGCACCAGACGCCTTCAAAATTACTCCACTGACGAAAAACCCGGGATTATATTCAGAATCCCTGGGATCACTCCATTCATCCCATACAACATGGACGCTCATCACGTACATAGACACGCACGGATTCACTTCCAGACGACGGCAAATAGAGGAAAACCTTGAAGCCGCCAACGCATTTTGCTATTCATTACAAGGACATTGCCTAACAAGAGGACAGCTACGAAACGTACAAGCACGACTAAGAAACATCGCTAATACAGAAGCAACTCTGGAAGAATTGATCCCATCAATTCAATTAAATTCAACCGAAAAACGTAGGAAGCGAGCACCATTAGAATTCATAGGGAAAATTAGCAAAATACTTTTTGGAACCATGGACAGCGATGACGCAAATCGAATCGACTCACAAATAACAGCATTAGCAAACAGTACTGTCGAGCTCGCAGAAATCGTACAAAATCAGACACACATAATCAAATCAAGCTTCAACTTCACTCAAAATCAGATTATTTCGCTAGCGGAAGCGGTAAAAGCCGAATTACGAGAAATAAAATTGACACAGGCATCGCTGCAACACGAACTATACATTATCCAGAGACTCATAACATTCACCAGTCTAGTTGACGAAACACTTATACAATACGAAATCGATTTGGAAACACTTATAAACGCCGTACTCTTCGCAAAAATGGGTCAGATACACCCCGAAGTACTTTCAGCAAAAAAAATACTAACTTGCGCGGAAGCAATCCGAAAATCAACACCGAACACGATATTCCCCATACCACTTAGTACACAATACGTTCCCGAGCTAACCAAAATAATGGATCTTACAGCATTTCATAACGGAGAAAGACTCATTTACGTTATCAAAATTCCTCTTCTGGACCTAACACCGTACAAGCTATATCAGCATTTATCAGTCCCGGTACGCCAGCTCTCCACAGCCAAAGGCGCGAGATTCGCATACATAAAACCAGCAGTCCAGTACACCGCGGTCTCCGAAGACTTTAGTAGTTACTTTAATTTAAAAAACGAAAACGAATGTCAATTCATAGCCAACCGGTACATCTGTAAACAAAACCACCCAGTGGGACGAATCAGCGACGAAACCGAGTGCGAGGTGCAACTCCTCGTTAATCCACAGCTCAGCGATTTGGAGTTGTGCGACATCAGGCTAAAAACGCTGAAACAAACTTACTGGATAAAAATCCGAAACGCAAACGCATGGCTATTTGCAGCACCTAAGCCAGAAACCTTGTACCTTCTTTGCGACAATCACGAATCAGCTATCGAAACAATAGAAAACACCGGAATACTGCAAATCAAACCCACTTGTCAAGTAAAGACACGCACAATAACACTAACTCCATCAGTAGAAATAACATCAACGATCGAAGTGAAACTCACACACACACCAGTCCTAAACATTACAGAAATGATACGGAAATCAATAAAAAATGTCGAAAACATAAATTACACAGAAATTATGGCAGAAACTGAGACACTTACAGGCCTATCAAATCCAGGTTCCATACACGACGATCTGACAAAGAACGAAGTGGCGCTAAAAGCCGTTATAGCCAAAGCACGAGAAATTTCGAAAACTCATTATATAAGCAACAGACTCTCTACACTCGAAAAAATATTAAAATACAGCGGAATCTCTTTGAGCTCCATCGTGCTGCTACTGGTAGTCGGATGGAAGCTCTCTCTCTTCGGCAAAATATCTAGTTTGTATAAAATTCTATCTTGCGTAGCAAAACGTCAAACGACGATAACGCAACAAGCCACCGAGGCTCCCGAACCGACCGTTGTCTACCACAGGCAACCAATAGAGTTAATCGAAACCCAAACGCAACCAACTACGGATTGCAGAGAGGTTGCAATCATAACAAACCATCCACCACAACCAGCCCGTAGACCAGTCTATGCGTTGACTTACCACGATCGGAACAGAATACCATAAAAAAAAAGAAAATCGCGTTAATAATCATAAATAATAACCGATATATTCATAACCATCTACATATACCCTTACTAACGGGAAGTTAACCACACATACACTACTCTCTTACCTTATCACAATATACAAGTAATTTTAACCGCATTATGCACGGCTTAAAACTATTGCTTTAATACCATTATTTTATCACTTTTTATTTCAACAAATACATACACACCCGACAGATAAAATAAACAACAGCAAAAACAACAGCAACAATGGACGGTCAGCCATCATCATCGACATCCACCCCGAAAATAAAAATTGAATGCCTCCTCTGCCCGAAGAAGATATGGATGGACAAACTGACGGACCATACGGCCAGATGTTATACAGAGCTGAAAAAACGGACCGCAAACCTGGGATCGCGGCACACGGGATGCCCAATATGCTGCTGCGTATTCCCAGCCAACCGACTGACCGCGCACATTGACAAGTGCGTCGCCTATTTACTAAAACTACAGTTCCGCGAACAACAACAAAAAGCACTGGAACAATATTCCCAACAACAACATGAACAACACCAAGCACAGCAACTCTACCAATACCAGCAGCAGCTGCGTCAACAACAACAGCAAGAAGCACAACAACAACAACAACCAACACCCAATTATACACCGCACTCACCCGAAGGACCACCACCACCACCGCTAAAAGACGATGACACAGAAGAAGATGACACAGAAGAAGACGACACAGAAGAAGATGACACAGAAGAAGACGACACAGAAGAAGAAAACACAAACACTCAAAACATAAATACAGAAAACACAGATACCCAAGACACAAACGATACGAACGGAAAAACAGACGAGACAAACGAAAAACCAAACGGAAACGAAAACAACGACAACAAGAACGAAACACATTTTGACCCGAGGAAATTGACCTTCGAACAGGGTATGGAGTGGATCAACATCCAAGAGCTCGAGACCTTGCGAAAAATTAAAAACTTAGCTCAAACTAACATCTTCCTCGCAGAGCTAAATAAGGAAAAGAGAAACCTTTTCAGACAACCAACAAAACTCCCTAACACCGGAACACCAAAACGAACGTAGATTCAGACCCTTACCAAAACGAACTTCAGTACTTTAAACAATATACACAACAACATACCTCATTTTAATCATGCATATACAATATAATACACGATAGCTAAACACATACAAATATATATATATACACATAAATAATAAGCATAAGCGCGACACGCGTCGCGCAGCGTCGGAGAAAATAGAGGGAAGCAAGGGAACCCTCCTTATTGTTGTCCTCATTGGAAACAAAAAAAAACATTTCGGTTTATTTCTTTCTTTTATCATTTTAGCCTTTTTTTTCTTTGTCAAACATTTTTGTAACTCTCTACGACCAATATATATGCAACGCTTTCTTTTTCTATACTATAAATACTCGTGTTAATCATTTTACCTATTCCAGAAACAATTTCCATTTTTTTTACCACCAAACCACTTCCAAATAACATACCTAACCCACTAACCACCACTAATCAGAACTTAGAATGTTACAGGCATTACAACCATCAAAATTCCAAATTATAACCGAAATACCAGGGAAAAGAAGGAACATTGGAATACAAAGAATTTACCAAAAACGGAATAAATATTTTGGAAAATCGAACATGGAACTTCACCAACCGAACGAAACAGGATAACATTTTAATTTTTCTTAACCATTTTTAACACCAAATTTGAACCCATCCAATTTAACCAAACCATTCCCACTAACACGAACAACTAAAAGTTTTACTTAGTTACAGATATCAACGACCCTCATCTATTAGAAAACAACAGGAGTGTATCGCAACAACCATAAAAAACCAGGGGATTTCAATCATCCAAACCAACATGGACAACGACCAGGAAACTTTACTTTCTCCAACAACCAGGAGCTTTACCTTTTCAACAATCAACAATCAACAATCAACAATCAACAATCAATCATCAATCAAATAACAATCAAAACACACACTTGGAAAACATTACACAACTTACACAAAATGAAAATATCTTAGAAAATCAAATAACTTTTTTTAATTATATCGAGTCACACTTAACAAATCATGTCAAATGTAAAATCCGTAATATCCGATGCGGGGCATCGTTTCCTCCCAGAGGGGGAGTGTAACGGCCGCAGCCTAACTATTTCGACTTTAACCTTTCGACTTTAATATTTATTCGAGGGTATCGATACGGAGCGTTTCCGTTCGATTCGCTCTTCAAAGAAGCCCTTAAGGCTATCGAAGCATCCGGACCGCCGTGAGCGTCCACTTATCTAGCTTAGACTAAACATCCTTCGACTCTTTATTCCTTTGTAACAGCGAGCGCGAAGCCCTCAGCTTCACGCCCGCTTCAATCAGTTCAGCTCCGACGACCGACCAGTGCGGTACACCTCCGATATTACACTCCAATTATACTCCGAACAATTACACTCTTGCTACGACCAATAAAAGACTTATATTATTTAACCGATTTAAAGTTACTCGATACATCCTAAGACCCAAGCGGCCATCCGTCACATGTGTGCGTGTTAATAGTTCGTAGTCTTCTGACACCATGTGATAGTCGTCAGGTATGGTCGAGAGAATAGGTGAGAGTGAATGCGTATGAATGATGAAATCCGAATAAATGTATAATACTTTATTATAATGAGCGTGAATGAAGGAGAGTGCGCGTCTGACAGCTTCGGGACTCTGAGATGAACTGAAGAAAGGGCCTGACGGAAGCAGGGCCCTCGCCTATTGCTACGCGCAACAAAGTATTCTTACGCGCTGATAAGACGGCCGCTGCTCGCACGTGGCGGGCGCAGCGGCTGGACCGTTACCGTGAGAGCGTGAACGTTCGCACGGAAGGTGCTGACGGCACAAAGATTAGCGAGAGTCTAGATAAAATATTAAATCCGAGTTTCCTGCGCTAAAAATGTTAACTCGGAATATGGGACCGTCACAATAAAATAAAAAATAAAAAATAAAATAAAAAATAAAATAAAAAATAAAATAAAAAATAAAATAAAAAATAAAATAAAAAATAAAATAAAAAATAAAATAAAAAATAAAATAAAAAATAAAATAAAAAATAAAATAAAAAATAAAATAAAAAATAAAATAAAAAATAAAATAAAAAATAAAATAAAAAATAAAATAAAAAATAAAATAAAAAATAAAATAAAAAATAAAATAAAAAATAAAATAAAAAATAAAATAAAAAATAAAATAAAAAATAAAATAAAAAATAAAATAAAAAATAAAATAAAAAATAAAATAAAAAATAAAATAAAAAATAAAATAAAAAATAAAATAAAAAATAAAATAAAAAATAAAATAAAAAATAAAATAAAAAATAAAATAAAAAATAAAATAAAAAATAAAATAAAAAATAAAATAAAAAATAAAATAAAAAATAAAATAAAAAATAAAATAAAAAATAAAATAAAAAATAAAATAAAAAATAAAATAAAAAATAAAATAAAAAATAAAATAAAAAATAAAATAAAAAATAAAATAAAAAATAAAATAAAAAATAAAATAAAAAATAAAATAAAAAATAAAATAAAAAATAAAATAAAAAATAAAATAAAAAATAAAATAAAAAATAAAATAAAAAATAAAATAAAAAATAAAATAAAAAATAAAATAAAAAATAAAATAAAAAATAAAATAAAAAATAAAATAAAAAATAAGCCAGACTTCGCTAGGCAACCGAAGCGAGCGGACGCGTTTCGCGCGCTCCCGTGTTTACTAACAATTTCGCGACTACAGTCGGTTAAGTGCCAAAGTGAAAGATTACAGGTGACAGAATGCCTGACTCGGAGACACTAGACGATGACATGGAGTCGGACTAGGGATGTGCACGAACCTGTTCGAACCTGTCGAACTGTTCGAACTGTTCGAACTGTTCGAACCGTTCGAACTGTTCGAACCGTTCGAACTGTTCGAACCGTTCGAACTGTTCGAACCGTTCGAACTGTTCGAACCGTTCGAACTGTTCGAATTGTTCGAACCCGACAAACGATTGGAATCCGTCGAACGGTTCGAACTGTTTAAACACTTAGAAAGGCTTGTTCGAAGCTGTTGGATATTGTAATGTTGATTGTAGCACAAGTCTAGCTTGAGCGGAGCGTTTCCCTCGCGGTCCAAGTGTACCGCGATTACTTCCTCGAGGTTTAGCTTGACCGGAGCATCGCTCTCGCGGTCTAGGTGCATCGCGATGAGTTCCTCAAGGTCAAGCTTGACCGGAGCATTTCTCTCGCGATCTAGGTCTACCTTGAAGACTTCCTCGAGGTCTAGCTTCACCGGAGCGTCCCTCTCGCAGTCCACGTGGATCGCGAAGACTTCCTCGAGGTCTAGCTGGACCGGACCGTCTTTCTCGCCGTCCACGTGTATCGCGAAGACTTTTTCGAAGTTTAGCTTAACAAGAGCGTTTCCCTCGCGGTCTAAGTGTACCGCGATTACTTCCTCGAGGTTTAGCTTGACCGGAGCGTCTCTCTCGAGGTCTAGGTTCATCGCGATGAGTTCCTCAAGGTCAAGCGTGACCGGAGCATTTCTCTCGCGATCTAGGTCTACCTTGAAGACTTCCTCGAGGTCTAGCTTCACCGGAGCGTCCCTCTCGCAGTCCACGTGTATCGCGAAGACTTCTTCGAGGTCTACCTTGACCGGACCGTCATTCTCGCGGTCCACGTGTATCGCGAAGACTTTCTCGAGGTTTAGCTTAACAAGAGCGTTTCCCTCGCGGTCTAAGTGTACCGCGATTACTTCCTCGAGGTTTAGCTTGACCGGAGCGTCTCTCTCGAGGTCTAGGTGCATCGCGATGAGTTCCTCAAGGTCAAGCTTGACCGGAGCATTTCTCTCGCGTTCTAGGTCTACTTTGAAGACTTCCTCGAGGTCTGGCTTCACCGGAGCGTCTCTCTCGCGGTCCACGTGTATCGCGAAGACGTCCTCGACGTCTAGCTTGACCGGACCGTCTTTCTCGCGGTCCACGTGTATGGCGAAGACTTTCTCAAGGTCTAGCTTGATCGGAACGTCTCTCTCGCGATCCACGTATATCGCAAAAATTTCCTCGAGGTCTAGCTTGACCGGAGCTAGCTTGAACTTCAGAAGATATATAGAATCTCAAGAATGAGGATGGTCAACACCAAACACGGGAGACAAGTGATTGCCGATATAGGTTTGGATTTCAGTGTCTTCATGCCCCTAAGGGTTAGTTTCTTTCTGAACCATAATGACGAAGTGTTCGACGAGATAGCAGAACTTTGTGAAAAAAAGAGTGTAGGGCTGCGGTATTTGGGCTCCATATATCATCGTATTGAATTCATCAATCTAAACTGTGCATGAAACCTAACTTTAAGAAATATGTAACTCTGTGCATAATAAAAAAAGCGGTGCACTATGGCGACAGCTCACACGCACACCCTCTCACTCTCACACCCACAACCTCCAACACTCTGTGCTGGAGGAGTGGGGGTAAGAGTGGGGCTGCTGCGGAACCTATCCCCACTCTTACCCCCACCATCACCTCGAACTACGTTCTCAACGGGGCTCGAGGAGTGGGGATAGGAGTGGGGATAGGAGTGGGGGTCGCCATAGTGCACCGCTAACTACTAGCGTGAAGGTTTATTAGAAAGAACAGTAATTTGAAGGGTACTTACAGTGCCACAATTGTTACAATGTATAGTTGCAAGGGATATTTGTACTATTTGCTCGACTTCCTTCCTTCCTTCCTTGATTTCCGATTAATTGGTTTTTTTTGTTTTTTTTTGTTTTTTTTACTGGCTTCCTTGTAATTGTATTGGGATGCTGGTATCCGTGTGAAATTCCGTGAAGCTGAGATTGTTGCAGAAGTTGAAAAATATCCGTTGAGAATGTCCATGTGAATGCCAATTATTTCCGTGAGCCGTTGAGGTGTGTGTTGAGTTGCAAAGATTTTTTAAAATAATTGTCACTAATAATTTTTCTTTTTTTTTTCTTTCTCACTGGCTTCACTTTTTCTCTTTTTTTCACTCTTTTTAATAATAATGTGTGCGTGTTAATAGTTCGTAGTCTTCTGACACCATGTGATAGTCGTCAGGTATGGTCGAGAGAATGGGTGAGAGTGAATGCGTATGAATGATGAAATCCGAATAAATGTATACTTTATTATAATGAGCGTGAATGAAGGAGAGTGCGCGTCTGACAGCTTCGGGACTCTGAGATGAACTGAAGAAAGGGCCTGACGGAAGCAGGGCCCTCGCCTATTGCTACGCGCAACAAAGTATTCTTCCGCGCTGATAAGACGGCCGCTGCTCGCACGTGGCGGGCGCAGCGGCTGGACCGTTACCGTGAGAGCGTGAACGTTCGCACGGAAGGTGCTGACGGCACAAAGATTAGCGAGAGTCTAGATAAAATATTAAATCCGAGTTTCCTGCGCTAAAAATGTTAACTCGGAATATGGGACCGTCACAATAAAATAAAAAATAAAATAAAAAATAAAATAAAAAATAAAATAAAAAATAAAATAAAAAATAAAATAAAAAATAAAATAAAAAATAAAATAAAAAATAAAATAAAAAATAAAATAAAAAATAAAATAAAAAATAAAATAAAAAATAAAATAAAAAATAAAATAAAAAATAAAATAAAAAATAAAATAAAAAATAAAATAAAAAATAAAATAAAAAATAAAATAAAAAATAAAATAAAAAATAAAATAAAAAATAAAATAAAAAATAAAATAAAAAATAAAATAAAAAATAAAATAAAAAATAAAATAAAAAATAAAATAAAAAATAAAATAAAAAATAAAATAAAAAATAAAATAAAAAATAAAATAAAAAATAAAATAAAAAATAAAATAAAAAATAAAATAAAAAATAAAATAAAAAATAAAATAAAAAATAAAATAAAAAATAAAATAAAAAATAAAATAAAAAATAAAATAAAAAATAAAATAAAAAATAAAATAAAAAATAAAATAAAAAATAAAATAAAAAATAAAATAAAAAATAAAATAAAAAATAAAATAAAAAATAAAATAAAAAATAAAATAAAAAATAAAATAAAAAATAAAATAAAAAATAAAATAAAAAATAAAATAAAAAATAAGCCAGTCTTCGCTAGGCAACCGAAGCGAGCGGACGCGTTTCGCGCGCTCCCGTGTTTACTAACAATTTCGCGACTACAGTCGGTTAAGTGCCAAAGTGAAAGATTACAGGTGACAGAATGCCTGACTCGGAGACACTAGACGATGACATGGAGTCGGACTAGGGATGTGCACGAACCTGTTCGAACCTGTTCGAGCTCACCATAAAAGTTCGGCACTTGTTCGAACTTTGTTCGAACCTGTCGAACTGTTCGAACTGTTCGAACTGTTCGAACCGTTCGAACTGTTCGAACCGTTCGAACTGTTCGAATTGTTCGAACCCGACAAACGATTGGAATCCGTCGAACGGTTCGAACTGTTTAAACACTTAGAAAGGCTTGTTCGAAGCTGTTGGATATTGTAATGTTGATTGTAGCACAAGTCTAGCTTGAGCGGAGCGTTTCCCTCGCGGTCCAAGTGTACCGCGATTACTTCCTCGAGGTTTAGCTTGACCGGAGCATCGCTCTCGCGGTCTAGGTGCATCGCGATGAGTTCCTCAAGGTCAAGCTTGACCGGAGCATTTCTCTCGCGATCTAGGTCTACCTTGAAGACTTCCTCGAGGTCTAGCTTCACCGGAGCGTCCCTCTCGCAGTCCACGTGGATCGCGAAGACTTCCTCGAGGTCTAGCTGGACCGGACCGTCTTTCTCGCGGTCCACGTGTATCGCGAAGACTTTTTCGAAGTTTAGCTTAACAAGAGCGTTTCCCTCGCGGTCTAAGTGTACCGCGATTACTTCCTCGAGGTTTAGCTTGACCGGAGCGTCTCTCTCGAGGTCTAGGTTCATCGCGATGAGTTCCTCAAGGTCAAGCGTGACCGGAGCATTTCTCTCGCGATCTAGGTCTATCTTGAAGACTTCCTCGAGGTCTAGCTTCACCGGAGCGTCCCTCTCGCAGTCCACGTGTATCGCGAAGACTTCTTCGAGGTCTACCTTGACCGGACCGTCATTCTCGCGGTCCACGTGTATCGCGAAGACTTTCTCGAGGTTTAGCTTAACAAGAGCGTTTCCCTCGCGGTCTAAGTGTACCGCGATTACTTCCTCGAGGTTTAGCTTGACCGGAGCGTCTCTCTCGAGGTCTAGGTGCATCGCGATGAGTTCCTCAAGGTCAAGCTTGACCGGAGCATTTCTCTCGCGTTCTAGGTCTACTTTGAAGACTTCCTCGAGGTCTGGCTTCACCGGAGCGTCTCTCTCGCGGTCCACGTGTATCGCGAAGACGTCCTCGACGTCTAGCTTGACCGGACCGTCTTTCTCGCCGTCCACGTGTATGGCGAAGACTTTCTCAAGGTCTAGCTTGATCGGAACGTCTCTCTCGCGATCCACGTATATCGCAAAAATTTCCTCGAGGTCTAGCTTGACCGGAGCTAGCTTGAACTTCAGAAGATATATAGAATCTCAAGAATGAGGATGGTCAACACCAAACACGGGAGACAAGTGATTGCCGATATAGGTTTGGATTTCAGTGTCTTCATGCCCCTAAGGGTTAGTTTCTTTCTGAACCATAATGACGAAGTGTTCGACGAGATAGCAGAACTTTGTGAAAAAAAGAGTGTAGGGCTGCGGTATTTGGGCTCCATATATAATCGTATTGAATTCATCGATCTAAACTGTGCATGAAACCTAACTTTAAGAAATATGTAACTCTGTGCATAATAAAAAAAAAGCGGTGCACTATGGCGACAGCTCACACGCACACCCTCTCACTCTCACACCCACAACCTCCAACACTCTGTGCTGGAGGAGTGGGGGTAAGAGTGGGGCTGCTGCGGAACCTATCCCCACTCTTACCCCCACCATCACCTCGAACTACGTTCTCAACGGGGCTCGAGGAGTCGGGATAGGAGTGGGGATAGGAGTGGGGGTCGCCATAGTGCACCGCTAACTACTAGCGTGAAGGTTTATTAGAAAGAACAGTAATTTGAAGGGTACTTACAGTGCCACAATTGTTACAATGTATAGTTGCATGGGATATTTGTACTATTTGCTCGACTTCCTTCCTTCCTTCTTTGATTTCCGATTAATTGGTTTTTTTTTGTTTTTTTTTGTTTTTTTTTTACTGGCTTCCTTGTAATTGTATTGGGATGTTGGTATCCGTGTGAAATTCCGTGAAGCTGAGATTGTTGCAGAAGTTGAAAAATATCCGTTGAGAATGTCCGTGTGAATGCCAATTATTTCCGTGAGCCGTTGAGGTGTGTGTTGAGTTGCCAAAGATTTTTTTAAAATAATTGTCACTAATAATTTTTCTTTTTTTTTTTCTTTCTCACTGGCTTCACTTTTTCTCTTTTTTTCACTCTTTTTAATAATAATGTGTGCGTGTTAATAGTTCGTAGTCTTCTGACACCATGTGATAGTCGTCAGGTATGGTCGAGAGAATAGGTGAGAGTGAATGCGTATGAATGATGAAATCCGAATAAATGTATAATACTTTATTATAATGAGCGTGAATGAAGGAGAGTGCGCGTCTGACAGCTTCGGGACTCTGAGATGAACTGAAGAAAGGGCCTGACGGAAGCAGGGCCCTCGCCTATTGCTACGCGCAACAAAGTATTCTTACGCGCTGATAAGACGGCCGCTGCTCGCACGTGGCGGGCGCAGCGGCTGGACCGTTACCGTGAGAGCGTGAACGTTCGCACGGAAGGTGCTGACGGCACAAAGATTAGCGAGAGTCTAGATAAAATATTAAATCCGAGTTTCCTGCGCTAAAAATGTTACGGAATAATGTTAACTCGGAATATGGGACCGTCACAATAAAATAAAAAATAAAAAATAAAATAAAAAATAAAATAAAAAATAAAATAAAAAATAAAATAAAAAATAAAATAAAAAATAAAATAAAAAATAAAATAAAAAATAAAATAAAAAATAAAATAAAAAATAAAATAAAAAATAAAATAAAAAATAAAATAAAAAATAAAATAAAAAATAAAATAAAAAATAAAATAAAAAATAAAATAAAAAATAAAATAAAAAATAAAATAAAAAATAAAATAAAAAATAAAATAAAAAATAAAATAAAAAATAAAATAAAAAATAAAATAAAAAATAAAATAAAAAATAAAATAAAAAATAAAATAAAAAATAAAATAAAAAATAAAATAAAAAATAAAATAAAAAATAAAATAAAAAATAAAATAAAAAATAAAATAAAAAATAAAATAAAAAATAAAATAAAAAATAAAATAAAAAATAAAATAAAAAATAAAATAAAAAATAAAATAAAAAATAAAATAAAAAATAAAATAAAAAATAAAATAAAAAATAAAATAAAAAATAAAATAAAAAATAAAATAGAATTGAATATTTATTATGCATATGCAGGAATACAATGATTCATAATGCAGGGGTGTCCTTAATACATCTTATGAAAATAAATGTGAAGAATATAACGTAGTGAACTTAAGCAGAACCATATAAATTGTTAGGAGGTACGCCTTAAAGTACATGAGAAAACTCGTAATCAACTACTTAGTAGCGAAGCCCTAAGTTTGAAGCAGTTTGACAGGTAATAAAAGAGGGTCTTAATGTCGCCCAGATCGTTTCGGCTTAATAGATCTATGAGATTCTCCTCGAGGCTCAGATTATTGTTTCGCCTATTCAGAAGAAAATGCTGCCTAAGCGGATGATAAATGGGGCATCGCAGTAGGACGTGGCCCAAAGATTCGGCTTCATTGCCTAGGCAGAGAGTGCAAACCTGCGTAGGGTCATATTTGTAACTCGTCCTATCTATAACAAATCTACGCGTGTAAATTGTAGCTAGTCTAGCTTGGATCTTTGCTCTCGTAAAACTAATGGCGCAGTGTGTCGGGTAAAAAGTAGAAAAATTATCTTCCAGGCTTCTAAGCAGCTGAAATTGATAGGAGCTCGACTCCGAGTATTTCAGAAGGTCGGAAGATGTCAGAACTTGCTCTACCTCCAGGAGTACCGTGGGTTTCTGTGACAGCCAATATTCTGCCGTGAGATTCGTCCATAGGCTATCGCTGTTTGCAGCACCTAATAATTTCTTAAATTGCGTTACCCAGTTGTATAGGAGGGACGGGTTTACGGAGTCTAAATGAATTAACCTTAAGAAACATATTTTAGGTAGACGCGTAGCATCCATCTTCAGTATTTTAATTACCCAGCCGAATGCCAGGTTAATGACACCCAGAGCCGCATCTCTAATGCCTAATTCTAACCTAACAGCGCAGCCCGGGGTACACTTTGGAAGCTGCATTAACCGTTTAAAAAACTCAAGTTGTGCTTTACCTAATACAGAGCAATATCTAAGTCCCCAGATTGGAGCGGTGTAAAGTAATGTAGAGGCCACGACACTGTTATAGAGCTTCATTATGGCATCCCAGGAATCACATTTAGAAGAAGCCAAGATTGATAAAACAGACAGCGTGGCCATCCTGGCTTTGTTGACCGCCGAGTTCGCGGGTAGAAGACCCAGCGAAGAGCTCGACAGGATGACTCCGAGATACTGGTATTTATTTACCACTTCTACTCTCTCTCCCTTGTACAGAAAGTTTTGATCGTCTTTGCTCAATTTCCCGCCCGTTCTAAATATCAAAATCTGGGTCTTCGAAGTATTCACTGTAAGACCATTATCATCGCAATAGCGGGCCAAGAAGCGTAATTTCCGTTTAAGATCCACACGTGAATAAGCCAGGATAACCAAGTCGTCTGCGTACAAGAGCATAAGTAGATCGCGGCTATTATTTATCTCAATTCCCCTCGCATTGTGGGATCGGAAGTAAGAAATCATATCGGAAATATAAATTATAAACAGGAGCGGACTCAGGACCTCGCCTTGGAGCACACCCTCACTTACTTCGGCAGGAATTGACAGTCCATTGTTTGTTTTAATCTCAAGGGTGGCACGGTCGTATAATTTAATTAGAATTTGGATGGTCTTCCGACTGATGCCTAGCTCAAACATTTTTTCCCACAGTTTGTTCTGGGGAACAGAATCGAAGGCTCTTCTGAAATCCACGAAGAGTGCATATGTTTTACCGCCGGCCTGTCGTAAACGAAGTTGAATCGCGGTCTGCAGGGTAAAAAGGTTATCCATAACCCCCCTACCCTTTGTGAAGCCAGCTTGCTCTTCGGGGATCAGTCCCGCAATAGAGACCCATTTTTCTAGTCTGTCGTGTAAAATTTGTGTGAAAAGTTTAGTGATGATGTTTACCAAGGCGATGCCGCGGTAGTTGAGCGGGTCGGCCGTGGGGCCTTTTTTGTGAATCATACAAAGTGTGACCTTGGACCACAATATAGGTAATTCTTCAGTTTCTAAGTTTTTGTTAAACAGAGCTAACAGGTAGGCAAACCAATCTCCTGATAAGGCCTTATAAAATTCGCTCGAAATACCGTCAACACCGGGTGCTTTTCCTGACTTGGCCTTGCCGATACAACCCGAGAGCTCTTCCTGTGTGATGTAGGCATCTAAAATAGGATCAACTGTCCCGCCGGAAATATTAAAGGACGGACTTCTAGCCGGATAAACGGTGCTTAGGAACTCGTTCCACGTATCTAAAGAAGGAGATTCCAATTGTCTGATCCTTGGCTTGCATCTGTTCACCGCACTCCAGAAAAGCCTCGGGTTGTTTACATTAGCAAAAGCTTCTGTCCTAGCAAACATAAACGCGGTTTTTTTACTCTTTAAAGTTAATTTATAATCCTTTTTTGCGTGTAAGTAAGCACTTAATTCGATTCTAGGGTAGCCAAGCTTTTTGGTTTTTTTCAACAGATTTATTAGATTTCGGCGCTTATCGTTGCATTCTCTGTCGAACCACGGTTTATTTGACCATCGTGAACTAGTACGATTGACTGTCTGGGACATTTCTGCACTATTGGCTGCTTCAGTAATAGCTAAGCGTAGGTTTTCATAAAGCTCATCCACGCTGGATGTCGAGAAGTTTATAATTAGTCGCGGTGATAGTGATAAATTGGTGTAGAAGTCCTCGAATTTATGGTGAAGCCATTTTAATCTCGATCTGCTACCGTCGGCGGAGACATGAGCGGGCTGTACCATGTCAGGAACTGCGTGGTCATTAAATAACTCAAGCGTGACAGGAAAGTGGTCCGAGCCATGAATATTTTCATCAACTTTGAGGTTTTTTACAAGCTCTAGTTTAGAGGCAATTATCCAGACTAGGTCGATGGTACTGGAACCGTTTAGACTGGAATAGGTATAATGTGCGGGTCTGTCACCTGGTGTGCGCCCATTCAGTAAAACGAAACCGTTGTTAGTCATAAACTCAAGCAGGGGAGGACCGCGCTCATTCCTAATTAAGTCGTAGCTTATTCTAGACTCATAAAGAACAGTGAATTCGAATATTTCTGAGGCCAGATCGTCCTGAGCATCGACTCGCGCATTGAAATCTCCTCCGAGGATAATAACATCGGTCGGATAATTGTTTAAAATATCGTCTAGAACCGGTTGAAGTAACTCCAATAGAGTCGCTAAGTCCAACGCAGGACTGAAGTAAAAGGATCCCACGATCGCATGCCAAGACTCACTTTTTACTCGAATTATACACCACCAATGCGACACATCGACAATTTCAGCCTCAAATTTATTTCTCACTAGGCTTACTAAACCGCCACTGGCTCTTCCTCTTTGGCTGTCCCTCGTCGCGGGCGCCCACGCATTGAAGTAGCTTCTCAAATCACTAGGAAAGGCTCTTAGTTGCTCCCGCTCACACCATGTCTCGTAGAAGCAAGCGATGTCGAAATTTACGTGTGAAGCGCTATTCGATAGATTGGACAGACCTTGTACGTTCCAGAAGATTATCTTTACAGTGCCGAGTTTTTTGGAGATGACTGACGTCCGATAGCAGGAGCTGCAGAAACCGATCTTTCGGGGCCTTTTACAAGGCACAGCTTAATGCGGTCCCATAAGTACCACTCCCCGTCGATTCTGAGTTTACGGTAGCCGATTTTTATTGATTTTCCTTGGCCTCTGAGTTCCCTAGCTTTGGTCTTAATTTGTTTATACACTTCGAGCTCTGCGGAGGATAACTCGTGCTCGATATAAATTTTGCGTTGACCAAGCTTCGATTTTTTGCTCATAATTTCCTCTTTAATGTACCGACTACTGAGTTTAACGATACAAATGTTCAAATTGTTGTACTTCTTCTTGAGTTCCCTAACATCCGAGACCGCATTGACTACGCCGAAAGTCTCGTGTAAAAAACGTTCGACACTTTCCAGTAGCGAGGGTTCACCGCAGGCGAGGCCTTTGATAATAATATTATTAGCTAGGGAAAGCTTCTCTTGATCTTCGAGACGTCTCTTCAGCTTCAGTACTTCCTGGCTGGCTCCAGCGTTCGGGGAACTGGGGCGGTTTTCCAGGCGAGTGACTCTGTCGTTGAGCGCGGCGATTTCGTCCCGCGGATTGGATTCCTCGATTTTAGCTTCCACATTTGCGAACTTTTCGGCGAATTTCTGCTCGAGCCCCTTCAGCGAGTTTTCGTAGCGTTGGGAAATTTTCTGCACCTCGGCCCGAATTTCTTCCTTAACGCTGACTATATGCTTGTTATGAAGTATCGTTGACTCGTTAAATTTTTTCTCGAATTTTGCGTGATACTCTTTATTCTCAAGCCTCATTTCGGACAGTTGATTCATTAACATGCTCAAAATTTGTGACTCACTCGGTGGGAGGGATTGCTTAAGGGCTTCATCGTGTTGGATAGCATTGTGAGACGCGCTTACTCCGCCGCTCTCGGCCGCAGAATCGGTTGGGATCCCGGGAGGGGGGACATCAGCTGACGGTTCCTGTGACAGCGGCTTCTCCGGCGAGTGCATCATGCGATTGCTCCTTTTGAATGGGGAATCCACGAGCGATTTTTCCAATATGCTTTGGTCCAATTCTGCTCTCTTCCGCTTAAGAAATTCTTTAACATTTCCCTCGGAACCACTTCTGCCTCTGGAGCTCAGCGATACGGCTTTAGTTGGTCTTCCCACTCTCTTCTTTACCTCATGGAGATTACCCGATAACGGCGTACTAAACACTTCGGGCGAGTCCGGAGCATCGGTAAGTAGCGGTGTAGTGTTACCGCCAGTGGGAGAACAGATAAGGCCCGCATAACTGGTGGGGGGGGCTATCCTATTCGGTGACACCTTTTCGGCGCGTGCCAGAGCACTGGATAACGCACTATTGGCGCCCCCCGACGGGTGGGTGGGCCCATCACTACAGTCAGGAACTTCGCCGGTAATTTGGCTACCACCAGGCATATTGTCCGAGAAAAGCTAACCTAATTACTGGCGAGCCTGTCTTTTAACACCGAATTAGAACCTTTGCCTGAAACGGCGAGATACACCAATTGTTTCCAGGCGCGCGAATACCGTTTGACTAACACTTGAGACACAACAACTGTCGGTACGTACACTAATTATGCAGTTTACGGGGTAAAAGTCACAGGGCCTGAGAGACGCGTGTCGAACGTAACTAGTCCAGATCGGAACCCCAAAATAAAATAAAAAATAAAATAAAAAATAAAATAAAAAATAAAATAAAAAATAAAATAAAAAATAAAATAAAAAATAAAATAAAAAATAAAATAAAAAATAAAATAAAAAATAAAATAAAAAATAAAATAAAAAATAAAATAAAAAATAAAATAAAAAATAAAATAAAAAATAAAATAAAAAATAAAATAAAAAATAAAATAAAAAATAAAATAAAAAATAAAATAAAAAATAAAATAAAAAATAAAATAAAAAATAAAATAAAAAATAAAATAAAAAATAAAATAAAAAATAAAATAAAAAATAAAATAAAAAATAAAATAAAAAATAAAATAAAAAATAAAATAAAAAATAAAATAAAAAATAAAATAAAAAATAAAATAAAAAATAAAATAAAAAATAAAATAAAAAATAAAATAAAAAATAAAATAAAAAATAAAATAAAAAATAAAATAAAAAATAAAATAAAAAATAAAATAAAAAATAAAATAAAAAATAAAATAAAAAATAAAATAAAAAATAAAATAAAAAATAAAATAAAAAATAAAATAAAAAATAAAATAAAAAATAAAATAAAAAATAAAATAAAAAATAAAATAAAAAATAAAATAAAAAATAAAATAAAAAATAAAATAAAAAATAAAATAAAAAATAAGCCAGACTTCGCTAGGCAACCGAAGCGAGCGGACGCGTTTCGCGCGCTCCCGTGTTTACTAACAATTTCGCGACTACAGTCGGTTAAGTGCCAAAGTGAAAGATTACAGGTGACAGAATGCCTGACTCGGAGACACTAGACGATGACATGGAGTCGGACTAGGGATGTGCACGAACCTGTTCGAACCTGTCGAACTGTTCGAACTGTTCGAACTGTTCGAACCGTTCGAACTGTTCGAACCGTTCGAACTGTTAGAACCGTTCGAACTGTTCGAACCGTTCGAACTGTTCGAACCGTTCGAACTGTTCGAATTGTTCGAACCCGACAAACGATTGGAATCCGTCGAACGGTTCGAACTGTTTAAACACTTAGAAAGGCTTGTTCGAAGCTGTTGGATATTGTAATGTTGATTGTAGCACAAGTCTAGCTTGAGCGGAGCGTTTCCCTCGCGGTCCAAGTGTACCGCGATTACTTCCTCGAGGTTTAGCTTGACCGGAGCATCGCTCTCGCGGTCTAGGTGCATCGCGATGAGTTCCTCAAGGTCAAGCTTGACCGGAGCATTTCTCTCGCGATCTAGGTCTACCTTGAAGACTTCCTCGAGGTCTAGCTTCACCGGAGCGTCCCTCTCGCAGTCCACGTGGATCGCGAAGACTTCCTCGAGGTCTAGCTTGACCGGACCGTCTTTCTCGCCGTCCACGTGTATCGCGAAGACTTTTTCGAAGTTTAGCTTAACAAGAGCGTTTCCCTCGCGGTCTAAGTGTACCGCGATTACTTCCTCGAGGTTTAGCTTGACCGGGGCGTCTCTCTCGAGGTCTAGGTGCATCGCGATGAGTTCCTCAAGGTCAAGCTTGACCGGAGCATTTCTCTCGCGTTCTAGGTCTACTTTGAAGACTTCCTCGAGGTCTGGCTTCACCGGAGCGTCTCTCTCGCGGTCCACGTGTATCGCGAAGACGTCCTCGACGTCTAGCTTGACCGGACCGTCTTTCTCGCGGTCCACGTGTATGGCGAAGACTTTCTCAAGGTCTAGCTTGATCGGAACGTCTCTCTCGCGATCCACGTATATCGCAAAAATTTCCTCGAGGTCTAGCTTGACCGGAGCTAGCTTGAACTTCAGAAGATATATAGAATCTCAAGAATGAGGATGGTCAACACCAAACACGGGAGACAAGTGATTGCCGATATAGGTTTGGATTTCAGTGTCTTCATGCCCCTAAGGGTTAGTTTCTTTCTGAACCGTAATGACGAAGTGTTCGACGAGATAGCAGAACTTTGTGAAAAAAAGAGTGCAGGGCTGCGGTATTTGGGCTCCATATATAATCGTATTGAATTAATCGATCTAAACTGTGCATGAAACCTAACTTTAAGAAATATGTAACTCTGTGCATAATAAAAAAAAAGCGGTGCACTATGGCGACAGCTCACACGCACACCCTCTCACTCTCACACCCACAACCTCCAACACTCTGTGCTGGAGGAGTGGGGGTAAGAGTGGGGCTGCTGCGGAACCTATCCCCACTCTTACCCCCACCATCACCTCGAACTACGTTCTCAACGGGGCTCGAGGAGTGGGGATAGGAGTGGGGATAGGAGTGGGGATAGGAGTGGGGATAGGAGTGGGGATAGGAGTGGGGATAGGAGTGGGGATAGGAGTGGGGATAGGAGTGGGGATAGGAGTGGGGGTCGCCATAGTGCACCGCTAACTACTAGCGTGAAGGTTTATTAGAAAGAACAGTAATTTGAAGGGTACTTACAGTGCCACAATTGTTACAATGTATAGTTGCATGGGATATTTGTACTATTTGCTCGACTTCCTTCCTTCCTTCTTTGATTTCCGATTAATTGGTTTTTTTTTTGTTTTTTTTTGTTTTTTTTTACTGGCTTCCTTGTAATTGTATTGGGATGCTGGTATCCGTGTGAAATTCCGTGAAGCTGAGATTGTTGCAGAAGTTGAAAAATATCCGTTGAGAATGTCCGTGTGAATGCCAATTATTTCCGTGAGCCGTTGAGGTGTGTGTTGAGTTGCCAAAGATTTTTTTTAAATAATTGTCACTAATAATTTTTCTTTTTTTTTTTCTTTCTCACTGGCTTCACTTTTTCTCTTTTTTTCACTCTTTTTAATAATAATGTGTGCGTGTTAATAGTTCGTAGTCTTCTGACACCATGTGATACTCGTCAGGTATGGTCGAGAGAATAGGTGAGAGTGAATGCGTATGAATGATGAAATCCGAATAAATGTATAATACTTTATTATAATGAGCGTGAATGAAGGAGAGTGCGCGTCTGACAGCTTCGGGACTCTGAGATGAACTGAAGAAAGGGCCTGACGGAAGCAGGGCCCTCGCCTATTGCTATGCGCAACAAAGTATTCTTACGCGCTGATAAGACGGCCGCTGCTCGCACGTGGCGGGCGCAGCGGCTGGACCGTTACCGTGAGAGCGTGAACGTTCGCACGGAAGGTGCTGACGGCACAAAGATTAGCGAGAGTCTAGATAAAATATTAAATCCGAGTTTCCTGCGCTAAAAATGTTAACTCGGAATATGGGACCGTCACAATAAAATAAAAAATAAAATAAAAAATAAAATAAAAAATAAAATAAAAAATAAAATAAAAAATAAAATAAAAAATAAAATAAAAAATAAAATAAAAAATAAAATAAAAAATAAAATAAAAAATAAAATAAAAAATAAAATAAAAAATAAAATAAAAAATAAAATAAAAAATAAAATAAAAAATAAAATAAAAAATAAAATAAAAAATAAAATAAAATAATATAATAATAAAATATTTATTTGCTTATCCAGAGATACATCTCCCATAGCAATGCGGCGGTGGGGGGAAATTTTTACATTATTTTTACATATAAAAGTCCTCTTACACAAAATACAATAAAAATAAAAATACATATATACATATCAGTACCTTGCTTATTCGTTAAGTACGAACGCTCTGAGTTGAAGGCAGCTCGCCGTATAGTTAAAAATACATTTAATAACAGATTTGTCTGTGCTGTTTAGCAGTGAGATTAGTATTTCTTCCTCGGATTCCGCGTATATCTCATAGTGTCTTCGCAACCATTTACTCCTAATTCCCTCGAAAATCGGGCATCTTAACATGAAGTGTGTTATAGTTTCTTCCTCTCTTAGATTACAGATGCTACAGATATTATTTGGCTCCAACTTGTACACATTTCCGTTTAGCAAAATTAAACACATATGATTGTTCGCAAGTCTGAGCTGGGCTACGACCCTAGTGATCGCCAGGGGGTTACGTAACCCGAGGTACATGGCCATTTCGTCCTCTAGTAGTCTCGGTATCCGAACTTGTCCTGACTTTGAGTTCAGGTAGTGTGCAAAATCTACTGCCTTTAAATATTGCATGTATCTCTCTAGAAAGGTTCTTTGCTTGCTAGCCCAGGATTCCACACTCAGGTTCTCCCATAATGACGTCATACCCACTTGAGCCAGGACTTCGTTAAATTGAGCGATCCAGTTATATTTACAGGACTTGTGGTTCCAGTTAGTATTTTTGAAAAGTTGCAGGAGACGGTCAAAGCAGATTCTCGGCAATCGGCTATTGTCCATCTTCAGCACTTTAATTATCCATCCCCACACTATCTTAATCGCTCTGTACGCGACCTTGACTAAACCCAGTTCCAGTCTCAGTAGGAAGTTTGTCGTATTTCTCGCTAGCCTCAGTACTTTCTTAAAAAAGTCCATCTGTGCTCTTTCTATCAAATCGAGGTAGCGGAGCCCCCAGACTGGAACTGCGTATAGCAAGGTTGAGATTACAATGCTATCATAAAGCTGCAATATACTGTCCCACGAGTCGGATTGTGAGCTAGCAAGCATCGATAGGGTGGTTCCTGCGGCTATTTTACATTTTTTTATTGCTGCTTCGGCGGCTTGGAGTCCAAGGGAAGAGCTAGCAATGGTGACCCCTAGGTACTCATAGGAGTTTACCACTTCCACCTCCCCGTCCTTGTATCTGTAGCTTTTGTCTCTAGGTCTGCCGCCCGCTCGGAAGGGCACGATTTTTGTTTTTCCAACATTGACCGCTAGTCCATTTGCATCACAATATTTCTGAAGAGTTTCCAATTTACCTTTCAAGTCCACCGGGGTGTACGCGAAGATTATGAGGTCGTCTGCATAGAGGAGCATGACGACGTCATTTCTTCCGTCGATGCTGAGCCCCCGCAGTCCTGCCTCCCTAAAGTATTGCTCCATATCCGCCAGGAAGAGAAGAAACAGCAGAGGGCTCAGAATCTCCCCTTGCAAAACTCCTTCCGTAACGTCAGCGGCCGCTGCTAGCTCTTCCCTTACTTTAACTTGTACTACTGCACGATTATACAGGCTACGAATTACTCTGATAATTTTCCCGCTTACTCCTAGTCGAAATAGTTTGTTCCACAGTATTTTGTGCGAGATAGAGTCAAAAGCTCGTTTAAAATCAACGAACAGGCCGTACATCGTTCTGTTTCCAAGTCTCAGCTGAAGTTGTACAACGGACTGCAGCGTGAAGATATTATCGATACATCCCCTCCCCGTCCTAAACCCTGATTGACATTCCGGAATTATTTTCTCTCTTTCTGCCCACTTTTGCAGCCTATTTCCGATTATGCTAGTGAAAAGTTTCGTTATACAATTTACCAGAGCAATGCCACGATAGTTGTTCGGGTTAGTTTTATCCCCTTTTTTGTGTATCATCGTAAGTAGCATCCTGGACCACGCCGCAGGAGTTGATTCTTTCTCTAGAACGTTATTAAATAGCACTTGCACGTACAAAAACCAATTTTCAGGCAAATTTTTCAGAAATTCGTTGGAGATTTCATCAACTCCCGGGGCCTTACGCGTCTTTAAATTGCGCAGAGCGAGCAGAAGCTCCTCCATGGTAATGTAACAGTCTAGTTGCGGGTGTCTGTCACTAATGTATTCCGTGTGATCGACGATTCTTGGTGCATAAAGGTTGCTATAAAAGTTATTCCACTCTGTTAACGAGATTTGGTTTGCAGACATAGGTTTATATCTATACAATTTTACTGCAGCCCAGAACTCAGAGGAGTTTCGCACGTTTGCCAGTTTATCTTTCATGCCCTTTTCGTACGCGAATCTTTTTGATGCCAATAGGGCTTTATATTCCTTTTTACAGCCTAAATACGCAGTTCTATCCTCTAGTCTAAAGTCAGACTCTCTGCATTTGTCTAATAATTGTTTTAGCGATTTTTTCTGTGATTCGCACTCGTGGTCGAACCATGGTTTGCAATTAGGCCTTTTCGTTTCTCCGTTTGTATTTTTAATCAGTCTTATTCTTAGTGCTACTTCTCTAATTGCTTGTGATATGTTTTCATACTGATCGTCTATAGAGGTCCTTAAAAAGTCTATTGCTGTCTTAGTTGACCATCGCATAGAGTTTTCGTATTCGTCCTTCTTGTCCGCTCTCCAGGTTAACTTTTTTCGATAACTAGCTAGTCCGCTTTATGTTCCGCGAGGGTTCACCATATCTTCTGTTATTAGGCTGAGTGTAACCGGGAAATGATCGGACAAGGTGACTTCAACGTTAACCTGCAGATCGTCTATTATCCCAGTGCAAGCAGCGTTCACCCATACATGGTCAATACAGCTACTCCCTACTTTACTACAAAAAGTGAGGCGCGCTGGATAATCGCTTCTTGCCCTACCATTTACGATCAGCATACCGTTCGTTTCCATGAAATCCACTAATAAAGTCCCTCTTGTGTTTATTACCAGGTCGTGTGATGTTCTGAAGTTAGATAGGCAGGTGTCCTCCAGAGCTTCGGTTGGCAGCTCATTTAATGTGCCCACTCTTGCGTTAAAATCGCCTCCGATGATTAGGGGCGTATTTCTGTATTTCTCTTGTAAATTATCTATCACCATTTGCAGGAGCTCTAATGCGATGCCGAAGTCTAAGCTTGGTTTGAAATAAATTAAGCCTATAATTAAAGTTAAATTGCACTTTTTGAGCTTTATAAAAAGCCACCAATCGCATTCCTCAAGAACCTCGACCCTGAACTTATTTTGCTTGCACAACAACAGCAGTCCACCACTCGATCTTCCCTTGCTTCTCTCCCTTGTGGCACTCACCCAATAGGTATTGTAGTCGCTCCATTTTTTCTGCATGTGTTCCGGTTGTCCTGACCTCCATGTTTCGCAGATGCCGATGACGTCTGCCTCGTTCACGCTTCTTACCAGTTCCAAGTTCGCTAGTCCATTGACATTCCAAAAGGCAATTTTAATTATCGACTGGCTATTTAGTTTTTTGATTCTTCCGGGTCACGCCTTCCAGGTTCCCCATTTTCTAGTTGATTCCTTTCCTGTGTTTCCATCGGTACAAAGCAGTTTTCACTGCTTTTCCATTTTTTCCAGTTGCCGTCGATGCAGATTTTCTGATAAGCCAGTTTGACATTTTTTCCGTTTGCCCTCTCCGCTTTTGCAAGGTCTCGTAATTTCTTATCAATCGTCCTTTCTTCCCGCGAGAGGTCGTGGTCTATGTAGATTTTTCGACGTCCAAGGACGTCTTTTTTCCTACGCATGATGGTCAGTTTGGTATCCCAGTCACTTATCTTCGCCCAGATGTTCTTCACGTGCCTTCCGATGATTCTCGCGTCCACGACAGGATCTTGCAATTCAAATTCGTCCTTGAGGAATTTGTTGGCTGCCTTTTTTGCGTTTGAAGTGTCCATGTTTAGTCCTTTGATAATTATATTATGCTTTCTAGATTCTCTATCCTGCGCTGCTGCTCGTGCTTCCAGTCTTTGAATTTTTTCTAGCTCCTTTGTTTTTGTACTACTCTCCTCTCTATTGCCGGTTTCAGCTTCTTTCTTTTTAGTGTTTTCGATTTCCTCTTCTAATACGCGTACCCTGTCTACGGTGGCTTTGAGAAGTTCATCCTTCTTCCTTAGGTCCTCTCTTATGCCCGTCAGCTCTCGGCGAGTCCATTCTCTTTCTTCTCTTATTTCTGTAGCTAGTTGGTTTATTTGCCCAGTACAGTCCATTCTCATATCGTGTAGCTCTCTGAATAGCTTAGCAAATGGATCTTCGATCACCTCTTTATCAGGAGTTCCCGTGGACAGGCGTGTGACATTATCCCCAGGCATAGTACCTGTTGCCGTAGTTACGGTGTTATTACGCTTAAGCGGTGATGAGTCAAAGGCAGCGTCGTCCTCTGGATTTCTTTTCCTTTTATCCCAGAGTTTTACTACCGAGATAGGTTTGTAATTTGGATTATTCTCTTTGCGAGGTCGGCCTCGTGGATTTTTCCCGGGCTGCACGGTTGGGTTGTCTGTTTCTGAATCCGGAATGTAGGGATCTACGGTCGATACAGTATTCGGGGATCCGGGTGTAACTGGTGCGGCGCTAGTCGGTTCCAGCTCTCTCCCACCTTTGTCGCTGATAGGCTCCTTCCTTGGCAAGCGAGCAAGCTGCTGTGGTGACTGGCAGGCGTCGCTGCTGCCGCGGCCTACTTCGGCCATACGTCTCACCTCTCACCCCCCTCTCGACTAACCTCAAAAACTATATTACTTTCTTTAGCTGGGGGCGAAGAAGCTTGGTTTCCTTAGCGGGCTGCGATTTTTATTCCACTGTAAGAGAGCTCTTTTCGGGCTCCACTTTCCGCCCGCCGCGCTGCTTCCGGCGCTCCGCGGACGATACAAAACACGATATAAAACACAGACTGTCACACTCGCAGCCACTCGCCAAGTTCCCGGCTCCACCAATAAAAAATAAAATAAAAAATAAAATAAAAAATAAAATAAAAAATAAAATAAAAAATAAAATAAAAAATAAAATAAAAAATAAAATAAAAAATAAAATAAAAAATAAAATAAAAAATAAAATAAAAAATAAAATAAAAAATAAAATAAAAAATAAAATAAAAAATAAAATAAAAAATAAAATAAAAAATAAAATAAAAAATAAAATAAAAAATAAAATAAAAAATAAAATAAAAAATAAAATAAAAAATAAAATAAAAAATAAAATAAAAAATAAAATAAAAAATAAAATAAAAAATAAAATAAAAAATAAAATAAAAAATAAAATAAAAAATAAAATAAAAAATAAAATAAAAAATAAAATAAAAAATAAAATAAAAAATAAAATAAAAAATAAAATAAAAAATAAAATAAAAAATAAAATAAAAAATAAAATAAAAAATAAAATAAAAAATAAAATAAAAAATAAAATAAAAAATAAAATAAAAAATAAAATAAAAAATAAAATAAAAAATAAAATAAAAAATAAAATAAAAAATAAGCCAGACTTCGCTAGGCAACCGAAGCGAGCGGACGCGTTTCGCGCGCTCCCGTGTTTACTAACAATTTCGCGACTACAGTCGGTTAAGTGCCAAAGTGAAAGATTACAGGTGACAGAATGCCTGACTCGGAGACACTAGACGATGACATGGAGTCGGACTAGGGATGTGCACGAACCTGTTCGAACCGTTCGAACTGTTCGAATTGTTCGAACCCGACAAACGATTGGAATCCGTCGAACGGTTCGAACTGTTTAAACACTTAAAAAGGCTTGTTCGAAGCTGTTGGATATTGTAATGTTGATTGTAGCACAAGTCTAGCTTGAGCGGAGCGTTTCCCTCGCGGTCCAAGTGTACCGCGATTACTTCCTCGAGGTTTAGCTTGACCGGAGCATCGCTCTCGCGGTCTAGGTGCATCGCGATGAGTTCCTCAAGGTCAAGCTTGACCGGAGCATTTCTCTCGCGATCTAGGTCTACCTTGAAGACTTCCTCGAGGTCTGGCTTCACCGGAGCGTCTCTCTCGCAGTCCACGTGTATCGCGAAGACTTCTTCGAGGTCTACCTTGACCGGACCGTCATTCTCGCGGTCCACGTGTATCGCGAAGACTTTCTCGAGGTTTAGCTTAACAAGAGCGTTTCCCTCGCGGTCTAAGTGTACCGCGATTACTTCCTCGAGGTTTAGCTTAACCGGAGCGCCTCTCTCGAGGTCTAGGTGCATCGCGATGAGTTCCTCAAGGTCAAGCTTGCCCGGAGCATTTCTCTCGCGTTCTAGGTCTACTTTGAAGACTTCCTCGAGGTCTGGCTTCACCGGAGCGTCTCTCTCGCGGTCCACGTGTATCGCGAAGACGTCCTCGACGTCTAGCTTGACCGGACCGTCTTTCTCGCGGTCCACGTGTATGGCGAAGACTTTCTCAAGGTCTAGCTTGATCGGAACGTCTCTCTCGCGATCCACGTATATCGCAAAAATTTCCTCGAGGTCTAGCTTGACCGGAGCGTTTTTCTCGCGATCTAGGTCTACCCTGAAGCCTTCCTCGAGGTCTAAATTACCAGGAGCGTTTCTCTCGCGGTCTAGGTGTACCGCGATGACTCTCAAGCTTTAGCTTGATCGAAGCGTTTCTCTCGCGGTCTAGGTGCATCGCGATGAGTTCCTCGAGGTCTAATTTGACCGGAACGTTTCTTTTGCGATCCAGGTCTACCCTGAAGACTATATCGACGTCTAGATTAACAGGAGTGCTTTTCTCGGGATCTAGGTGTACCAGAAAGATTTCCTCGAGGTCTACCTTGAAAGGAGCGCTTAACTCGCGATCTAGGTGTACCACGAAAACTTCATCAAGCTTCAGTATAAAATGTCTCTCGAGTTCTAGCTTAAGCAGAGAGCTAATATCAGGGTATAGATTGATCAGCGAACGTCAAGCTCTACCGCGAGAGAATCTGTCCAGGCAATCTACACCACGAGAGAATCTCTCCAGTCAAACTAGACTTTGAGAACGCTTTTTCCTCAAGCTAGATCTTAAGAGATGTTCTCTCCTCAAGCTGATCTCGAGAAAATCTTTGCTGTATACCTAGACCGCGAGAGAACCGCTCCTGTTAAGGATGCTTCACACGTATGTTCCCAGTCAAAAGTGAGATTCAGTGAGAATTTGACCACTTCCTAATGGTATAAAAAACTGAAAAAAGTAACTGTATTAAAGTTGTAGGAAATTCTGACAAAATTCATATGAATTTTTAAAAATCAAGGACTTCATTTCAAATGAGAAACTAAAAAGTTGTCTGATTTTTTTTATAATTTTTTTTTCTAATCATTTGTTAATAACTTTTTAGCATTATTAATATACAAAATCAAAAGTCTTGACATAATTAATACGGATGATTTTTTTCAAAATTTTGGTACGTCACGAAGTACTGAAATTTGAACATATTAAACTTTTGGTTGAGAATGTATATGTGATGCATCCTTAAGCTAAACCTTGAGGAAGTCTTCGCGATACACGTGGACCGCGAGAGGGACGCTCCGTTCAAATTACACCTCGAGGAAGTCTTCAGAGTAAACCTAGTTCGCGACAGAAACGCTCCGGTCAAGCTAAACCTCGAGGAAGTCTTCGCGATACACGTGTACCGCGGCAGGGACGCACCGGTTAAATTACTCCTCGAGGAAGTCTTCAGGGTAGACCTAGTTCGCGACAGAAACGCTTCGGTCAAGCTAAACCTCGAGGAAGTCTTCGCGATACACGTCGACCGCGAGAGGGACGCACCGGTTAAATTACACCTCGAGGAAGTCTTCAGGGTAGACCTAGTTCGCGACAGAAACGCTTCGGTCAAGCTAAACCTCGAGGAAGTCTTCGCGATACACGTGTGCCGCGGCAGGGACGCACCGGTCAAATTACACCTCGAGAAAGTCTTCAGGGTAGACCTAGTTCGCGACAGAAACGTTCCGGTCAAGCTAAACCTCGAGGAAGTTTTCGCGATACACGTGTACCGCGGCAGGGACGCACCGGTTAAATTACACCTCGAGGAAGTCTTCAGGGTAGACCTAGTTCGCGACAGAAACGCTTCGGTCAAGCTAAACCTCGAAGAAGTCTTCGCGATACACGTGGACCGCGAGAGGGACGCTCCGGTCAAATGACACCTCAAGGAAGTCTTCAGGGTAGACCTAGTTCGCGACAGAAACGCTTCGGTCAAGCTAAACCTCGAGGAAGTCTTCGCGATACACGTCGACCGCGAGAGGGACGCACCGGTTAAATTACACCTCGAGGAAGTCTTCAGGGTAGACCTAGTTCGCGACAGAAACGCTTCGGTCAAGCTAAACCTCGAGGAAGTCTTCGCGATACACGTGGACCGCGAGAGGGACGCTCCGGTCAAATTACACCTCAAGGAAGTCTTCTGGGTAGACCTAGTTCGCGACAGAAACGCTCCGGTCAAGCTAAACCTCGAGGAAGTCTTCGCGATACACGTGGACCGCGAGAGGGACTTCCGGTCAAATTACACCTCAAGGAAGTCTTCGCGATACATGTGGACTGCGAGAGGGACGCTCCGGTCAAATTTGTTGTTAAGCTAGCCCTCGAGATAGTCTTCAGGGTAGACCTAGATCGCGAGAGAAATGCTCCGGTCAAGGTAAACCTCGAGGAAGTCATCGCGGTACTTGTACTAATACTCGTGCTACAATCGACATTACAATATTCAACAGCTTCGAACAAGCCTTTCTCAGTGTTTAAACAGTTCGAACCGTTCGAACAGTTCGACGGGTTCGAACAGTTCGAGGGGTTCGAACAGTTCGAGGGGTTCGAACAGTTCGAGGGGTTCGAACAGTTCGAGGGGTTCGAACAGTTCGAGGGGTTCGAACAGTTCGAGGGGTTCGAACAGTTCGAGGGGTTCGAACAGTTCGAGGGGTTCGAACAGTTCGAGGGGTTCGAACAGTTCGAGGGGTTCGAACAGTTCGAGGGGTTCGAACAGTTCGAGGGGTTCGAACAGTTCGAGGGGTTCGAACAGTTCGAGGGGTTCGAACAGTTCGAGGGGTTCGAACAGTTCGAGGGGTTCGAACAGTTCGAGGGGTTCGAACAGTTCGAGGGGTTCGAACAGTTCGAGGGGTTCGAACAGTTCGAGGGGTTCGAACAGTTCGAGGGGTTCGAACAGTTCGAGGGGTTCGAACAGTTCGAGGGGTTCGAACAGTTCGAGGGGTTCGAACAGTTCGAGGGGTTCGAACAGTTCGAGGGGTTCGAACAGTTCGAGGGGTTCGAACAGTTCGAGGGGTTCGAACAGTTCGAGGGGTTCGAACAGTTCGAGGGGTTCGAACAGTTCGAGGGGTTCGAACAGTTCGAGGGGTTCGAACAGTTCGAGGGGTTCGAACAGTTCGAGGGGTTCGAACAGTTCGAGGGGTTCGAACAGTTCGAGGGGTTCGAACAGTTCGAGGGGTTCGAACAGTTCGAGGGGTTCGAACAGTTCGAGGGGTTCGAACAGTTCGAGGGGTTCGAACAGTTCGAGGGGTTCGAACAGTTCGAGGGGTTCGAACAGTTCGAGGGGTTCGAACAGTTCGAGGGGTTCGAACAGTTCGAGGGGTTCGAACAGTTCGAGGGGTTCGAACAGTTCGAGGGGTTCGAACAGTTCGAGGGGTTCGAACAGTTCGAGGGGTTCGAACAGTTCGAGGGGTTCGAACAGTTCGAGGGGTTCGAACAGTTCGAGGGGTTCGAACAGTTCGAGGGGTTCGAACAGTTCGAGGGGTTCGAACAGTTCGAGGGGTTCGAACAGTTCGAGGGGTTCGAACAGTTCGAGGGGTTCGAACAGTTCGAGGGGTTCGAACAGTTCGAGGGGTTCGAACAGTTCGAGGGGTTCGAACAGTTCGAGGGGTTCGAACAGTTCGAGGGGTTCGAACAGTTCGAGGGGTTCGAACAGTTCGAGGGGTTCGAACAGTTCGAGGGGTTCGAACAGTTCGAGGGGTTCGAACAGTTCGAGGGGTTCGAACAGTTCGAGGGGTTCGAACAGTTCGAGGGGTTCGAACAGTTCGAGGGGTTCGAACAGTTCGAGGGGTTCGAACAGTTCGAGGGGTTCGAACAGTTCGAGGGGTTCGAACAGTTCGAGGGGTTCGAACAGTTCGAGGGGTTCGAACAGTTCGAGGGGTTCGAACAGTTCGAGGGGTTCGAACAGTTCGAGGGGTTCGAACAGTTCGAGGGGTTCGAACAGTTCGAGGGGTTCGAACAGTTCGAGGGGTTCGAACAGTTCGAGGGGTTCGAACTGTTCGACGGGTTCGAACAGTTCGAACGTCTCCGCCGCTCGAACTTGGCTCGATCAGGTTCGATCAATAGCTTACCGAACCGAACCTCGAACTGTTCGAGCAAAGCGAATTCGTGCACATCCCTAAGTCGGACTTCACCCCCGTGCAGCAGACACGCAGAAAAAGGGGTAGACCGCCGAAAAAATCGGATGGCGACAGCTCCGGCCCTTCGAACAAGACAAAACAAACGCCACTCAATCTTCAGTCCATTCTATCATCAACACCAAGGCATCCACGACGCGTTACACGCTTAGCCGGATCAACACTACCACCTCCACTCATGCAAACGTCAACACCGCTGCCTAACTACTCGGCCAGAGAGCGAGTACTGAAACAGAAAAACGTCTTCCAGCACTTCTTCTACGTTAATGCTCCACACATAGACAGCCGAATCCAACTCGCCAATATATGGAAAACTGCTAACCCACATTCAGAAGACGTCATTCTCCAAACCACCAAAGGATATCTACTGAAGTCTAATTCAAACAAACCTACACTAATATAAGCTTTAGACGTACTCGTCCGGGAGAAATCCATTACTAGTTATTCCGAAACAGCTCCCTACACAAACAAAGCCTCAACAGACAAGCCACCGGCTACCTTCTCAGCTGTTATAGCAACGGTCGAGCACGAACTCGAGGACACAACAATTAGCGAGGCCCTAAAGGCGCAGGGAATAAACCACAGATTTTGTAAGCGGACCACCGCAAGAGCGACGAATAAGCCTACAACGTTAGTGAAAATCATTTCAGGATGCATTAACTCGTTCGAAAAACTGATGAATGAGGGTTGCTTCTTTCTTCACAAACACTATCCGACCTACCCAAGTACCCCGCCGGCACCCGCTCCACAGCCTTGCCGTAAGTGTCTACAATTTACACACATAACTAGTAACTGCCCGAATGAAGTCACCTGTGACAAATGCAGCGGCAACCACAAAACCAACGACTGCACCACAAACCTCCCAGCAAAATGCTCAGCCTGCAACTCAACAGAACACGCTGCATGGTCATTTAAATGCCCCAAAAGGCCGATAGCACCTATCACTGGGATACCAAACACAACAATCAAATCGATTAACAAAAAAACTGCAGAGATCGACAAGAAAATCACCGAAAAGTCACCCATTCACGCTCCGATCACGATACACGACCACATAATCAACACTTATACCAACAAGATCAACAAACGCAAGAACACCTGCCGCGAGGAACTCATCGCCAAACTAAAGCAGCGCTCCATCATCGAATTCAAAGTGGACACCACAGTCGTATTCTCGGGTAGCAGGATGTACATTCTGATGTTCAGCCTCGAGAATCCGGAATACCCCAGTCCCACGGAAGCAACGACTGGAGTGAGCTACGTCATTTCCAATGGCTAGTTTAAAAATCCTCTATGCTAACATTAATAGCTACAGAAAGCGTAAGTTGCTCATTAATAACCTCATAGAAAATAATAACATTAACACCACTGCCTTCGTGGACACCAAATCTAAACCCCACACCAACATAAACTACCGCAACTGGACGTGCATCAGCCGCCACGGAAAAATAGTAAACGCCAACACAAGGGGGGGGGGGGGGGGGGGGGAGCTTGCTACAGCTAGACCCAACGCTCCGTCCAAAAAAAGAGAACGCTCTGACAATAAACAACCCTCTGAACGAGGGATTTCACACCTCGATTCCATTTAAAGAAGAGCGTCGACATATATTTCTGATATACAGTAGGAGGCAATTGAAGTGGAGCAAGGTTTTTTCGCCGATTTTGGCGAAAATTGGACCGATTTCGAAAAACCAAAAAAGTACATTCGAGTAAATTTATTTACCTTTCGAATGGCGTTGGTTTCATCGAAATCGAACAATAATTGCCTTTTTGCGAGGGGATTAGGTGAGGGCGTGCAAAAATTGGTATTACACTGACCTCGAGAAGTGGCATACGCGCGTAAAAATTTAAAGCACAGCCCATGTCAATCGAAGGAGCAGTTCGCGGCGTGCAAAAAACACGGGTAATGCGTCTCAATCGGATCATCCCAGAGGAAGTTGTGCACCCAGGAAGTCAAATCAGTTTTTCTGGGGTTACACGAAAACGGTACGACCGATCCGGTAGAAATTTTTCGTGGAGTCTTTGTTCGTGACTCCCTTCGAACACAAATTTTTTTTGCATCAAAAACTTTCCTCGTAGACGAGATCCAGGTGCACAACCAATGCGCCGCATCGTTTATCGACATTTTTCACATCGATAGACTGTGAGGAGCGGGTTGAAATCACCTGAACATTAAAGAGGAGGTTTCAACGATTAAAATGAGCCCTGGTTCATTATCGGAAAGTGTCTCAGTAATCCCAATCACGTCCTTGAAAAATGTGTACGAAAAGGCGATTACGGCTCGGAGTCGCGAGGCGACAGTCATTTGGTCAGTAACAGGACTGAGCTCGCGCGCGACTCGAAGCTTTCGCTTATGCCGCTTCCTTTTCGTTCCGAATGTTTAACAATCTGTTCCAATTTTGCGGACGTTTTTAACTTCATTGACTCCGATTGACAGATAAAAAATTATCGTATCGGTAAAATCAAATCCCTAAGTGTATCGGACAATTGAAAAAAATTAATAACAACTAAAAAAATGCATACTCTTTTTCGATCGTGTAGTTGATCGTTGACAAAATCGATAAGGTCAAAAATTTAAAAACCGCGAAAGGCGTTATTTTTTTACCGCCCCCGCATCTTTCGCGACACCCCCCCCCCCCTCTCTGCAATAGAAAATTCAATATTCATTAAAGCATGCAGATACAAATACGTCATAATTATAGGGGACTTCAATATTAACACACAAAAAAAACGACAGCTCCAAAATTTCGTTAATAACTCCGCTTTCAAGGAATACAACATTCCACCGACTTTCCTCATGGAAAATAATCCGGACTCGACTCCAGACAGAATTCTATTCACGGAGAACCTCCACAACAACATAACGACCGTCGAACTAACCCCCGATCTCGGATCGGACCACCTCGGCATCATCATCACACTGGACCTGGAAGCCCGCTTAGCAATCCCAGCGGCAGAACCAAAACTTAACTACAAAAAATCTCGCCTAGACATCATAAACGCAGATATGACTCAATTCGTCACCGAGAACACAGTAATTAACCAGGACACGATCACACGTTTCTGCGACAGCCTGGCCACATCGATACAGACAAACACACCGTCCAAATCTCACACATTCTTTTCAATAGAGCTACCACCATTTATAATCAGCCTGATAAAGAAAAAAAGAAGAATGTATCGCGAATACAAAAACCACGATAGGCCGGAGCTGAAACCCGCCATAAACCAACTAAACAAATCCATCCAGGAACTCATTCTCCAATTTCAAACGGACTCATGGCTAAAAGCATGTAACGAGATCGAAACCCAGAAGGGCAACAAATACTGGCAGACTGTGAAGCGACTCTCTCGGTACAACTCCCGCCCCAGCGACTCAGATTTGGTGACCAACGGCCAACGCTACGACACCACCGAAGGAAAGGCTGAGATCTTCGCAAACCACTTCCAAATCGTATTCAGTAAATCAACCGACGACAACTTTAACAACGGACACAAAGAAACAGTAGACCTCTGGCACGAAGAAACCTTCAGGGACACATCGGCATGGGACGTACAACACGCCCCAGTCTTATTCGACGAGCTCAAGAACATCATCAAAAAGGAAAAAACTCGGCACCAGGTTACGACAAAGTTCCCATGTCGATAATCAAATGCCTCGGATCACATATATACGACTACATGCTAAAGATCTACAACTTCTGCCTCGACACCAACTATTTTCCGCACCACTGGAAAAAAGGAGTTATCATCACTCTCCCGAAAGCCAACACGGATACGACACAAGCATCAAACTACCGACCTATCACTCTTCTACCAACCCTGGGCAAGATATTCGAAAAAATAATTAAAGGCAGACTCGAATCCGCTCTAGATACGCACATTCCGCCGTACCAATTCGGCTTCCGCAACCGCAAATCGACGACTCAGCCGCTTACGATATTAGCATCCAACATCCAAACGGCTAAACTCTCCAACAAACGCACCGCAACGCTATTCATGGATATTAACAAAGCCTTCGACATTGTGTGGCATAAAGGCTTGATCTACAAACTACAGACACTAGAATGCCCAACATACCTACTGCTTATAACAAACAATTTTCTCAGCAACCGAACGCTGCAGATAAAAGTCGGAAACGCGATGTCCGCCTGTTTCACACCCGAACAAGGAGTCCCGCAAGGCTCGCCTCTGTCACCTTTTCTATATAGTATATACTGTCACGATATTTACAACTTTGACCTACCAGATAAGACACACACCGATCCCAATCTCTACATTCTACAATACGCAGATGACACAGCCCTAATTGCTCACAATAAAACAATAGAAGCCGCTACTCTAGCGCTACAAGAACTGTCTGAAAAAAGCATCCTCTGGTTCAACAAATGGCGTCTAAAACCGAATCCCGCAAAATCTAAGCTAATACTATTCAATCATTCCATCACAGATAATTCTCCACACATAACAATGTACAATAGCGATATCAAACCAGTCATTTCCGCCAAATACCTAGGAATCACACTCGATAATAAACTCAACCTGAATATACACACAGCAAGCACCAAAACGAAAACAATCGCCCGAGCGGGACACTTCCGCAAAATCACGTATCGTAATAAACAGATTACCGTAGAACAGGCTACAAAAATCTACAAAAGCATATGCCGACCGCTGCTCGAATACGGACACCCCCTCTTCCTCAACTGCAACAACCCACCGAAAAAAAACATCCTCACCGCAGAAACAATAGCCCTAAGGAAACTCACTAAGATAAGACACCCGAACAACCCCCTTCACAATCCCTCAAACCTCCAACTATACGAAATATCCAGAATATCGCCGATAAAGGAACGTATCGTTAATCTAAGCTCCGACTTCGCACAAACACACCTCGAAACCATTACAAGCTTATGTAACAATCGTCCGGCAAATGTAAGACCCAAACACAAATTTCCGACGCACACAATTATAGAAATTATGAACATACTCCACAACACATAGTCGCATTTAATCGTCCCGAAATAAATAATACACAACACCAATGCACTCGCGCTCTTCCTCGCATATAAACGCAGACACACAAACAATTAGGAGCTACACGGGCTGAAGGACTCCGGTCGATGGCCCATTGGGCAAAGGAAAACACAAAAGAGAAAATCTGTACACATCCGCTTAGTCATGTAAACATTCCGACCAATAAAATTCTTGTACTACTACTACTAAAAATAAGCTTGTCGGCTAAATATTTAAAGGTAATGAAATAGAATAAAGGATATAAAACCAATGGAGAGATAAGAAAACAAAAATTATTTTATGATGCCGACATCAGCTTGCGAGGCACGACACTTCACTTAAGGTCCGTTACGTTATTCTTCAGCACGGTGCCCGTTCCGACGGGTAACGACGCGGTGGTGGCCGTAGTCGCTTACCGTCGGCACTCTCGATGTAGCGACGGCCGCGTTCCCTCGCCGTCGACAGCTGGGCTGATGCGATGGCCGGGTTCCCTCGCCGTCGACACGTTCAGTCCTCTTCGTCGAAGACCTCCGTGTCGGCTTCGGTCTCATCCTGATCCCCCGATGATCCCGAAACGCTCTCGGAATCGCTTTTCCCGGAATCGCTACTTCCGCTAGCCAAAGCCGAGGCGAAGGAGATGGTGGCTTCTGACTCCTCCGGTTCGTCGGAGTCACCACTAGCGACGGATGGTATCTCCAACGAGGAACCCTCGGTAACGCTCGCCTATCCGTCGGTGCCCTCGCTATCATTTGTGCTGTCGGTAGACGAAGTCGGCCGCAGCGCTCGCTCCAGCGCGACCGTCCTGGCTCGGAGGATTTCCTCGATCTCGTCGAGCTGTCTTTCCGCGGAGGCGAACGCCCCGTCCATCCCAACCGCGGGCAGCGCGGCGGCGTCCTCCGAAGCGCTGACCGTTGCGTCGAGCTCCTCGCCTCCGAGCACGTCGGCGACGGCTCGACGCAAATTCTCCATCAGCGTATAAATCCTTGCCCGATCTGACTCGAGGAGGGGCCTCCTGGTTTGGGCCCCCCCTGTCTACCGGACGAAATGAAGGTCTTCACCGGGCTGGAGCTCGATGGCGGAGGTCTGCGTCGACTTGTCCCTCGTCTTCGCCTCCGCTTGGATACCCTTGTCCTTGACCGTTATCCTGGCGGGCCTCGGGCGGCCGGTGACGAAGGTCCTGGATCTCTGCGTCGGCGGCCTCGACACACCGCTTCCCGGATACATCCACGCCAGGGATGCCAGCAAACCCTCGAGCGCGGCGGATGGCCCCGGCGGCGACGGCCGAACGCGAGCGACGGGCGGCAACGTTGATGCCGGTCGGACTCCGACCTTTTCCCCGATCGGCAAAACAGGCCCAATCGGCAGGACAAGCCGGTCGGCCACCTCAGATTTCCGGAGCTCGTCGACGCGGCGCAGATACCGCGCCAAACAAGCCCCGGCGTGCTGCGATTTCTCCCGAGCACTCACGCCGTCGCCGCACAGCTCGCACAGGTGCAAGCTCCCGACCCCGCGACCCGACATGAGTCTCTGCTCATAGCATTTGTCCCAATCGGGGCAAGCCGGCGCACTCTTGCCGCAACACACACACCTGCCTCGAAGCGTCAACTGAATAATTTTTCCGTCCATGATTATTTTGAGGTTTTATTAATTTTGAGATTTGAGTTTTTATTTTGTCAGTGTATTTATTCTTATTGCCACTTTTATGATCACTTTTATTGTCACTTTTATTGTCACTTTTATTGTCACTTTTATTGTCACTTTTATTGTCACTTTTATTGTCACTTTTATTGTCACTTTTATTGTCACTTTTATTGTCACTTTTATTGTCACTTTTATTGTCACTTTTATTGTCACTTTTATTGTCACTTTTATTGTCACTTTTATTGTCACTTTTATTGTCACTTTTATTGTCACTTTTATTGTCACTTTTATTGTCACTTTTATTGTCACTTTTATTGTCACTTTTATTGTCACTTTTATTGTCACTTTTATTGTCACTTTTATTGTCACTTTTATTGTCACTTTTATTGTCACTTTTATTGTCACTTTTATTGTCACTTTTATTGTCACTTTTATTGTCACTTTTATTGTCACTTTTATTGTCACTTTTATTGTCACTTTTATTGTCACTTTTATTGTCACTTTTATTGTCACTTTTATTGTCACTTTTATTGTCACTTTTATTGTCACTTTTATTGTCACTTTGGTTGTCACTTTTATTGTCACTTTGGTTGTCATTTTTATTGTCACTTTTTACTTGCAAATGCAACTCGTAATTAAACGCGTGACCGTACACTTATTATTTACCGGGATGGTGAGCAATGAAGTGCACGCGCGGGAGCTCGGAGCTAATCTGCCTTCGATAATTACCTTGCTATGGCCTCACACCATCCCCAGTCTGACTTGGCGGGAAGTAGTAGGGCCCTAGCAGGGCCGTCGGTCACTCAATCCCGCATCGGGTCTTGCGATGGAAGTGAGCGCGAGGGTGTTTTGTCTCGCCGCTCGACTCCACTTGAGATAACGGCGTCTTTCCTCGAATCCTCGGAGACTGCTGAGTCCGCACTCCGACGCGAGGTACCGGGAGAACGATAACTTTGTTTCGACTGTGGTGATGACTGAGTCCCTCGGCCACACTCGATACTCGCTCTGCGTTTGAGTTTTATTTCCTCGGGCTTTGATTTCTTCTTGCACGCTGCACAAAGACCCGAGATTAAATTCCAAGCTCTCGCACGGAAGAAATATAACACAAATGTTCCCGCGAGGAAAGCCTGGATGGAGAATCCGATGAGGAACAGGCCATGCTGTTGTTGCCGGTTACGTCGATGGGTTCCGATTTCACGGACCCGTTTCTCAATTTCGAAGAGCGACTCTCCATCCTCTTGAATTTTCCAAGAGCTCTTCGAAGACTTGTCGAAGTATCTGGTTTCTTTCAATATTGCCTGCGCCATGGTTGTGGATAAATTCAACAGCCCTGGCACCATTATGGAAATATTTAACGATATATCGGGCATGTAAAAATACTGCTCTCGACTTTCGTACGCTCGGATGCCCGTTAACGCCGTCGTCCGCGTACGTCCGACGCAATCAGGACTTAGATGCAGTATTCCCGCGCCGACCAACGTTGTTGTGGTTTCAATATTTCCCATACACAGAACGTGTATTATTTCCCGTTCGTTGAGGGAGAATAGCCAGCCCCCTTGGGACGGTAAATGCATCCAGAAGGCTCCGTGCTGCGGTCTAACTCTTATATTACATTTGCGATAAGCCGCCGGCGACGGATGATTAAGCATAATCGTCTCACACTGCTCCGATGTCGAGACCTCGTGAAGGGGTGTCTCCATGGAGCAAATATATTTCTGCTCGAGGTGTTTGCAATTTCCGATATAAATTGAATCGGCCAAAAAATACAAACGGCGATCGGCTGACACGGCGATATAGTCCGTCGCCGGTGTGATATGAGCGGATCCCGTTTGATTAATATCACTCTGTGGTTCCGGCCATGGGTGCATTCGGTACAATATATAGCTCATGCGATCCAGGAGCGGAATATGCGTCACAATCAACATCCTTTCGTTGTGAAAAACCAGGTCGGCACGCGCCACGCGAGCGAGCAGTTCCCCGCGTAGATATTCGGTGGAGTGGGGAAATTCGAACGCCGGCGTTCGCGCCTGGATCTCGCGAGAGACGGCCAATAGCTGTGCCGCTGTGAGTACGGCTGGGTCGTAGCGGCCGTCCCGGGCAGTCGTTATCACCCGTAGATAATGTCCGCACGCCTCGATGTAACGGTCCACCTTTATCTCCACACGGCGAGCGTAGTTGACAAGCTCAATTCGGAATATCACTTCGGCGGTGTCCTTCGTGACTCCTCCAAGAGCTTTGTACAATGCATGGATGCGTTTCGACATTTCGTCGACTCTTTTTGTCTCGGACACATGTTCCAGGCATTCTCGCGTGCCGACAACTAGACGAATAGATTTATCTATGTCCGGCTCGACGGGCTTTTTGCCGACCGCTTCACTCTCGGAATCGGAGGAAGACAATCCCATTTTACAAGTTCTTCCGGGGCATGTACAGTTGTCTCGGTCGCCTCCCCTCGATATTTCCCTCGGAATTACACGAGAGGAATGGGGAGTCGACCGAGCGTCAGGTCTGACTCCTGCAGGGGCCAGCGACCACCTAACTGTACGCCTGGGTTTATTAAGTATCTCCGTCGCCTCGGCTTCCGCCGTGGAGTCAGGCGTGCCACCTTTATCGGCCACTGCCTCACCCTCGTTGTCAGCCTCCGTTCCATCCTCAGAGTCTTTGACTGGACCCTTCATGCTTACGCGCCGGAGTAATTCAGCTTCCGTCACACCGGACTCCTTCGCCGATAATTTTTCTAATCGTCGGAGAAGTTCTTGGTCACCCGAGTCGTCGAAGGGGGCGATATCGTCGAGTATGCGTTGTGCCTCGGGGTCGACATCGTCTCCCTCTGATATAAAGTCAGGCCATTCAAATTTGTCCTTTTCCGGGACGGCTCCGTCGGGAGGTTGCGACTCATCTTTGTTCGCGAAGCGCTCCTCCAATAGTCGTATCGTCTCATCGAATTTATTTACCGACTCCCTAATCCGACCCGCCTCGTCCCGGACCGTCGCGTTACTCTTGTTAGCATATCGCTCCTCCAGTTCACGCAGCGATTTATCAAACTTACAGATTGATTCTCGCACCGACTGAGGGGCAAACTCCGAGCTTCCCGGCGGTAAAACGTCCGCGGCCGGCTGGAATAACTCGTCGTCCTCTGTATCCTCCGCGGGAGGGCTTAGCGCTACAGCGATATCTGTGCCTGTTGCCTCGGCGGCAACAGAAGGGCCAGGTATCGTCTTGGGATCCACGTTTTCCGTGATGGCAGCAGGCTCGGAGGGTGTGATCGGCCATTTCGGTGGAAGAAGAGGCACCGGCAACGTGTTGCGATGCACACGCTCTGCGGGGACGTCCGAAACGTCCGAGCTCGAGTTTACCTCTTTGTAAATCGGTGGTGGAGCAGGCACGGGTCGTAATTTCGCACGCGTGAATGCAGCCACCGCGTCTTGCCCAGATTTCGACGTAGACGAAGCTCTCTCTCGGCTCGCGGACAACGCTGGCTTTAATATGGATTTCGGTTTCAAGATTTGACGTTTCGGAACCGCGCCCTTACTGGCGCTAGAAGATGAAATTGTCAATACCGCGTGAACCTCGCGTGTCTCTTTCTCTGCATCCGAGTCGCTACCATCGCTGGATCTTGATTTTTCCGGATTTACTGGATTACGCGAGAGTGCATCGGCATTCACGTTTAGCCGTCCTGGTTTATACACTAAATCGAAATCATATTTTTGTAACGGCATTTTCCAGCGAGCGAACGTCTTGCCTGGATCGAGTGTGGTTCGCATCCATTTGAGAGGCTCGTGGTCGCTCACGAGTGTGAATTTTTTTCCGTATAAATACGTCGCGAATTGCTCGATTGAAACAATAATCGCGAGACATTCTTTTTCTGTTGTCGAATAGTTCGTTTCGGCCGGGGAAAATATTCGCGAGTGATAAGCGACGGGAAGATCGAAGCCGTCATGATCTTGCGACAATACGGAGCCGAGTGCGAGGTCCGACGCGTCCGTCGTTAGAGTAAACGGTTTCGTCATGTCAGGATATTGTAGTATCGGCTCCCTGCAAAGTGCTATTCGCAGCTTTCGAAAACTTCTCTTTTCTTGTTTTCCCCAGTGGAAAGCTTGTCCCTTTTTGAGTAAGTCCGACAGTGGCTTGGATTGCGCTGCAAAATCTTTGATAAAACGTCGATAATAACCGGTTAAGCCGAGGAATTGTCGAATGTTTTTCTGATTTTTCGGGACTGGAAAATTCCGAACAGCCACAGGCTTTTTCAGGTCCATTCTTAGACCTTCACAGCTGACGATGTGGCCGAGATAAGCCACCTCTCTGCGCAAAAACTTGCACTTGTCGGGTTCTAAGCTCAGGTTTGCCTCCTCTAGACGCATCATAAGTCGACGAACCTTTATCTCGTGTTCTTGAAGAGATTTCGCGAATACTACGACGTCGTCCAGGTAGACGAATAATTCCGTCCCCTGGAGTCCCACCAGTACGCGATCCATTAGGCGTTGAAACGTCGCGGGCGCGTTTTTCAATCCTTCCGGCATCCGAGAATATTCGTAGTGACCGTTGGGAGTGGAAAACGCGGTCTTACAAGCATCCCGAGCGTCCATAGGGATTTGCTGAGATCCGCTGGCCAAGTCGAAGGTTGAAAAACATTTGGCCTGGCCGAGTTGTTCCAAGATTTCTATCATGTTCGGTAGCGGATACGCGTCTGAGATCGTCTTCTCATTAAGTTTCCTAAAATCAATAACCATGCGCATCCGAGGTCGACCCTGCGAGTCAGGCTTCTTCGGCACAATCCAGACCGGTGAATTGTACGGAGATCGCGAGTGCGTGATTACTCCGTCGCCGAGTTTCTTTTGTACCTGACTTTCGAGCTCGCTACGATAAACAACGGGAAACCGATATTGCTTCGCGTTCACTGGCAAATCGTCGATCGTCGGAATGCGATGATATACGAGATCGGTTCATTGTAATTTGTCTCCCGGTAGCTTAAATCGATAAGAAAATTCCTCGATTAATCTGCACACGTGCGAACGTTCGGAACCGTTAAGATGATTAAGTCTTACCCGCGTAGAAAAGATTAGTATTGCCGAGATTCTCACCGAGAATCTCACTGAGAGTCAAGCATGAGCGCCGAACCAAGATTCTCTCCGAGATTCTTTCCGAGATTCTCAAAAAAAAAAGTTCCGGGAATCCGTTGGAAATCTCTCCGAGATTCTTTCCGAGATTCTCAAAAAAAAAAAGTTTCGGAAATCCGTTGGAAATCTTTCCGAGATTCTTTCCGAGATTCTCCAAAAAAAAAACAAAGTTCCGGGAATCCGTTGGAAATCTCTCCGAGATTCTTTCCGAGATTCTCAAAAAAAAAAAAAAGTTTCGGAAATCCGTTGGAAATCTCTCCGAGATTCTTTAAAAAAAAGTTACGGGAAGAAAAAAGTTCCCCGAGAAAAACCGTATTGCAAGCGGTGTATAGACGCGCGATACTAGCTTGATCGCGCTTGCAACAAAGCAGCACTCAATGATGAAGTTACATCGAAATTTTATGACCCTATAAAGATATCTGCATGAGACTAAATTTCATCAAGTTATAACGACTGTTTTACATCGCACAAACTTCGCTCGGGGTATTTCACTTGATCGATAAATTGCCCCCGACGATTTCCATACGGCGAGTCTCAACGTCCTCTGGAAAGTTGTTCGTGTTAGTCCACTGAAAACTCGTCCCGGTTTAGTGCATAGCAGACAACGGGAGTTTTATCGGCGAGCTACATGGCGAAGGACAATGTTGTAATTTCTTGAATCGTCATCGAGGGACTTAGCATTGTCGCTGCTATCACCGAATGTCGTGCTATTCTCTCTGAAAAGTTTTCGCAGATCCGGCGTCGTGATCCGGCGAAACAATAGCCGGCGGGTAGGATGTTCGCTGAGCGGGATGCCTTTGCCGTGGACCACCCACAGGTCGCAAATCGGATTGCACGAGGAGCCGGCTTGCCGTCACTTGTGCTAAATCTCATAATCCGATGTAGCATTTGCCCGAAATTGTAATCTCCCAAATGACTAGAATACCGAATGTTCAAAATTCCGAAATATTATTTTGCCGACTCGTCATAATCCCGACGGCTTAAAATACCGAAACATCTACTGCCCGAGGTCCATTCACCCGACGTCTCATTTGCCCAAAAGTCTGTTTTACCATCATAGAGCTCATGGTTACCGACGTACGCTACACAGGCGGATGATAAATTGGCATCCTACAATAAAAACCTACAGTCGCCTCGCCAAGAGATCATCCAAACCTTGCACTGACACCGAGACTCAATCGTCGATTCCCCTCGCTGATAATACTTATGATCGGTCCTGAGTCGCACCGGGGGGGGGGGGGGGAGACGGTCGCACAGCTTGAACATTTATCTGTGATCCGTTTACTTCCGGTTGTTTTCGACTGAGGCAGTTTGGCAATCTGAGTTTCACTGAACGATTACTTTGAGGTTGCCTTCCAGTAACTTTTAGCGAAAAAGCAACCAGCTGTTTCATTGCTTTGCGCTTACAGTAGAACCTCGATTACCCGAACCTCCATTGAACCAAACTGAGAGTTGCTTTATCCGAATTTCTATTATCCGAACCATAGTGCAAATTTTGTGTCCCTGAAGTTATCTCGACTGCATCAAATTTCATCGCTGGCAAATCTGTGTCAATGCACTGGTATTGAGGGGAAAATAGATTGCTTGTAGAATTTTATTTTTCAAGTGAAATACCCCGAGCGAAGTTTGTGCGATGTAAAACACAGTCGTTATAACTTGATGAAATTTAGTCTCATGCAGGTATCTTTATAGTCTATACACCGCTTGCAATACGGTTTTTCTCGGGGAACTTTTTTCTTCCCGTAACTTTTTTTTAAAGAATCTCGGAGAGATTTCCAACGGATTTCCGAAACTTTTTTTTTTTTGAGAATCTCGGAGAGATTTCCAACGGATTTCCGAAACTTTTTTTTTTTGAGAATCTCGGAAAGAATCTCGGAGAGATTTCCAACGGATTCCCGGAACTTTGTTTTTTTTTTTTTTTGGAGAATCTCGGAAAGAATCTCGGAGAGATTTCCAACGGATTCCCGGAACTTTTTTTTTTTTGGAGAATCTCGGAAAGAATCTCGGAGAGATTTCCAACGGATTCCCGGAACTTTGTGTTTTTTCGGAGAATCTCGGAAAGAATCTCGGAGAGATTTCCAACGGATTCCCGGAATTTTTTTTTTTTTTTGAGAATCTCGGAAAGAATCTCAGAGAGATTTCCAACGGATTCCCGGAACTTTTTTTTTTTGGAGAATCTCGGAAAGAATCTCGGAGAGATTTCCAACGGATTCCCGGAACTTTTTTTTTTGAGAATCTCGGAAAGAATCTCGGAGAGAATCTTGGTTCGGCGCTCATGCTTGACTCTCAGTGAGATTCTCGGTGAGATTCTTGGCGAGATTCTCGGCGAGATTCTTGCCGAGAATCTCGGCAATACCAATCTTTTCTACGCGGGTAGTATTTTCATAATCGCGCCTACCCTGTCGTCGGGAGGAACGACTTCTTGATCGGTGTCCTCCGGGTCCGATAACGAATCTGCAGCGTCCGGGTGACCGTATTCGAAAGGCTCGAGTTCTTGGGGTGCCAATTCAATTTTCACATCTTCAAAACGTGTATTAATCGCCAAGACGCGGCACAACCCTTCCTGATTGGTCACGATCGCGTTACCGATATATACTCCCGCGAGAGTGGCTATCCGCAGCAGATAGCCTTCGTTCAACACGCTGCTCGCGACCGGCAAAGAAATTTGTTCACGCATGCGCGCGCGCAGTTTGAATTTCTTTTTCGCGGGTTTTTCTTGCGTTATTAATATCTTTTCCGCGTCCCCGGGTTGGACCGAATAGTATTCGAGAACAGGCTTAGGCCGAATCGGATCATTCCGCGTGACTAGAGATTTATGGTGGAAGGATATTTCGGCTCCTTCTTCATAAAAATACGGCTTTCCGATAAGAGCATCGCTTTTTAATGGCAAATGTCGCAACACGTAAAATTTCGTCGGTCTTTCCGAAAAATGGAGGAAAACCGATCCCAACGTAGGAATCCGAGTTTCCTCCAAACCGGTTATCCAAATAATATCTTCGTCATTAACTCTCATATCTTTGTCGAGGACGCTCAATTTTATTAGACTGGCCGCGGAGCCCGTGTCCAGGAAGAATTTACCCTTCTTATATAACGTAGCTCCGGAGCTGACATTTCTACTGCTGGGTCCTCGACGGGGTTTGGGGTCCAGACGACGAGACATTGTTCTCCAGGAACTGCACTGACGGTCGGCGTTCGGGTGATCGACCCGCCTGCCTCGGTGAAGGTGGTCTGTTTTGGCTCGTCGTCGGGGTACCGGGACGAGCCTCCTGCGAGTTTAAATGAGCGTCATTGCTCTGTCGCGGCTGTACGTATGCCCGATTCCACGGACAACACGGACAGCCCCGACCGTACAAGCAATAGCGGTCACCGCAACCCTCCGTCCGAGGATTAAATTCGGATCGACGGTTCATCCGAGGAGACAAAGACGCATCTCGTTGTGCAGGCTGATTCGAACTGAAATTTTTATATCCATCCGGTCGCGGGGAAGTCGCGCGCGCTTCCGATTGATTCCGATTGATTCCAATTCAGGCTGAGACCACATTGCGGACATGATTTTCTTAATCCTTCTTGATTGTGAAGACGTATCTTTGGCCTCCACAATAAAGCAATGCAGCACTCTTTCATCGCAAGACAACATCACCTATGGGGAAAGAATCAAGAATTTCATGAATGTACTCTTGGCAATTTATGTACATACGCATAACAATTACTTTTCTTTAAAGTGACACATAATTAAAACCTTGCCCTCCTCGTCTTTGTTGTGAGGTATATCATTCTGGTCATTATCTGTCAGTTCATCGTTTGTCGATTGATTTGTTGTTCTTGTTATTATCAAGTTTAGTTTCTTGTTTATGTGCTGCATAGCCGTTGTAAACTGTTTTTGGGATACACCTTTCACTTCCTTCTGTGTTTTTGGTGTCACAGACCTCGGTTCTTCAGCCATACTAGCTGCCTTCGAAGCCGACTTTGGCCTCTTCGCCGGTTTCTCTTGCGGGGACAAGTTTTTCTTCATTTTAATAATTCTATTTGATGTTCCGGCGATGACCGTCTGTTGCAAAGACTCTTTCAATCGGTTCTAAATAGTGTAACGTCCCTCTCATGCCTTCTCACGGCATCAACTAGGCTAAGATCTCAATTCTAAGAATGCTGACGAATTCGTCAGCATCCTTTGTGGGAGCGTTCACGCTCTCACGGTAGCCAGCCGTCGCACGCCCGTCGAGCGCGCGACATTCCTACTGCGCGCTCCTTATCAGCGCGCAGTAACACAAAGTAGCGAGCGTCGAAGCCCTCAGCTTCAGCGCTCAATCCTCAGTTCAACTCCGACCACCCTCAATTATACACGGTACACTCTCCCGAACTCAACTATTAATAAAGACGTTAACTTAACCATAATTTACCACACTTATTTATTGACCGCTCAACTGACAGTCCGTTACATGGTGTCAGAAGTGGCCGCAACTTCACAAACACACCTACATAAAAAAAAAAAAAAAAAAATAATAATAGTAATAAAAAAAAGAAGAAGACAACAAAGCAACATTTCTTCACTTCACCAACATATACATTCACCATACAAACAATAATCGAAGGAAGGACGTCAAAAATACAGGAAAGAATACGAAGGAAGGAAGGAAGGACGAAAAAGGCGAAAAAACAACTTATGTTGGCATATTGTATCGTATTCCTGGCAACGTAAGTACCGATTTAAGTACCTAATTTAATCGCCACCCCTTTTTCGGGAGAATAAATGTGTCCTACGCATTTTTTTTTCGGCAAATAAGAATAAAATAATCGCGCGGTAACGAGTGCCCACCCGTTAGACCATATAGCGTCGTCCTCGTCGCACACGCGTGGACCAGGGATAAGCGTACGACCGCAGTAATACATGCTTCGCGGCACATGGGCGCTTACCATCTTCGTCTACGCGCGTTCTTTCTTTTCCTTCCGGCCTTTCGTGCCGTGCAGTAGAGAATACAGCGCGCCTCAAAAATAGACGGCGGCGCTGAATTAACATAGTATAAGTATTACCATATTTTTCTTTTTTTCCCAACACAAAAAAAGGGAGCATAAAAATTACAATCTTCCACCCTTCTAAAAAAAAAAAAGAAAAAACTAAAAATGTTGTTTTTTTGTGAAAACACGAATACTAGTTCAAAATCGTATTTTCTCAAAGCATCGTTGACATCAAATTTTTTTTTGTGTGTTATCAAAGAATTACATTAATAATAATATACGACTTTGTTACTCAATTTGATGAAACATGACCCTGAAAATATCTACGTCTGACAAAATTTCATCTTTGGCACGCCATAACTCCCGTATTTTTCATCGTACAGATTTTTCTCTGGGCTCATTTTCTTCGTTATGAAATTCTCTAGGTGAGATTTTTTTATTTTTTTTTTTGGAGGTAGTGGATTGAAAACAAATCTTTGGCACTCCGTAACTCCCGTATTTTTTATCGTACAGACTTATTTCCCTGGACTCATTTTCTTCGTTATGAAATTCTCTAGGTGAGCTTTTTTTATTTTTTTTTTATTTTTTTTTCTGAGGCAGTGGATTGAAAACAAATCTTTGGCACGCCGTAACTCCCGTATTTTTCATCGTACAGACTTTTCTCTGGGCTCATTTTCTTCATTATGAAATTCTCTAGGTGAGCTTTTTTTATTTTTTTTATTTTTTTTTTGGAGGCAGTGGATTGAAAACAAATCTTTGGCACGCCGTAACTCCCGTATTTTTCATCATACAGACTTTTCTCTGGGCTCATTTTCTTCGTTATGAAATTCTCTAGGTGAGCTTTTTTTTTTAATTTTTTTTTTTTTGAGGCAGTGGATTGAAAACAAATCTTTGGCACTCCGTAACTCCCGTATTTTTTATCGTACAGACTTATTTCTCTGGACTCATTTTCTTCGTTATGAAATTCTCTAGGTGAGCTTTTTTTATTTTTTTTAATTTTTTTTTTCTGAGGCAGTGGATTGAAAACAAATCTTTGACACGCTGTAACTCCCGTATTTTTTATCGTACAGACTTATTTGTCTGGACTCATTTTCTTCGTTATGAAATTCTGTGAGTTTTTTTTTTTATTTTTTTTTTTTGAGGCAGTGGATTGAAACCAAATCTTTGGCACGCCGTAACTCCCGTATTTTTCATCGTTATATAACATGTGTATAACAATATGTATGACCATTACTAATCTGCCGGGAATGTTAATGTTACAAAGTGTGGTAGCGTTACAGTTACAAAAACGGGGTTCGTAACAGGTACATAACATGCTTATAACAATGTTATAACCAACAAATAATTTGGTGTTTATAATCTGTTCAATTGTATTCTGATTTATTTTTTATTTTATAGGTATAAACAACCGAGTGTTCGGACGAATCGAACATTGTTATATTTTATATTGCTATTTGATTAATTACGGGACAAGGGTTTTACTCCGGGTTCTCCGGTTTTCCCCCTTAGAGTTTGTTTTTGAATTCCAATAAATAGTTTATTTGGTTCCCGTATTTTTGTGTCGTTTGAGTTATTTTATTTATTGGTTTAATTTATTTCTGTCGAACGTTTAATCGTTTGCCCAGCCTCTCTGTCCTCGAGAAGGCCGCAGCGAGTCGGGATTGTTGTGCTGTAATATTCTTTCCCGGTGTGTCTCGACGTACCTGGCGCCCATCCCTTCGGGGAAAATAAAAAAATAAAAAAGGTCACCTAGAGAATTTCATAACGAAGAAAATGAGCCCAGAGAAAAGTCTGTACGATGAAAAATACGGGAGTTACGGCGTGCCAAAGATGAAATTTTGTCAGACGTAGATATCTTCAGGGTCATGATGAAACAATCATAGAATAAAAAAAAAATACTAATTGATTGATAAAAGAAAATAATAACAGGATAAAGCAAATAGAGATGTAAATCAAGAGAAATTTTTCGATCAAACAAATAATAAAAATAAATTAATACAACATATAATTATTTACAAAAATTATAGTAAAACGGAATAATGTATGGATACTAAGCCGACAAAACTTTTTTTCTCACGGAGAATTTGCACCGCAAACACAAAAATAGCCTCTAAATCTCCTCTTCAATAACAATAAATAATAGGAACAAAAAATGAAGGAGTAAATATAAGCAAAAAAAAAAGAAGAGAAATTATTCATTTTCTCTCGACGATTCTATTCCATTTAATCCAACATTATTTTAGTTATTGGTTTATTCGGATTAATAAACGTAAATAATAATTTTTTTTTCTCTCTCTCTTTCTTCTTCTCCCACAAAATTCAATTTCGAGGATTCTACCCCATTTAACCTGATAAAAATAAAATATATCCATGTTAAGGAACGAGCGTGTAAATATCCAAATATATACTACATTTAATTTGAAAAAGAAATAAACAGACGAATAAACAAAGAAACAAATGAAAAAAAAGGAAAACATTTTTTTTTACAGAACCAATTAATAAACACAAATACAAAAATAAGTAATGAAAGCATTTAAAAAAAAAGAAAAAAATGCAACTCCAAGACTACTTTGAAAGAAAAAATATGTATTCCGAAATTTTTTACAAAAATTTTACGAATTCATTACAGCGCGCTTAAAAATCAAACGAATCGGACTGATGAGTACAGGTGGAATGAGTTAAGGGTTCTAGAAAAAAAAGGGGCAGATGACATAAAAAATAAACAAACCATCATATAACCATACATTTCTTTTTGCTTTCAAGAACAAAAAATAATAACAAACAAAAAAAACTGAACCATCTGTTAAATTAAACCTATTTTGTGTTTAAATGTACATATTTAACGAAATGTTTGAATATTGAATATCTTTCAGTTAACATTGCCCTTTTGTCTGAACAAAAAAAAAAAAAAAAAAAAAAAAAAAATAATAGCATTAACAATAGTAAAAGAAAGAACCATTTGCTCATTTAATTTTAATTCAACGTCCACTCTAAGTGTTTTGATTGGATCAAGTTAATGTAATTTGATTTAATTTAAGACGCAATTATAATAGAAATATAAACATCACCCTGACTAACAATGGCAAACTGCGGAGTAACTTTTGAGGATATTTGGGACGTCATTCCGATCTTTGACGGCTCAAATTTACCCACCAACGAGTTTATTAGGACATGCGAAAAATGTATGAGACTCCTATCTGAAATCGATCAGGCTCGACTTTTGCTAATGTTCCCATTTAAGTTGAATGGAGAAGCTGAAATACTAGTAGAGTCAAGAACATACGACGATCTACGCACGCTTCTGAAAGACCTCAGAAACGAGTTCGAAAAACCAGCTCAAAATTATTCGAATGATAGCCAAAATTATAAAAACAAATCACACGACGATAAATACCGAGATTTCGCACGAGATAAGAACTACCGCGACAACTCACGAGACCAAAGTTACCGTAACAATGCACACCTCCGAAGTTACCGTGACAACCCACATGACCATAATTACCGTGCTTACTCACCAGACAAAAATTACCACGAAAACTTACGGGATCGAAAACAGCGTGACAACTCACGGGATCGAAAATACCGTAACGACTCGCGATACCGAAATTACTGCGATAACTCGAGAAACTGGAATCACCGCGACAACTCTTGCGACAGGAATCACCGCGATAACTCTCGCGACAGAAACGACCGAAGTTATTCCCGCGACAGAAATTACCGAAATTATTCTCGCGACAGAAACTACCGAGATAATCCTCGCGATAGAAATGCCCGAGACAACTCTCGTAATCGTGATCACCGAAACAGTTCCCACGATTCAAATTACACAGCAAATTCGCGTTACAGGAACTACCAGATTGATTTTCGCGGCGGAAATTGCCGTAATAACTCACACGATTCCTCGCGAGACCGTAATAACCAGGACGATCCACGAAGCAACCGAACTAACAACATAGAAACTCGAAAAAAATCGAGCAACATCGAGTCTATGCTAAAGAGTTTGATGGACAGTATGGCTGCCCTACAAGAAAACGAGAGTTCTGCTGCACGAGACAGCTCAAATGAGATAGCGTCAAGGGAACCAGCAGAATACGTTAAAGTTACAACTGAAACAACATGCTTAAGAAAGAACGTAAATATAAAAATTCAACAGAATAAGGAAACGACTACACAAAAGAAGCTCCACGAAACAGCCCAAAAAAGAGACCGTTCGACAACAGATGAGTTTTCTGTAAATCGAATACCCAAGAAACTACTACGCATCCAGGAAGAAACCACGGAAGAATCAGAAGACTACAAAAACGAGGAAACAAATGAAAACAAAAAAATTAAACAAAGCAAAGCAATCGAACAAAACGAAGAAATTAAACAAAACAAAATATCAAAACGTCTAACTGCAAAAGAAGAATCAATGGAGAGTGTACCAATAAAAATTGATTTGACTATCGACAGCGACGGCCCACAAACGCAAACATCAGACGAGGAAATCGAACTCACAAGGAAAACGACCAGGCAAAAAACAAAAGGAAAACGCAATATCAAAACTAAACGGAAACCGATCCAAAGTGATCCAACAAACGACTCATCCGACGATGAGAAAATTACAAGCCAACCACGCAAAGTATTCGGGAAACGAGAAGAAATAATTAATGAAACGAAACAAAACGAAGAAACAATTAATGAAACGAAACAAAACGAAGAAATAATTATTGAAACGAAACAAAACGAAGAAATAATAAACAAAACGAAACAAAATGAAGAAATAATAAAAAGCTCATCGAAGCAAAACGAAAACAAAATAAACTACGAAAAACAGGAACACAACGTTCACGATAAAGTCAGCCCAAAAGGGAAAGCCGGCTACTTATACGGTGACAAAAGTGAACAACCCAACGACAACCAAAAAGCGTAAAATAAGGCAAACGAGACGGAAAGCGAATCGGAATCTGCGAACATAAACAAACACAGATCCAAAACGTTGCCAACGAACATCGGAGAATTGTCTGGCGACAAAAAAAGTGGTAAACCACCCGTGGAACCGACCTTCAGATCACCATCACCACAACAATCAGAAACATTTTTATTCAAAGGGAAACTACTTGGCAAACCACAGGAAATCCCGCCGAACTTCTGTTCACCATCGGATACCACGGAAACAACGGAACATCCAACATTCAAGGTACCAGTTGCACCGCCAAGACGCAGGAAGAAACAACGAATAGACAAGACAATAAATAAAATCCTCAACGACAATGCTGAAACGGGCCGCTATTCACCGGAAATGGCAACAGAATATTGGGACGAACAATTGACAAATCAAACACCCCCACAGGCCGCTTCGTCAATGTTTCAACCATCACCGATCGAGCCAAACTTTCGATCACCAACGTCTCAACCATCACCGATCGAGCCAAACTTTCGATCGCCAACGTCTCAATCACCACCAATCAAAACAAACTCCCGTTCGTTGACGCAGCCGCCGAATTTTCGCGAAATTGCCATACAACTGGACAAAGTAGTCCTGCCGACTTTCCGATCGCCTGCGATCGTCCAAAAGATTAGGATCACTGATCTTACTGCAGCACAAACACCAGTGCCACCGAACTTTAGATCACCACCGACATCGTACGTCAAAATACTGCTAAGTTGCAAAAATTCGCCAGAAAGCGCTTAAGTTATATTTCCGACAGTGAACCATTTCAACCAGAAACTAACTAACCCAAATCTGGTCTGAAAACAATTGACAATAATTACAAAAATGTTAACAAAAATAGATACAACTACTACTTGTTATATATTACTCTTACGCATTGCTGCTACATAGTAGTAAGGCTACGCCGGTTCTAACTCACTTTGACCTTTGACCTTTGACCTTTGGGGTCATTGACCTTTGACCTTTGGGGTCATTGACCTTTGACCTTTGACCTTTGGGGTCATTGACCTTTAAAAAAATCGGTAACCGCAAAAAATCGGTAACAGTAAAATCGGTAACTGTAAAAAAATCGGTAACTGCATATATATAACAATTAAGATAGCGGTTTTAATAATCATAACCAAGTTTAAATCCACAGTCGGTAACAAAGCGATGGATTTTAACAACCGACATGTGTGCGCGACAATCGAGTGATTTCTTCTTAACCTACAGTGTTCCGTCGATGTGAGGAGGGGGTAAGTGCAGATGCCTATAATAATTATTATTGTAAAAAATGTTATTCGCAACACACTGTTCGTATGATTTATTCCTTCTTGTGTATAAATTTATTTTCCACTCAGTCATTACTATGATACTAAGAATTTATAATGTATGAAGAAGTATTCATGAAGTTATTTATGAATGAAATAAAAACAAAATGACTATGCATTATAAAATGGCGTCATAGCAACAGTATTCATCTTTTACAATATTTCATTCATAAAGAATTGCCGCTAAAATATTCGGAGAACATGATGTAGTAGGAGGGGGAATTTTACTTATCGTGAGGATAAAGTGCCGCGGCGCGCCACCACCCCGTTGTTGTCGTTGTCGTTGTCGTTGCCACTCGTTCAATAATCTATAATGAATTATATAACAATGACGATGATTATGATGATGATGATCATGATAGAAGAAGAACAAGAAATAAAATAAATAACAAATATTTAATGTTAATATTTTTATTTATTTTTACATTAATTTTTACAATACATTTTTTTCATCGATCCATGAATTATGTGACGAATCCATTCCCAACCATTTTACATGAACTTTTTTCCCCTTTTTGCGCAATACTTTTTCTACCAGATAAACATCCGGTTATTTAGTCAATAGTAATTCTTGTTCATAGAATCCACCCTCGATGTTTTCACCATTGGCGTCTTGTAATAAATATGTAATGGGATTGGTTCGTTGAACTTTCGCGATACGAAAGATTTCCGTAGTCCAATTCGGTGTGTAACCTTTATCGAAGAGATTCTTGTATTTGCTGACGCGCACACGATCGTTGACTTTGTATCTCGCTGGAGGGACAATTTTTATATTGCTGTAGACGGTTGACAAAATTTTTTTTGTCATCTTCGATGTCACATCCTTGGGGCGCATACCAATCGTACGATGTACACGACCGTTGTACTCCGTGACTAGTTTCGCCAATATTTTCGACCATCGGTAATTACCATTCAGTGTAAAAGTTTTCCACATTTTATTTTTTAATGTTCTATTCCAACGTTCGACGATCGATTATTTCATTACACTGTACGTCGAATAATGATTGATATCATGTTTCTTCATAAGCTCTTGAAACTCTTTGTTGTAAAATTCTTTGCCATCGTCGGTCTGCAAATTTTTAGGTTTCCGCATATTTTGTTCATCACCACTCTCATTGTTTATTATTTTTTGAAATGATGCCGTAACATCACGTCCGCTTTTGGATTTCAATGGTTCAGCCCATGCATATTTTGAGAATGCATTGATGACTGTGAGAATATATCGATATCCACTATTTTCTCGAGAATATTTTTGCATATCAACTAGATCAGCCTGCCACAAATCATCGTAACCGCGTATTATCACTCGTCTACGCGGAAAGTTTTTTCTCGCCGACGTATGCAACTCCTCGACCAATTTAATTTTTTCTTTACTAGCCATTATTTTATTGTTGTATGTATCACTCACTAATGATCGATCGATCTCTCACACTCTTCCTTCTGTCTCTCACAATTTTACTCTTCTTATTATATATATTATTAATTATACGTTCTTCTCATTGTTGTCATTTTTTTTTCCTCAATAGGCGACCATTGAATCAATGTATTATCTTTTTTCGAAATTGTTGCTGCTCCGGACGACGACGACGTCGATGACAATTTAATATCTTCGATGCTCTTTCTCAATGGCTCCAATTTTTCATCCACTTGATTCATAGCTATCTCAATGGAATTTTTTAAATCTTGATAAATTCGTTCGACGACCAATTTAATCTTCGTTTGAATATTTTTTTGCGTCTCTTTATCGATTAGATTTTTCAACTCCACGATTCTCGGATCGATAATTTTTTTTAGATTATCCTCAATATCAGTAACTGTTCGTTCTACGATCTTAATACGCGATTCAAATTTTTCAATTATCTTTTCAAATTCTTTATGATTCTCCCACATACACTCGTCAATGTATTTCTTGTTCACTACATCACTCGCTGCGACAGGATCCGCGATACGCACAATCTTGGCGTTCTCCGCGTCATACACCTTATCTTCGTCGTTCCATCTGAGAGCCTCGTATGTTCTCTTCGTCACGACGTGTTGATTTAATTCGCTGCTATCGCCAAATTTATTTATAAACATTTTCGATTCAAAGAGACACGACGACGACGACGACGACGACGACGACGACGACGACGATGACGATCATCGTCAGAGCGGCGGCGCAGCTATCTCAAGAGTGTGTATGACGATTCGATTGTTGTGTCAAGATATTTTATATGATTATTCCATTCTCGCGCAATTCCTCAATGATTGACATTATTTCATTGTCGTGACTTGTGTGACCGGCATTTCTCGACGATGTTAAAAGTCTCAATCTATCAATCAATTCATTTGGATCGTTCCAATAAATATAATCGATGTCGCATGCATTCGTTACATTCATTTCATTAGGAAGGATATGTCGTCGTCGTTTTCTACCACCACCACCACCACCACTATTTCTTCCTCTTCCTTCTCCTTCTCCTCCTCCCCCTCTCTTCGTTGTAGATGCGATACCACTACTACTACTACTACTCGTCATTGCTTTATACGACAGTTGAGGAAACAATGGTGCGATTATGTATTTATATTTGTGTCCCTTATTTCCCATAATTTGTTTTCTCGATGAATAATCTCGTCGATGGGCTTTCGTCGAAATCAATATTGCTTTATACTTTTGAAGATCTTCATCGGTGATGATTTCTCTATTGGGATTCTTCATGAATATCAATTCGAAAATACCTGTCGTTCCTTTATAATTTGTTCCATTTATCAATATATTATCAGCATTATCGATTTCAAATATCGAATCCCCAAGCATCATTTTATTGTCTTTCAGATAAACACCATAATTATGATCTATGAGACGATCAGAGTCCTTCCCAAAGAACAGTGTAAGATATCGATTTGATAATTTGCCAAATTGTTCGATCATCGTTCGTTCCATCTCACTCGTGGGATTCTCCATAATATCGCGAATCGATTTTTCACTACCCGTATCGGTTTCATCATCATCATCATCATCATTATTGCTATTATCAACCGATGACAATGTTGTCTGTGACATGAAAGATGATTGATGAGATGATTTTGGTGTTAGTGACATTTGAGACGACGATACGGGTGTGCTAGTTTTTTTCTGACGCGCTTGTTTCCTGCGACGTCTTTTAATTTTCGATTCATTGATATTTTTTTTTTCACTATCATTTGATTCATCATCATCATCATCATTGTCATCGTCGTCATCATAATCATCTTTCTCCTGTTTTTTTATCATTGTTTTATCATTTTCTCTCTTCAATAATTTTTGTTTTTTCACAATTATATTGTCTTGGACCAATTGTTGCAAAGGTTCAACTATCGGTCTGTACGATTCTTCCAATAATTCTTGTTTCTCCATCTTTCCAAATTTCAATGCTTTGTGTTTCCTCCTCACGCTGTCACTTGTTTTTGCAATTTTTTCCAGAATCTTCTCGTTTCTCTTGGAGATGATGACGTCATTACTCTTTCGAGCGGCGGCGGCGGCGGCGGCGGCGGCGTTGCTCATAGCCATTTTTTTCACTTTGTTTCTCTTCAAATCTCTCTCTCTTTTCCAATGAAAATAAATAAGCACAAAATGATATGAGAACACGAACAACCTCTTCGATTCACGCTCGATCGACAAATGCCCGCATTTACATCATTGCAAACTCATTAAATCCTTTTCGATATCGACCATTCCATATTTCACTATCTTTATCGATTACAAGAAATCCATAAGGCTGTTTCCAACAGGCGGAGCACAGTTCCGCAAAGTCCTCATAATGCATATCAGTGTTTACATGATCGTCGAATATGTGTCGTAGATTCATGGCGTCTTGTTTAAAAATGATGATGAAATTGGCATTGTCACGAATCAAATGTTTTGGAATTTTTGCATATGTCTGACACAAGTAAAAACTATCGATGTCGAAGTGTCTACCCATAGCGAAATATTCTCTTATCGTATTTTGTTTGTCGCATGATACATCGTCAAAAATGAATATTGAATTAGGCATAGCTTCATCGGGTGGAATCACTTCACTGTTATTTGAAAATGTATAATATCCAATATCTTTGCTGAGTGGTTTTAAAATATTTTGAAGATATTGATATTTTGCTTGCTGCAACGATTTCGAATAGACGTACACATTCTCGAATCGCACACCGTTCGGACTCTCGATCAGGCTCACGAGCAAATTAGTTTTGCCACAATTCGACGGACCGCACACGATCGATCGTATAGTGTTCGGTAATAGAGCGCCGTGTCGATGTTTTTTTTTCTTCTCAAATATTTCTTCCCTCCTCTCATCATACGTCACTCTGATCGACGTTGGTTGTTTCACAAATCGCATGATGATGATGATGATGATGATGATGATGATTGATGACGTTGTTATTACGACTAACGAGATGCGAAGATTTATTTCACTATTTAAAGAAACATATTTTCATATATTCTAATATTTTTTTTTTTTTTTTTTTTTTTTATTGATATGTGATACAATAATATTTATCATTGTTGATTTAACCGTAGATTTCTTATAATTATTGATGACAACCAACGCAGTCGCCGACGAATCGTCGGTCTTTCGATCGGTTGCAGTCGCGAGGTTGGCAACGTTGCGGCTATCTCTTGATTTTGTCGAATCGCTATATCATAATTATTAGAGTGGCCATAGTCTCTGATTATTTTATTAGTTGCCACGAATCGATAAACACCACACATCATTACAATTTTTGCACTCCATATATCATTGTATCTCTCGAGAATTATTTGTTCAACAATTTTAAAAATTTTGTTCATATCTTCAACATTATAATTCAACCATTCGTATGGCACATCGATTGTGTAACCATTACTCAAAATGATATACATCTTCTTCCACATCATATCAGTTACCATCATCATTTTTATCCTTATTATTGTTATAATATCTCGAATGGTTGGTTTATTTCTGTAAGTAATAAAATTATTTCATTATATAATACATATATATAATTTTAATTAAAAAATATGCATTACTCAGGGTGGTGGGTGAGGTGGTGGTGGTGTTGATAGTGGGATAGGCGGCGGGCGACGGCACGCGCGAGTGGATTATGTTGTAGAATATAAGTGGATCGGTCGGTCGTGCGCGCGAATGAGTGAGCGAACGAAGTGAGGCGGCGGCGGGCGGGCGGGCGCGGGGCGGCGAGCGATCGACGGACGGACGACGGATGTAGGAGGCAAGCAAGCAAGCAAGCGCATAGTAGGCTGCAGCAGTGTAAAAAAAAAGAAAAAAAACAATGACCGTGACTTGACCGTGACACGTTAATTACAATCAATTAACAAGGAGAGATATGTTGAGTGGTCGATCGCGCGCTCGTTTATTCTTATCTTTTCCTTCTTCCTCCGTCACTTCCTACCTCACCACCCCCGTCTTTCATTCCCTGAAGGTAAAAACATTTAAAATCTCAGTTGGTAAATAATTTTATTATTAATTTGTGATAGACCGTTGCAAAGTACGCACGCACGCCGCGCCGCTCTCACTCAACACAACGTCGTCCGTCGTCGTCGACATTATCATAACTACAACACGTCGTCGCGCCGTCACGTTTTTACATTTTACTCTACAAGATATAATTAAACGGTCTGTCGCTCGAACCATCATGTTTTCGAATACGCTAGATAAATTGAACGAGTATGGTGCGTTGACAAGTAAAACGTTTTTACCAAAAATTAAATTCCGCGATTTGATACCTAACGTGCCAAACCGTGTCACTAAAATACGAAATACATATTCACCAAAGATCGGTGATTCTATTGTCGTCGAATTAAATGACGACTGTTCGGTGTTTTTGCCTGATCGTTTTGCCAAGTCACTGGCAAGTGATGAGGCTACGTTCAATGACACTGTGACAATGGTTGAACAACATAATTTAGAGGTTATGTATTTGGGAGAGCCAACACACGGTTGTTGTTTTCTCACCAAAAAACAAGCTGACGAAAAACGAAAATTTAATGAGGATGAGGAAAATCGAAAGAAAGACGAGGACGAGGCGGCGGCAATCGCATTCGAAGTTCAACAACAGGAGGAACAAGATTATGTGGATGATGGATTTTTCATGGAGGACGGTTCACAAGTACCCGATGACGATTGTGAATTTGTTGAGGAAATGCCACCGCCACCAAAAAAAACGCTCAAAATTCATTCCCAAACTATCATCGGTGATAGCAATGAAATCCATGACGAAAAGTGGCGGTAGAGGAGGAGGAGGAGGAGCAGGAGGACCTAGCCAAAAAGTTTCATCATTACCATTGTCATCATCACCACCACCACCACGACCAACAACACCATCAGTAATCATCTCACGCACGCAAATTCGTCAAGAGCAGCGTGGCGGCGGCAGCAGCAGCAGCGGCGGTGGTGGTGGTGGTGGTGGTGGTGCTGCTTCAACTTCAACAATGAAATCTTGAACTGCAGCAACACACACAGCTGTTCAAGAAAACAAAAGTAATTGATTTTTTTTCATTATTCATATTCTATTTGTTTTTTATTTTATATTTTAAATTATTTATTTTTCTTTCTTTCAGAGAGAAACGGATGATGATGATGATGATGATGATGATGATGATGATGATGATGATCGATGGCCGGCCGTCCGGTGGCGAAGAATATACTAATGAATAATTTCCCAATATAATACATACACATACTATATTTTATAACGTAAAAAAAAAATATAACAATAATAAGTAGTAATAATCGTATATGAATATGATGATGAATTAATTATCGCATACATGTGTTAGTAGTATCAGTAGTAGTGGTTTGTCTTTAATATTTGATATGATAAAAATAAAAAAATGAATCATATATCATTGTATCCATTCCAAGCGCGGCGGTGGGGCGGCGGCGCAGTCAATTCATTCAGGGTGGTGGATGGGGGCGGGCGGCGGATTAAACGATCGACGGCAACTGCGAAGTGGGGTGGGTGGTGTGACGGGGTCATGCACGTGGAGAGAGACTAGAGACCGACGAGGAGGATGAGAGAGGAGGAGGAGGAGGAGGAGGAGGAGGATGGACGGACGACGATAGTAAAAAAAAAAAGATTTTAGGGGTTGGTTGGTTGTGTGGTAGAGTGGCAGCGGCGCGGTCGGCGGACGATGACGGACGACGACTGACCATCACACACCATCCCGTGAAAAAAAAAAATTTGAAAAAAGTTTTGAAAAGTTCATTGTCGTGATGATGATGCGATCATTTCCAATAGTCGCTTTTGTCGTCGTGACATTTGTGTTGCGAGTAAACACGATATCGTTACCTCTCGAATCGCTTGATTATCTGCAGAAATATCAGTGGTTGAAGATTGACGAAGATAATGACGGCAGCGATGCTGCATCTATCGGTGAGGAAAAGGCGAACGAGGCTTTGAGAATATTTCAAGAGTATTATGGTTTATCAACTTCCGGGGGATTGAACGATGAAACGTTGAATTTCATGGAACAGCCGCGGTGTGGTTTCGTCGACACTGGTATAAATTTTAAATTAACAACGTATCGATGGACAAAGCAACATCTCACATGGTATTTTTATGCCGCAAGCGATGAACAATTACGTACCGCGATAGAAGTCTTCGATCAATGGTCTCGAGTATCGGGTTTAACGTTTAACAGAGTTGTGGATAGAAATGCCGATATAATTATTTCATTAAAAAAACGAAATCATTATTATATACATGACAATGCGACATTGTGTTATTCGCCATTCGAGGAAAAAGAATTGGGTCATGGATTTTTACCAACGTTTATTGATACGACAAAGGAGATTCACATATCCTTGAATTACGAGTGGGATTCATCATTGACTAATAATCTGGATGCTGAGAATAAATATAGTTTATATTGGGTATTGTTGCATGAAGTTGGTCATGTATTAGGTCTTCATCATACTAATGTTGCAAATGCATTGATGTTTCCTATTTATCGCTCACACACCAATACCACTGAATATCCTTTCGATCAAGATGATTTGAATGGTATCCAAGAATTGTATAAAGAGAAAAAACCAACGACATCATCTAGGAAGAAAAAAGTTCGATATCGTCAACCGACAACCGAAGTGACGACACCATCATCACCACGACGACGACCACCAGTATCTTCTCCCCCTAACGAATCACCACCAAGCGAAGATGATATCTGTCAGATAGGACCGTCGAAATAAAAAATTTTCATCACTCGAAAGCGATTGTATGTTATCTATGGGAAATGGGCGTGGCCTATGGATATGTCTTCTGAGGGGGAAAAAAAATATGAGAAACCGCGATTGATGAAAATTATACATCTATATGTAACGGCTCTAGCCTCCTTTTCACACCGGTATCATTTCTTTCGACGCAGCGGTATTATTTTTCCGCTGCGTTTCTTACGGAGAAGCCCTGCAGCTTATCTGCATCCGCTCTCACGGCTCGAAGCCGTGAGAAGGCCCTTATCTAAGCGTCGCGACTGTCCGTCGCGACATTGTTGCGGGGTCCGAGGCCCTCAGCCTCGCACCTCAAATCATCAGTCCAGCTCGAGCCTTCGTACGGTACACTCTCCCGAAACTCTCAACTACGCTGCGACTAATAAACTACAATACACACATATTTTATATCTCGAAGTTCTACTCTTTCATACCTGCACCGGCCATCCGTTACATGGTGTCAGAGTGGGCGAACGCGATAAACACGCCCACACACACACACAAAATAATAATTAAAAATCGAAAAAAAAATTTTTTCCTACTTTTTCAAATTTTGTTTGAAAAACCCCCTCGACCGAATCGTCGGTGCTCGAGCCGTGCTCGCACCACAACCCGGGGTGAAACAAAAAAAAACAGACAGTGAAACGAATTTAAAAAAGTGAAAAAAAGTGGAAAAAAAAAACCCACAAAGTGATACAAGTGAAAAAAAAAAAAACTGAACCGGACTCATCGTAGTGCCGTGGAGCCTAGCTCATACGACACCACTACAACAACAAAAAAAAAACTAATAAATAACAACAAGAACAACAGTGCAAAAAAAAAAAAAGAAGTGAAAGAAAGTGAAAACTAAAAAAGACGAAAACTTAGTGCAAAAAAAAAAAGAGACAGCACAATAAACGAGCGAAACGCTCGGTCGAAGTGCACCTCGACCCGCCGCTACCGAGACCCGTCATACCGACGGCCGCGCGTAGCACAGCAGCCGCCGACGTTACCGTCGACGTTACCATCGACCGTCGCATCGACCCGCCGCGGGCGTGATCCGCCGCATCGACGCGACCCGCCCTACCAACCGACATACCATCCGCCACCGCAGGAAAAAAATAAAACGTTGAAGGAAGGAAGGAAGGACGTCGCAAAGAAATAAAAAATCGAAGGAAGGAAGCGAAAAATAAATCCGAGGAGAAACAAAAAAAAAAGGAAAAACCCATGCAACTATTATTCACAATCATACTGGCAACGTAAGTATCCTCCATTTTACCCATTTCATCTATTTTACCTATTTTATAAAAAAAAAGCAAAAAGAGAAAAAAAAAAAATCTTTTTCCTCTCACGGCCCCACGGGAACCGAGCGCCGACACGCGACGCGTGTAAAAAGCGTACGACCGCAAAAAGGGTACGTAACAAACAAAAAACTAATTAACAAACTCACATCCTCCCCAAAAATCATAATAATACAAATAAATAAATAAATAAATAAATAAATAAATAAATAAATAAATAAATAAAAAAAGAAAAAAAATCTTTTTAACGCGCCTCATCCCAGACGGCAGCGAAACAAATATAAATGACTTAATAATTAATAATAATAAATAAATAAATAAATAAATAAAAATAATAAAAAAAAAAAAAAATAAATAAATAGAAAAAAAAAATCGAGACGCGCTGCACACAAGCGGCAGCAACATCAAATACATACATATACATGTACATACAGCGATAAATAACAATAATAGCAACAATAGACAAATAATCAGTTAAAACAAAAATATACAGAAATATATATATATTTACATATATAAAAAAAAAATAAAAAATAAAATAAAAAATTTACCGCGCCTCACTCCAGATGGTGACGGAATAATATACATATACATATACAAACTAATAAGCAATAACAAAAACCAATAAATAAAATAATAATACATATATATATATATACAATAATTGATATAAGAAAAAAAAGGGGGGACTGCGCCTCACATTAGACGGCAGCAAAACAAAACCCCAAATAACAACAAAAAAAAAACAAAAAAAACACAACAGAAACGAAGTATATACAAAAATATATACATAAATATATACATATATCAATACAAAAAAATCCCCAATTGCGCCTCATGTTAGACGGCAGCAACACAACGAAAATCTATTCATATTTTGTTATTTTTTCATTATTAATTGGGTAGTTCAATAACTACACCACAATTGATTCACCAGTGCCGCCCCAGCGCCCTGCGCGAACACACGGCGGGAATAATTTTTACCGCCGCACGTTATCTGCCGATCGACTCCCATTGCGGCCATATTACACAATGGCGAACACTTCGATAACGCTCCGCGATGTTCAAAACCTCATACCTAATTTTAACGGGAAAAATATCCCCCTCAACGACTTCATACGCGCTTGCAAAAAAGCCGCGAAAATAATCACAGAAAATGACCAACCGCAGCTCCTGGAAATCATCCAGCTGAAACTGTCAGGAGTCGCCGCCGACATAGCTGACGCGAGAACATACAACACGTTAGACCCACTCCTGAGAGATCTTCGAAACGCGCTTGAAAAACCAGTCGAACTGTCAGATCTCGAACTAGAACTAAAATCAAATTCCCAGAATTATAACGAGTCGGTACTCGACTATGCAACCCGAACGCGGAAAATAGCTACAAGAATCGAAGACCGGTTAAAAGAAGTTTATCGAACAGAAGCTCAACAACAATATTTGCAAAACCGCACTGACGAAGTTCGACGAACCGTCATAAAAGCTTTCATTCGCGGCCTTTTCGATCCAATCGCGAATATAATAATGCAAAAAACCTTCTTAACCCTCGATAACGCAGTCGACGAAGCGCTTAACATTGAAAACGAACTCGTCCGCAGACAAATTGTGCATCAGGGACGACAACGCGATAAATCAGAAACTAGGGACAAAAGTCCGGAAAAAGCGAAAGTTCGATTCACGCAATTAAACGAGAACAATGGACTAAAATTCTGCGAAGTCCACCGCGAAAACCCTACGCATTCAACATCGGAATGCTACTCCGTGCAAAGATTACGCGAAAATACGAACACGCGCGCTAACAGTCGACAATATCGTAGCAACTCACCGGGAAATTTTCAAAACAATTTTCGCGGAAATTTTCAGAACAACTCTCGCGGCGGCTACCGCAACAACTCACGCGGTAATTATCAAAACAACGCGCCCAACTATAACCGAAACGGTGCACCTGGAAATTTCCAGAACAACTCACGCGGAAATTACCAAAATAATTCACGCGGAAATTACCAAAATAATTCGCGCGGGAATTACCACAACAACGCGCGAAATAACTACCGAGACAACTCGCGCGAGAACTATCGCGGTAACTCACGTAACTATCAAAACAACCCGCGACGAGACGACTCGTGGGACCGCAATTACGATAACGGCCGCAACAATTATCAAAACAATACCCGACGCGACAATTCGCGAGACGGAAATAATTAACGGGATAACTCGCGTAACCGAGACAGCCGAGACAACTCGCGAGACAGACAAAACGGTCCGAGCAACGGTCGAAACTCGCGAAAATCCGACCATCAGTCGAGCCTCGATGCAGCGCAAATCGAGCAGATTTTCGAGCGCCTGCTCCAAAAAAACGAGAGAACCGCCTCTCGCGACAGCGCGACGAGAGGTCGGACACCGGAGCGCTCGTCAACGACAAACTTAAAGACGCGAACAAAGCGCAAACCGAGACCGAACTTGTAAAATATGTAGATACTAATTATGTAAAAAGCGTAGACGGTAGTATAACCATTAGAAAAGCGACTATCAAATTAGGATTGTCGCGCCGACATAGACCTCCAACGGTGACCATCGAGTCTCCGAACTTGTTCACCAAACGGGCTTTATTTCTCGCCGATACTGGAGCGGAAATAAACCTGCTGAAACAATCATTACTCAACACGCATACGGAAGTAGATCCGACGCTGATATATGAACTCAGCGGGATCACTGACGGTATAGCGAAAACTCTCGGTAGATGCTACCTAAAAATAAAAGAGTTCAAAGTCGAGTTCCACTTAGTGGAAGACTTTTTCCCGATTACGCAGGACGCTATACTCGGCGACGTCTTCTTCAGGGGGACCCCAGCCGACATCTTGTATAGCGAAGCTTGCATAACATTCGCAAGCCACAGAATTCCGTTCGAGACCTTCGAGCGTGTAACAATACCTGGCAGATCAAAACTCATCGTACCTGTTAGGCTAAAACCAACCGATCTCGAGGAAGGATATATCCCGAAGATGAACGTAGGTCATCGTCTCTACATGGGAAATGCGCTCGTTAAAAACACCAACGGAATTGCGTATCTTTGCGCGATTAATCGCAGAATGGCGAAATAAATCTGGAAATTCCTACAGTCGAGCTAATCCCGGTAGAGGCTATCTCGGAAAAACCGATCGATAGTTTCACACCGAGCAACTCCCACGATTCTCAGCATGAGAACTGTGCGGAAGTACACTCAATACAATTAGACGATCGATCCAGACTCGAAGCCCTTCAGGCACTTTTACAACTAGACCATCTGAACGAAACAGAAAGAGACCACGTGCTTGAATTGCTCTCAAAATATCAACATCTATTTTGTCTACCCGGAGATCGGTTAGGTCACACGACACTAACAAAACACGAGATCCATACGACGGATGACAGACCAATCAACACAAAACAATATAGGTTCCCACCGGTACACAGAACGGAGATAAAAAATCAGGTCAGCGATATGCTAGACAAGGGAATTATACAACCATCCCTTTCTCCGTATAATTCTCCAGTTTGGGTCGTTCCCAAAAAACCAGACTCGAAAGGTAACAAAAAATGGCGAATCGTCATAGACTTTCGAAAACTCAACGATAAAACCACGCCAGACGCGTACCCACTCCCAAACATCATCGACATACTGGACCAGTTGGGTAACGCCCGCTACTTTTCAACATTCGACCTGGCATCCGGATTTTATCAAATCGAGATGCACCCAGTGGATAGACACAAAACAGCTTTCTCGACTCCGAACGGGCATTATGAGTACCGTCGAATGCCATTCGGACTCAAAAACGCGCCAGCAACCTTCCAAAGGTTGATGGACGTCGTACTATCCGGACTTCAAGGCACAGACCTTTTCGTCTATCTAGACGATATAGTAATATACGCACAAGACATGACAGAACACGGGAACAAGTTCAAAGCATTAGCGAAACGATTAACATCAGCGGGACTGACGCTACAGACAGAGAAATGCCACTTCCTGAATAGAGAAGTGACCTATTTGGGGCATATTATATCCTCCGATGGCGTTAGACCAAATAGCCACAATATACGGGCAGTAGAGAACTTCCCGGTACCCAAAAACAAAAAGGGAATTAAGCAGTTCGTCGCACTCGCCGGATATTACCGACGGTTTATCCGCGACTTTGCGAAAATTGCTATTCCTCTAACGGTACAACCAAAAAAGTCAGAGAAATTCGTATGGACAAACGAATGCCAATCGGCATTCGAATACCTAAAAGCAAGAATCGTCGAACGACCGGTTCTAAAATATCCGGATTTCGACAAAACTTGCACCCTCACTACAGACGCATCAGACTACGCCATAGGCGCAGTACTCAGCCAAAAACACGGCGACTTTGACCATCCAATAGCGTTCTACTCAAGAGCATTGAAGAAAACCGAAATCGCGTATGACGCGATGAAAAAAGAATTACTCGCAATAGTAAATGCGGTAGAGTACTTTAAAATGTACTTGTACGGGAAACGCTTTACGCTCGTTACGGATAACAGAGCATTAACCTACATAAAAAATAAACCTGATATCCCGCAACAACTCCAACGATGGCAAATCATACTAAATGGGTATGATTATGACATCGTACACAAACCAGGTAAACTTAACGTCGTTGCTGACGCTTTGTCGAGAAATCCCGCGGAAATTATGCCGATCAGGCAACGCGAGGAAAGCTCATCGGAAAACACGGGAATACAGAAAACAAAAAAGCAGAAACTGACTCCCAAAGCATCACCTGAAACCAGAAACCGGTCAACGACTGATACAGGTTCAGGAAATCCAGCGCCGAGGAAAAAGCGGATTATACAGGGAGACAACGAACCTATGGAACAGGAAACGAAACAAACCCAACAAGAAACAAACCCACAACCGGAAAAGACAACAACCAAACAACAAATGGAGAGTGTACCCACAAAAACCAATTTAAATATAAACAACGAAACATCAACTTCGGAATTATCCGAAAACGAAGGCGAACTCATTCAACCAATCAAGAAGATGGTTGAAGAGCTGTACTCAAAGGAGAACACCGAACCACAATGGCGGCTCTCCAAACGTCCTATAGATACAACGGACGACGAAGGAAATAGGCAACGACCACGCAAACAAATTAGGAACCGACGCGATACAAGAAAACAATATAAATATACAGATATAGAAGATAGTACAACAGAAGAAGAAGAAGAAAGCCCAACGAGGCAACAAAATAAAGAAAGCCCAACGAGGCAACAAAATAAAGAAAGCCCAACGAGGCAACGAAATAAAGAAAGCCCAACGAGGCAACAAAATAAAGAAAGCCCAACGAGGCAACAAAGAGAAAAGAGCCCAACGAGGCCACAAAAAACAAAAAGCTTATCGCAGCAGAACAAAAGCGAGTTTCGCGAAAAAGTCAGCCCTGACAGGCAAACCGGCCACTTATACGGTGACAAAAGCGAAAAAACCAATGGATCCGAAAACAAAAACGACAACCAAAAGGCGAAAAATAAGGAAAATCGAGCGGAACACGAAGCAGAACCCAAAGACGAGAATAATGGTAAACCACCGATCCAACCAACCTTCAGATCACCACCTTCAGTTCCGACACAAAAATCCAACGATCTACAAAACGACGAAAGCAGCGGGAAACGGACAATACCACCGAACTTCCGTTCACCACCCGCAACTTTAGAATCTCGGAAAACTACAACATCAAGAAAACCGGAGAAACGTTTGCCCGAACCAGTCAAAAGGCGAGCGAAAAAGACGCCAAAAGAACCGACTAGGCGTAGTGAAAGGTTGGCAAATAAAAAACCAAAAGTCCCGGATAATCAACCAAAAAACCAGCCAATTACAAAAATCTTGAGCGATCCTGAGAACCTGTCACCCGAGATGACAGATGAATACTGGGATTCCAAAGTTACGCGCAGCACTCGCAAAACCAAAGGTCAAAAACAAAAAACAAGAACTCGATTCCAACCTCCGGACTCAACATCCTCAGACTCAGATCCACAACCATCACCACAATTAACAACAGAATATTGGGACTCCAGAGTGACTTATACCAACGATATAATACCAGAAACCCCAATTCAACCAGATCCTGAGGATGCACAACAAAAAACACAACCATCTGTTCCAATGTCACCTGAAATGACACAGGACTACTGGGACTCAAAAGTCACAAAAACTCCGGATAATACAACAACGGTGGAACAGACAGTTCCCGCACGAATCGAGCAGCCGATCGCAGTGCCAAGCACTTCTAAGAGGACCGACCAACCAACTACTACACCGAGTGCCTCAGCAGAACAACCAGCTGCCACACCAGGGTGTTCATGGCAAATTGACGAACCAGCCGCAACACCTGGGTGCTCATGGCAAATCAATGATTTCACACCAGAACAACCAATCCCCACACCAACGTCTTCACAGCAAATTAACGACAGTTCACCATCAATGGACATCGAACCGACATTCAGATCACCAACGTGGATCCCACACGAAACAACGGATTCGAAATCAGACGAATCGCAACAAGCTATATTAAATCGAAAACCATCTCAAGCGTTAACAAACCAATATCACGATATGTCGCCATCGTCAGAAAGTGATTCTGACAACGACTCAACGTACAGACCATCGCAATACCAACGAAAACGTCTAACATTACAAACTCCACCAACAACAAGGGGAGCAACAATAACAGAAGACGTACAACTAAAAAACAACATCGTAATAACGCAGGAAAACATCCTAGCGCAGGAAGACAACATAGCTCACTTCCTGTCAGCCGACGGTGTCATGGACACAATGGTCTCGAAAATACTCGCGGAAAAGGGTAAACTCACCCATTCGGTATTTACGCAGTCCAACCCTGGAATCGGACATATCTTCATCACACGCGACAAAGCGTTACGCTATTTTACAATAATCTGTAAGAACAGATCGACAGACGCTACTAACACACTCACCATCCAAAAGTGCCTAGAGAACCTCGTACAGACTCTAGTGGAAAACAAAATCACATCTTGTACTCTATCCAAAGACCCAAAAATCATCGATACATTTTTGTGGTCTAACATCAAAGGATACCTACGAGTACTCGCGATTAACTCAAACATCACTTTTAGGCTATGCGAAGGTCTTATAACCGTTCCAGACCAGGAAAATAGACAAAACATAATCAGAGAATTACACGGATCCGCAGTCGGAGGCCACAAAGGCGTAACGAAAACATACCAGCGCATTCTCTCGCAGTATTACTGGCGAGGACTAAAAAAGGACGTAGAAACTTTCATTCGATACTGCTTCGACTGCCAGAAAAACAAACTGGTCCGAGTAAAAAATAAAGCTCCTATGGTCATCACGGACACACCAGCGCAACCCTTCGACAAAGTAGCCATCGACATCGTAGGTCCACTACGCGAGACAAAAAACGGACATACGTACATACTAACTATGCTCGACTTATTCAGTAAATTCAGTATAGCGGTACCACTTAAACACCAAACGTCGATAGACGTAGCGAGAGCGCTTTGTACAACCCTAATATCAACTTTCGGTGCGCCTCGCGCGATATTAACCGACCAAGGTACGAACTTTATGTCGGAAATGTTCAGAGATTTCGCTCAACTATTCCAAATAGAGCAACACAGAACAACTGCGTATCACCCACAATCGAACGGCGCAATCGAACGCAGCCATCACGTTCTTGTGGAATATCTAAAGCACTTCATCGACAGTAATCGAGACTGGGATGAACTGCTAACATTTGCGACACTCTCATACAATACTAGCATACACGAAAGTACAGGGTTCACCCCATACGAATTAGTATTCGGTAGGAGAGCTCGAACACCTTCAGAGTTCCCACCACCCGAAAAAATCATAACATACGACGACTACATGACAGATCTAACGAGAAACCTTAGAAACGTCCAAGAACTTGCTTTCGAAAAAGCAATAAAGTTCAAAGAACGAACTAAACGATACTACGATAAAAGAACCGTAGAACCAGAATATCAAATAGGTCAACTCGTTCTCACAAAAAACGAACGCAAAACAAGTAAATTTGACAAGGACTGGCTAGGCCCGTACCAAATCATAGAAATCCCAAACAAGCGCAACATTACAATACAATTAGATGACAACACAACAAAAACTCTACACGTAGATAAAATAAAACTGGCATATGTTGCAGATGCCACGCCAATTCCGTAAGGGCGTCCGCACCAGACGCCTTCAAAATTACGCCACTGACGAAAAACCCCGGACTTTATTCGGAGTCCTTGGGCACACTTCATTCATACCATACAACATGGACGCTAATTACGTACATAGACACCCATGGATTCGTATCCAGACGACAACAAATACAAGAAAACCTTGATGCCGCCAACGCATTTTGCTCCACCTTACAAGGACATTGTCTAACCAGAGGTCAGCTACAAAACATACAATCCCGACTGAACAACGTCGCGAACGCAGAAGCAACCTTACAGGAACTGATACCATCAATTCAACTCGATTCAACTGACAAGAGAAAGAAACGCGCGCCTTTAGAATTCGTAGGAAAAATTAACAAAATACTTTTCGGAACAATGGACAGTGAAGACTCAGACAGAATAAACTCACAAATCGATGCACTTGCAAATACAACCACCGAATTAGCGGAAATCGTACTAAACCAAACACATATAATCAAAGCAGGTTTCAACTTCACCCAAACCCAAATCACTAAATTAACAAACGGAATAAATAAGGAAATCAAAGAAATCAAACTAAAACAGGCATCACTCGAATACGAATTACACGTAATCCAAAAGCTGATAACATACACCACTTCTGTAGAGGAAACACTTATCCAATACGAAATCGATTTAGAAATATTGACAAACGCAATACTTTTCGCAAAAATGGGACAGATACACCCCGAAATACTTTCAGCAAAAAAGATATTAGTCAGCGCAGAAGCGATTCGAAAGGCAACGCCAAACACAATATTTCCTATACCACTCAGCACAGAATACGTCCCAGAATTGACGAAAATAATCGAGCTCACAGCGTTCCACAACGGAGAACGGCTCATTTACGTCATCAAAATTCCACTTTTGGACCTAACACAATACAAACTATACCAACACTTATCCGTCCCGGTACGCCAACTATCAACAGCAAAAGGCGCGAGATTCGCGTACATTAAACCGGCAGTCCGATACACCGCAGTTTCCGAAGACTTTAGTAGTTATTTCAATTTGGAAGACGAAGGCGAATGTAAATTCATAGTTAATCGATACATCTGCAAACAAATCTATCCCGTAGCGCAGATCAACGACGAAACTGAATGCGAGGTTCAACTCCTCGTCAATCCACAATTCGGCAATCTAGAATCATGCGATATCAGGCTAAAAATGCTAAAGCAAACCTATTGGAAGAAAATTCGTAACGCAAACGCATGGCTGTACGCAGCACCAAAACCCGAAACTTTATATCTTATTTGCGATAATCACAAATCGATCATTGAAACAATCGAAAACGCCGGAATACTACAAGTCGAACCCACCTGCCGAGTTAAAACCCGAACAACGACACTAACTCCTTCAGTGGAAATAAAATCCTCAATCGAAGTAAAATTCGCACACACACCGATTCTAAATATAACAGCAATGATCCAAAAATCAATGGAAAACGTGGAAAACATCAACCTCACCGAGATTATAGCGGAAACAGAAACACTTACAGGACTATCAAACACAAATGCGATACACGATGACTTAACAAAAAACGAGGTAGCATTAAAGGCTATCATCACAAAAGCAAGGGAAATTTCAAAAACCCAGTACATGAATCATAGACTCTCCACGTTAGAAACCATACTAAAATATAGTGGAATCTCCCTCGCTTCCATCATGCTGTTAGCAGTAGTCGGATGGAAGTTTTCCCTATTCGGAAAATTATCAAGTATATATAAAATCATATCGTGCGTAACAAAAAACCGAAAAACGATAACGCGACAACAAACCGAACAGGCTCCCGAACCAACCATTGTCTATCATAGACAACCGATAGAGTTGGTCGAAACTCAGCCACAACCGGTTACCGAATGTAGGGAGGTCGCTATTATAACAGACCATTCACCCCAACTAGCCCGTAGACCGATCTACGCGCTAACATACCACGACCGTAACGCGCTACCATAAAGAAAAATATAACAAAAAAAAATATATATATATAATAAAAAAAAAGACAGCGCGATAAATTAATAAAATACAATAATCATAATAATGAATAATAATCAAATATACCCCTATCCTACTACATATACCCTCATTAACAAGGGATCCATTATACACTACTCTCTTTACCACAGTACACAGATAAACTTAACCACTATGCATGGCTTAAAGCTATCATTACTATTATCATTTTCTTTTCCTACATTATTTCAATAAACACACACACCCGACAGATTAAAAAAAAAAGAAGAAAGACGTAGCAAAAAAAAAGAGATGGACAACCAACCAACAACGTCGGCAACTTCCTCGAGCACGAAAGTGGAATGCCTCCTGTGCCCCAAAAAGATAGAGGTCGCCCGTATGATGCGTAACCTCCACCGGTGCCACGGCGAGCTCCGGAAAAGAGTGGCAAGCTTGGGATCACGACACACCGGTTGCCCGATTTGCTGCTGCGTATTCCCGGCAGACCGCTTGGTGGCCCACATCGACAAGTGCGCCACATACCTGACCAAGCTGCAATTCCACGACAAACAACAGCAGGAACTGCAACAGTATCACCAGGAGCAATTGCTCGCTCAACAGCAACTGCGCCAACACCAACAACAACAATTGCAAGAGCAGCTGGAGGAGACGACAGAAGAATACACACCCCACACACCCGATGAGACACCACCACCACTGCCACTAACACCGAAAACAGCAGACACAGACGAAGAACTGGACGTACAAACGAAAGACCGAGCTACACAAACAGACGATACAAACACACTATCCACAGAAACAGTGTGGAACTGGATCGACAAACAGGAACTGGAGGTCCTCCGTAAAACAAAAAACAGGATCAACACGAGCATATTCCTAACAGAATTAAAATTAGAGTCAACGAACAAAAGACGACGAACGGACACAGACACACAGTAAAATCAGACTAACAAACTGTACCACGACAGACTACAACAACAACAAATCTACACTACACTTCCCGAATAACATTCATACTTCTACAATAACAGATAATCACACATACATAACCCAAACACCCGCCATAAACATAACTATTAAAAACATAAGCGTATACACGACACGCGTCGCGTAGGCCGAGCGCCGAAATATTTAAAAAAAAAAAGAAAAAAAAATGAGGACCCTCTTATTATAAAAAAAAGAAAAAGAAGGAAAAACCTTTCTTAGTTTATTTTACTTCTGTTTTATTTTATTTCACTTTATTATTTACCTCATTTTCCTTTTATATATATACTCTGTTTCTTTTTCTTAATTAATATACGTTATCTTTTCACATAATATCAATACTTGTGTTCATTATTTTTACCCATTCCAGAAATAACTCCCATCTTCTGCCCACAGAATCAATCCTGACATAACATACCTAACCCACTAACCTACTACTAATCAGATTTAGAATGTTGCAGGCAATAGAGTATCATATAAGTACAAAAAAAAGCAAACAACAAGGAATTTACAAAGAAGAACGATAAAAACAAAGGGCAGAATAAATACAAATAAACAATGGACTACACAAAAAATTTGGAACAACAAAAAGGAAACAAGTACACGAAAAAAAAAATAATTGGACCCCACCAACAAACAAAACAGGACAAAATTTCATATCTCATTACCGTTTTTAACACCAAACAAACCTATCCAATTTAACCAACCTACCCCTACTAACACAAACGAATAACAGTTCTTTTAGATCGTTACAGATATCAACATTCACCACCACATATACATTCAACAACGAGAGTGTACCGGAAACAAATACAATACCAAGGAACAAAATACAAAACTAAATTCAGACGACAACAAAAAGGATCAACAATCAACAACCAACAAAATTAAATATTCAAAAAAAAAACAAAAACACAAAACATAACACAATTACACAAAAAAAAATGAAAATATCAAAAAAAAAACAAACAAAAACCCCCAAAACTTTGCATTTATATAGAATCACACTGAACAACAATTATTACATGTAAATTTTGTTTAATATCCGATGCGGGGGCATCGTTTTTTCAAGAGGGGGAGTGTAACGGCTCCAGCCTCCTTTTCACACCGGTATCATTTCTTTCGACGCAGCGGTATTATTTTTCCGCTGCGTTTCTTACGGAGAAGCCCTGCAGCTTATCTGCATCCGCTCTCACGGCTCGAAGCCGTGAGAAGGCCCTTATCTAAGCGTCGCGACTGTCCGTCGCGACATTGTTGCGGGGTCCGAGGCCCTCAGCCTCGCATCTCAAATCATCAGTCCAGCTCGAGCCTTCGTACGGTACACTCTCCCGAAACTCTCAACTACGCTGCGACTAATAAACTACAATACACACATATTTTATATCTCGAAGTTCTAATCTTTCATACCTGCACCGGCCATCCGTTACATATATCTGCCATATATGAGCATCCATCAGGCGATATCGCTATCTATGTTGATAATTTAGTCTATGTATTCGATCGTACAAATCTAAAAGTCTTGGACGGATGGCCAAAAACTTATCAAGAAATGTTCGGTGTGAATTTTCCATACAACGGAGTGAAAACAGCTGTTTCGACGAACAATGGACGAATCTATGTCTTCGCTGACGGTCCTTACGCGATCGAATTGGACTCGTGTCACTTTCAACCACATAAATATCATATTATAACGACTGCTTTCTCGGGTATCGGTGTGTTACACGCCTCGAATTATACATTCTTCAAGTATAACAATGGCCGATTGTATATAATATATGACGATATGTATGAAGAGTATGATGAATTCAGTGAAAAAGTAACAAAATCTGGAAAGTTTGATTTATCATTATTTGGAATCGAGTGTCCAATGGAGGATACGGTCACGAAATTGCGAGAACTCACAAATAAATTAATCTATTTTTATGATAAAAATAAGTCAAGTTCCATTAGAGATCTTTCGTCGATAATAAATTATGATATAGATAAAAAGGAAAAAACGGAGAAATATAAAAATGGTTTTAATACTCTAGCTGAATTACGTCAACATATAAAAACGATATGGGAGTATTGAGAGAGAGAGAGAGAGAGGGAGAGAGATGAAAAGAGAGAAAATAAATTGGAAGGGATTTTCTTCCTGGCTGGCTATGGGCGGCGGCGGGCGGGCGGAGCGGGCGCGGGCGGGCGGCGGTGGACGGACACGGATATGTCGAGTATAAAAACATAACTAACTAACACTTTTTCTATAGTATCGCCATCATTAGAGAGAGAGACTTGTGCTTGCGAAACATTGGTGGTCGGTCACGTATCAGCGTCATAGAAAAAAAAAATAAATAAAAAAATGTCTGAACCTCGTGCGACCTTCGAAGTGATATATATACTCACAATCCAAGCTGTTCAGAAGTTGTCGCGAGATCTGGAACTTGTGGAGGATCGAGCGGACTGTGAACGTTGGTCGACGCAGTGCAAAGAACACATTCATTTGATATTTTTTTATCTACAATTTGTGAATACTTCATCAAAATATTATAAACAAATCTTAGAACTGGCTAAACGATTAGATGCTTTGCGTCGAATATTTGTGCTGAATAAGGCGATGAGATTTCCATAAAAAAAAAAAAAAAAAAAAAAATGGAGCGATACACTTTTAACGATGAGGGTGAAGAGGAGGAGGAGCAGGAAGAGGATATTATAAAAGATATGTGTAATCTTGCTCAAATTATTGAAAAAAATTTAAAGGAACAATTAAAAAATATTGACAATGCGCTGTTGCGACGGAGATGGCTAAAGAAATGTGATGAAATCGTTTCAATGTTAACAAATCATATGCAAACATACAACGATGTTATGAATGTTGCATACAAACAACGAATGACAGCATTGATAATCAGACTCAAATCATTGAGGGTGAGAACGAGGCTCGATGTGTGGCATGGACAAGGCTTGAATCTTCCATCGACATCATCGAGAAATGACGATCACGACGATGACACCGCTGCTGCTGCTGCTGCTGCTGCAGCAAGATCCTTCCTCGAATGGGAAATTATCGAAACAGCTTTTCAGACTCGCATCGTCACCGGTATGATAGTGAATGTTCAACACATTGAACCACAACAATTTTTATACGACGCCAAATATTTGGTCTTGGAAAATATTCGACAAAATATAGAGAAACACGATTGTATAAAAGTGAACATTGTATTAAATGCTGAATTTACAATCACTCATGTGTCGTCCAACGACGACGACGACGACGACGACGACGACAACGAACAACAACTCGTGGAATTAACGGAAATGAAGAACTTCGGAACACCGAACAAGATAATTCTTCCTACGAGCGATTTGGAAGATTGGTACGAGAATGACATGACTAAACGAATCTTAACGGCTATGGAAGAATTTCAAGAACGCGACAGCGGTTGGGCCTTGTCATCGATAATTAATTTAATAGTGAACATTAATAAATGCGAATTAATGAGTGGAGCGGCGGCAAATTGTGGAAAACTTCCGAAACAGATTGAGCACAAACGAGCTGTGATCAGCGTGAGATCGAACGATAATATGTGTTTCGCATGGTCGATAATGGCCGCACTGTATCCAAAGAAAAAAAATGCAGAAAGATGGAGATCATATCCAGATTATAAGAATGTGTTGAATCTGAACAAAATCATATTTCCAATGACGATATCGCAAATTTTGATTTTCGAACGAATTAACAAAATGTCGATCAATGTATACATTTTGAAGCACAACAACAACAACAACAACAACAACAACAACAACAACAACAACAACAACAACGACAACGACAACGACAACGACAACGACAACGACAACGACAACGACAACGACAACGACAACGACAACGACAACGACAACGACAACGACAACGACAACGACAACGACAACGACAACGACAACGACAACGACAACGACAACGACAACGACAACGACAACGACAACGACAACGACAACGACAACGACAACGACAACGACAACGACAACGACAACGACAACGACAACGACAACGACAACGACAACGACAACGACAACGACAACGACAACGACAACGACAACGACAACGACAACGACAACGACAACGACAACGACAACGACAACGACAACGACAACGACAACGACAACGACAACGACAACGACAACGACAACGACAACGACAACGACAACGACAACGACAACGACAACGACAACGACAACGACAACGACAACGACAACGACAACGACAACGACAACGACAACGACAACGACAACGACAACGACAACGACAACGACAACGACAACGACAACGACAACGACAACGACAACGACAACGACAACGACAACGACAACGACAACGACAACGACAACGACAACGACAACGACAACGACAACGACAACGACAACGACAACGACAACGACAACGACAACGACAACGACAACGACAACGACAACGACAACGACAACGACAACGACAACGACAACGACAACGACAACGACAACGACAACGACAACGACAACGACAACGACAACGACAACGACAACGACAACGACAACGACAACGACAACGACAACGACAACGACAACGACAACGACAACGACAACGACAACGACAACGACAACGACAACGACAACGACAACGACAACGACAACGACAACGACAACGACAACGACAACGACAACGACAACGACAACGACAACGACAACGACAACGACAACGACAACGACAACGACAACGACAACGACAACGACAACGACAACGACAACGACAACGACAACGACAACGACAACGACAACGACAACGACAACGACAACGACAACGACAACGACAACGACAACGACAACGACAACGACAACGACAACGACAACGACAACGACAACGACAACGACAACGACAACGACAACGACAACGACAACGACAACGACAACGACAACGACAACGACAACGACAACGACAACGACAACGACAACGACAACGACAACGACAACGACAACGACAACGACAACGACAACGACAACGACAACGACAACGACAACGACAACGACAACGACAACGACAACGACAACGACAACGACAACGACAACGACAACGACAACGACAACGACAACGACAACGACAACGACAACGACAACGACAACGACAACGACAACGACAACGACAACGACAACGACAACGACAACGACAACGACAACGACAACGACAACGACAACGACAACGACAACGACAACGACAACGACAACGACAACGACAACGACAACGACAACGACAACGACAACGACAACGACAACGACAACGACAACGACAACGACAACGACAACGACAACGACAACGACAACGACAACGACAACGACAACGACAACGACAACGACAACGACAACGACAACGACAACGACAACGACAACGACAACGACAACGACAACGACAACGACAACGACAACGACAACGACAACGACAACGACAACGACAACGACAACGACAACGACAACGACAACGACAACGACAACGACAACGACAACGACAACGACAACGACAACGACAACGACAACGACAACGACAACGACAACGACAACGACAACGACAACGACAACGACAACGACAACGACAACGACAACGACAACGACAACGACAACGACAACGACAACGACAACGACAACGACAACGACAACGACAACGACAACGACAACGACAACGACAACGACAACGACAACGACAACGACAACGACAACGACAACGACAACGACAACGACAACGACAACGACAACGACAACGACAACGACAACGACAACGACAACGACAACGACAACGACAACGACAACGACAACGACAACGACAACGACAACGACAACGACAACGACAACGACAACGACAACGACAACGACAACGACAACGACAACGACAACGACAACGACAACGACAACGACAACGACAACGACAACGACAACGACAACGACAACGACAACGACAACGACAACGACAACGACAACGACAACGACAACGACAACGACAACGACAACGACAACGACAACGACAACGACAACGACAACGACAACGACAACGACAACGACAACGACAACGACAACGACAACGACAACGACAACGACAACGACAACGACAACGACAACGACAACGACAACGACAACGACAACGACAACGACAACGACAACGACAACGACAACGACAACGACAACGACAACGACAACGACAACGACAACGACAACGACAACGACAACGACAACGACAACGACAACGACAACGACAACGACAACGACAACGACAACGACAACGACAACGACAACGACAACGACAACGACAACGACAACGACAACGACAACGACAACGACAACGACAACGACAACGACAACGACAACGACAACGACAACGACAACGACAACGACAACGACAACGACAACGACAACGACAACGACAACGACAACGACAACGACAACGACAACGACAACGACAACGACAACGACAACGACAACGACAACGACAACGACAACGACAACGACAACGACAACGACAACGACAACGACAACGACAACGACAACGACAACGACAACGACAACGACAACGACAACGACAACGACAACGACAACGACAACGACAACGACAACGACAACGACAACGACAACGACAACGACAACGACAACGACAACGACAACGACAACGACAACGACAACGACAACGACAACGACAACGACAACGACAACGACAACGACAACGACAACGACAACGACAACGACAACGACAACGACAACGACAACGACAACGACAACGACAACGACAACGACAACGACAACGACAACGACAACGACAACGACAACGACAACGACAACGACAACGACAACGACAACGACAACGACAACGACAACGACAACGACAACGACAACGACAACGACAACGACAACGACAACGACAACGACAACGACAACGACAACGACAACGACAACGACAACGACAACGACAACGACAACGACAACGACAACGACAACGACAACGACAACGACAACGACAACGACAACGACAACGACAACGACAACGACAACGACAACGACAACGACAACGACAACGACAACGACAACGACAACGACAACGACAACGACAACGACAACGACAACGACAACGACAACGACAACGACAACGACAACGACAACGACAACGACAACGACAACGACAACGACAACGACAACGACAACGACAACGACAACGACAACGACAACGACAACGACAACGACAACGACAACGACAACGACAACGACAACGACAACGACAACGACAACGACAACGACAACGACAACGACAACGACAACGACAACGACAACGACAACGACAACGACAACGACAACGACAACGACAACGACAACGACAACGACAACGACAACGACAACGACAACGACAACGACAACGACAACGACAACGACAACGACAACGACAACGACAACGACAACGACAACGACAACGACAACGACAACGACAACGACAACGACAACGACAACGACAACGACAACGACAACGACAACGACAACGACAACGACAACGACAACGACAACGACAACGACAACGACAACGACAACGACAACGACAACGACAACGACAACGACAACGACAACGACAACGACAACGACAACGACAACGACAACGACAACGACAACGACAACGACAACGACAACGACAACGACAACGACAACGACAACGACAACGACAACGACAACGACAACGACAACGACAACGACAACGACAACGACAACGACAACGACAACGACAACGACAACGACAACGACAACGACAACGACAACGACAACGACAACGACAACGACAACGACAACGACAACGACAACGACAACGACAACGACAACGACAACGACAACGACAACGACAACGACAACGACAACGACAACGACAACGACAACGACAACGACAACGACAACGACAACGACAACGACAACGACAACGACAACGACAACGACAACGACAACGACAACGACAACGACAACGACAACGACAACGACAACGACAACGACAACGACAACGACAACGACAACGACAACGACAACGACAACGACAACGACAACGACAACGACAACGACAACGACAACGACAACGACAACGACAACGACAACGACAACGACAACGACAACGACAACGACAACGACAACGACAACGACAACGACAACGACAACGACAACGACAACGACAACGACAACGACAACGACAACGACAACGACAACGACAACGACAACGACAACGACAACGACAACGACAACGACAACGACAACGACAACGACAACGACAACGACAACGACAACGACAACGACAACGACAACGACAACGACAACGACAACGACAACGACAACGACAACGACAACGACAACGACAACGACAACGACAACGACAACGACAACGACAACGACAACGACAACGACAACGACAACGACAACGACAACGACAACGACAACGACAACGACAACGACAACGACAACGACAACGACAACGACAACGACAACGACAACGACAACGACAACGACAACGACAACGACAACGACAACGACAACGACAACGACAACGACAACGACAACGACAACGACAACGACAACGACAACGACAACGACAACGACAACGACAACGACAACGACAACGACAACGACAACGACAACGACAACGACAACGACAACGACAACGACAACGACAACGACAACGACAACGACAACGACAACGACAACGACAACGACAACGACAACGACAACGACAACGACAACGACAACGACAACGACAACGACAACGACAACGACAACGACAACGACAACGACAACGACAACGACAACGACAACGACAACGACAACGACAACGACAACGACAACGACAACGACAACGACAACGACAACGACAACGACAACGACAACGACAACGACAACGACAACGACAACGACAACGACAACGACAACGACAACGACAACGACAACGACAACGACAACGACAACGACAACGACAACGACAACGACAACGACAACGACAACGACAACGACAACGACAACGACAACGACAACGACAACGACAACGACAACGACAACGACAACGACAACGACAACGACAACGACAACGACAACGACAACGACAACGACAACGACAACGACAACGACAACGACAACGACAACGACAACGACAACGACAACGACAACGACAACGACAACGACAACGACAACGACAACGACAACGACAACGACAACGACAACGACAACGACAACGACAACGACAACGACAACGACAACGACAACGACAACGACAACGACAACGACAACGACAACGACAACGACAACGACAACGACAACGACAACGACAACGACAACGACAACGACAACGACAACGACAACGACAACGACAACGACAACGACAACGACAACGACAACGACAACGACAACGACAACGACAACGACAACGACAACGACAACGACAACGACAACGACAACGACAACGACAACGACAACGACAACGACAACGACAACGACAACGACAACGACAACGACAACGACAACGACAACGACAACGACAACGACAACGACAACGACAACGACAACGACAACGACAACGACAACGACAACGACAACGACAACGACAACGACAACGACAACGACAACGACAACGACAACGACAACGACAACGACAACGACAACGACAACGACAACGACAACGACAACGACAACGACAACGACAACGACAACGACAACGACAACGACAACGACAACGACAACGACAACGACAACGACAACGACAACGACAACGACAACGACAACGACAACGACAACGACAACGACAACGACAACGACAACGACAACGACAACGACAACGACAACGACAACGACAACGACAACGACAACGACAACGACAACGACAACGACAACGACAACGACAACGACAACGACAACGACAACGACAACGACAACGACAACGACAACGACAACGACAACGACAACGACAACGACAACGACAACGACAACGACAACGACAACGACAACGACAACGACAACGACAACGACAACGACAACGACAACGACAACGACAACGACAACGACAACGACAACGACAACGACAACGACAACGACAACGACAACGACAACGACAACGACAACGACAACGACAACGACAACGACAACGACAACGACAACGACAACGACAACGACAACGACAACGACAACGACAACGACAACGACAACGACAACGACAACGACAACGACAACGACAACGACAACGACAACGACAACGACAACGACAACGACAACGACAACGACAACGACAACGACAACGACAACGACAACGACAACGACAACGACAACGACAACGACAACGACAACGACAACGACAACGACAACGACAACGACAACGACAACGACAACGACAACGACAACGACAACGACAACGACAACGACAACGACAACGACAACGACAACGACAACGACAACGACAACGACAACGACAACGACAACGACAACGACAACGACAACGACAACGACAACGACAACGACAACGACAACGACAACGACAACGACAACGACAACGACAACGACAACGACAACGACAACGACAACGACAACGACAACGACAACGACAACGACAACGACAACGACAACGACAACGACAACGACAACGACAACGACAACGACAACGACAACGACAACGACAACGACAACGACAACGACAACGACAACGACAACGACAACGACAACGACAACGACAACGACAACGACAACGACAACGACAACGACAACGACAACGACAACGACAACGACAACGACAACGACAACGACAACGACAACGACAACGACAACGACAACGACAACGACAACGACAACGACAACGACAACGACAACGACAACGACAACGACAACGACAACGACAACGACAACGACAACGACAACGACAACGACAACGACAACGACAACGACAACGACAACGACAACGACAACGACAACGACAACGACAACGACAACGACAACGACAACGACAACGACAACGACAACGACAACGACAACGACAACGACAACGACAACGACAACGACAACGACAACGACAACGACAACGACAACGACAACGACAACGACAACGACAACGACAACGACAACGACAACGACAACGACAACGACAACGACAACGACAACGACAACGACAACGACAACGACAACGACAACGACAACGACAACGACAACGACAACGACAACGACAACGACAACGACAACGACAACGACAACGACAACGACAACGACAACGACAACGACAACGACAACGACAACGACAACGACAACGACAACGACAACGACAACGACAACGACAACGACAACGACAACGACAACGACAACGACAACGACAACGACAACGACAACGACAACGACAACGACAACGACAACGACAACGACAACGACAACGACAACGACAACGACAACGACAACGACAACGACAACGACAACGACAACGACAACGACAACGACAACGACAACGACAACGACAACGACAACGACAACGACAACGACAACGACAACGACAACGACAACGACAACGACAACGACAACGACAACGACAACGACAACGACAACGACAACGACAACGACAACGACAACGACAACGACAACGACAACGACAACGACAACGACAACGACAACGACAACGACAACGACAACGACAACGACAACGACAACGACAACGACAACGACAACGACAACGACAACGACAACGACAACGACAACGACAACGACAACGACAACGACAACGACAACGACAACGACAACGACAACGACAACGACAACGACAACGACAACGACAACGACAACGACAACGACAACGACAACGACAACGACAACGACAACGACAACGACAACGACAACGACAACGACAACGACAACGACAACGACAACGACAACGACAACGACAACGACAACGACAACGACAACGACAACGACAACGACAACGACAACGACAACGACAACGACAACGACAACGACAACGACAACGACAACGACAACGACAACGACAACGACAACGACAACGACAACGACAACGACAACGACAACGACAACGACAACGACAACGACAACGACAACGACAACGACAACGACAACGACAACGACAACGACAACGACAACGACAACGACAACGACAACGACAACGACAACGACAACGACAACGACAACGACAACGACAACGACAACGACAACGACAACGACAACGACAACGACAACGACAACGACAACGACAACGACAACGACAACGACAACGACAACGACAACGACAACGACAACGACAACGACAACGACAACGACAACGACAACGACAACGACAACGACAACGACAACGACAACGACAACGACAACGACAACGACAACGACAACGACAACGACAACGACAACGACAACGACAACGACAACGACAACGACAACGACAACGACAACGACAACGACAACGACAACGACAACGACAACGACAACGACAACGACAACGACAACGACAACGACAACGACAACGACAACGACAACGACAACGACAACGACAACGACAACGACAACGACAACGACAACGACAACGACAACGACAACGACAACGACAACGACAACGACAACGACAACGACAACGACAACGACAACGACAACGACAACGACAACGACAACGACAACGACAACGACAACGACAACGACAACGACAACGACAACGACAACGACAACGACAACGACAACGACAACGACAACGACAACGACAACGACAACGACAACGACAACGACAACGACAACGACAACGACAACGACAACGACAACGACAACGACAACGACAACGACAACGACAACGACAACGACAACGACAACGACAACGACAACGACAACGACAACGACAACGACAACGACAACGACAACGACAACGACAACGACAACGACAACGACAACGACAACGACAACGACAACGACAACGACAACGACAACGACAACGACAACGACAACGACAACGACAACGACAACGACAACGACAACGACAACGACAACGACAACGACAACGACAACGACAACGACAACGACAACGACAACGACAACGACAACGACAACGACAACGACAACGACAACGACAACGACAACGACAACGACAACGACAACGACAACGACAACGACAACGACAACGACAACGACAACGACAACGACAACGACAACGACAACGACAACGACAACGACAACGACAACGACAACGACAACGACAACGACAACGACAACGACAACGACAACGACAACGACAACGACAACGACAACGACAACGACAACGACAACGACAACGACAACGACAACGACAACGACAACGACAACGACAACGACAACGACAAC
>CAKJTD010000069.1:1318157-1585657 GCA_917499995.1 Ichneumon xanthorius | reverse complement strand
CAACAACAACAACAACAACAACAACAACAACAACAACAACAACAACAACAACAACAACAACAACAACAACAACAACAACAACAACAACAACAACAACAACAACAACAACAACAACAACAACAACAACAACAACAACAACAACAACAACAACAACAACAACAACAACAACAACAACAACAACAACAACAACAACAACAACAACAACAACAACAACAACAACAACAACAACAACAACAACAACAACAACAACAACAACAACAACAACAACAACAACAACAACAACAACAACAACAACAACAACAACAACAACAACAACAACAACAACAACAACAACAACAACAACAACAACAACAACAACAACAACAACAACAACAACAACAACAACAACAACAACAACAACAACAACAACAACAACAACAACAACAACAACAACAACAACAACAACAACAACAACAACAACAACAACAACAACAACAACAACAACAACAACAACAACAACAACAACAACAACAACAACAACAACAACAACAACAACAACAACAACAACAACAACAACAACAACAACAACAACAACAACAACAACAACAACAACAACAACAACAACAACAACAACAACAACAACAACAACAACAACAACAACAACAACAACAACAACAACAACAACAACAACAACAACAACAACAACAACAACAACAACAACAACAACAACAACAACAACAACAACAACAACAACAACAACAACAACAACAACAACAACAACAACAACAACAACAACAACAACAACAACAACAACAACAACAACAACAACAACAACAACAACAACAACAACAACAACAACAACAACAACAACAACAACAACAACAACAACAACAACAACAACAACAACAACAACAACAACAACAACAACAACAACAACAACAACAACAACAACAACAACAACAACAACAACAACAACAACAACAACAACAACAACAACAACAACAACAACAACAACAACAACAACAACAACAACAACAACAACAACAACAACAACAACAACAACAACAACAACAACAACAACAACAACAACAACAACAACAACAACAACAACAACAACAACAACAACAACAACAACAACAACAACAACAACAACAACAACAACAACAACAACAACAACAACAACAACAACAACAACAACAACAACAACAACAACAACAACAACAACAACAACAACAACAACAACAACAACAACAACAACAACAACAACAACAACAACAACAACAACAACAACAACAACAACAACAACAACAACAACAACAACAACAACAACAACAACAACAACAACAACAACAACAACAACAACAACAACAACAACAACAACAACAACAACAACAACAACAACACAGCAACAACAACAACAACAACAACAACAACAACAACAACAACAACAACAACAACAACAACAACAACAACAACAACAACAACAACAACAACAACAACAACAACAACAACAACAACAACAACAACAACAACAACAACAACAACAACAACAACAACAACAACAACAACAACAACAACAACAACAACAACAACAACAACAACAACAACAACAACAACAACAACAACAACAACAACAACAACAACAACAACAACAACAACAACAACAACAACAACAACAACAACAACAACAACAACAACAACAACAACAACAACAACAACAACAACAACAACAACAACAACAACAACAACAACAACAACAACAACAACAACAACAACAACAACAACAACAACAACAACAACAACAACAACAACAACAACAACAACAACAACAACAACAACAACAACAACAACAACAACAACAACAACAACAACAACAACAACAACAACAACAACAACAACAACAACAACAACAACAACAACAACAACAACAACAACAACAACAACAACAACAACAACAACAACAACAACAACAACAACAACAACAACAACAACAACAACAACAACAACAACAACAACAACAACAACAGCAGCAACAACAGCAGCAACAACAACAACAACAACAACAACAGCAGCAACAACAACAACAACAACAACAACAGCAGCAACAACAACAACAACAACAACAACAACAACAACAACAACAACAACAGCAACAACAACAACAACAGCAACAACAACAACAACAACAACAACAACAACAACAACAACAACAACAACAACAACAACAACAACAACAACAACAACAACAACAACAGCAACAGCAACAACAACAACAACAACAACAACAACAACAACAACAACAACAGCAACAGCAACAACAACAACAACAACAACAACAACAACAACAACAACAACAACAACAACAACAACAACAACAACAACAACAACAACAACAACAACAACAACAACAACAACAACAACAACAACAACAACAACAACAACAACAACAACAACAACAACAACAACAACAACAACAACAACAACAACAACAACAACAACAACAACAACAACAACAACAACAACAACAACAACAACAACAACAACAACAACAACAACAACAACAGCAACAACAACAACAACAACAACAACAACAACAACAACAACAACAACAACGACGTCGACGACGACGACGACGACGACGACAACGACGACGAGGATAAAATACTCAATATCGTACCTCTACGATTGAGTAATGTGCACGATATCTACAATAAACATATAAATTTGTTACTGTATGAGGATGCCAAGAACATTGATGGTAATTGGCATTACGCATGGATAAAGAATCTCTCAAGACTCGTGTCGTCGCAGATCAATCGTCACAGTCATCGAATACACATTTGCGATAGGTAATAAATATATTTTGCACAATAAATTATTTTATTTTACATAATCATTAATCAATTATTGTTTTTTTCTTTTTTCAGATGTCTTCATTATTTTTTATCGGAAAAAAAATTGAAGCATCATCGAATCGATTGCGTCGAGATGAACGACTGCAGGATCACTCTGCCGCCAACGAATCCACCCGACAACGATGAGAAATGGATAAAATTCAAGAATTACAACAGAAAGAAACCACTTCCTTTTATTGTCTACGCCGATTTCGAGTGTCTCTTGAAAAACATTGATAACACCGATCCGACCGCAAAATCGTATGCATATCAAAAACATGAGCCATACAGCGTTGGCTATTATTTTCATTGTAATTTCGATCGAGAATTGTGCAGATATGAAGCATATCGGGGTGACGGTTGTGCCGACTGGTTTGTACAAGAATTGAGAAAGATCATTGAAATTATTGGCGAACGTTATGGAAATCCCTTGGAGATGGTGATGATGAATGAACGAATCACCACTATCAATCCTCTTTGTCACATCTGTGAAAAGACGATCACCTCGAATCAAACGATGGTTCGAGATCATTGTCATTTGACAGGACGTTTCAGAGGTGTAGCTCATGCCGGTTGTAATTTAAATTACAAAGATTTGCATCTTCTTCCAATAATTTTTCATAATTTAACAAATTATGATGCACATTTTTTAATTCAGTGGTTGAAAAATTTAATGACGATGGATCATCGAAAACGAACGTGATCGCCACGACGCTCGAAAAATATACAACTTTCACGAAGACAGTCAAGACGCGCTGCGATGATCGATTGAAAATCCAATTGAGATTTATCGATTCATTTAAATTTTTGAATATGGGTTTGAGCAAATTGGTCTCAACTTTGGATAAGAAAGATATAAAAATTACGCGCAATAATTTCAATGATCTGAGCGACGAAAAATTTAATCTTTTAACGACGAAAGGTGTATTCCCATATGATTATGTGTGCGAATGGGAAAGATTAAACGAGACGAGTTTATCCGTGTACGAGAACTTTTACAATAAATTAGAGGATTGTAATATCTCGCGAGAAGATTATGAACATGCGAAAAATATTTGGCAAATATTCGATGTTAAAACACTCGGAGAATACAGCGATTTGTATCTAAAGACTGATGTGCTATTGTTGGCCGACGTATTCGAAACATTCAGACTCGATTGTCTAAAGAGTTACAGTCTCGATCCCGCTTATTACTTCACCGTGCCCGGTTATGCGTGGGATGTAATGTTAAAATTTACCAAAATCGAACTTGAATTATTGACGGATATAGATATGATGATGTTTGTTGAGCGAGGTGTACGCGGTGGACTAAGTCAGTGCTCACATCGTTATTCGAAAGCGAATAATAAGTATATGAGCGGCGGCGGCGACGATGCGTACGATGAACAAAGAGATGATATTTATCTAATGTATTACGATATTAATAATTTATATGGATGGGCGATGTCGCAAGCATTGCCATATAAAAATGTTGAATGGGTCAAAAATATAAGCAATTTCAATTTAGAATCGATAGCTGTCGATGGATCATTCGGATATATTTTGGAGGTAGATTTAGAATATCCCGACAATGTGCACGATTTGCATGCGGATCTTCCATTTTGTTCGGAACGTGTGCAACCGCCGCCGCCCGGAGAACGGCGCACCACCGCTCATTCAAAACTTCTCGCCACTCTCAACAATAAGTATCGTTATGTTGTTCATTATGGTGCATTACAACAGTGTCTGCTTCATGGTTTGCGATTGACAAAGATTCATAGAATATTGAAATTCAATCAATCGATGTGGCTTAGCGGATACATCGATTTGAATACTCGATTGCGTACGTTGGCAACTACTGAGTTTGAAAAAAATTTGCGAAAATTAATGAACAACGCTGTATTCGGCAAAACAATGGAGAATGTACGCAATTATATCGATGTAAAATTGGTTTCTTCATGGAGTGGACGATACGGCGCAAAATCATTGATTGAAAAACCAAATTTCCATCGTAGAGTCGTATTCAATGAGAATTTTTTGGCTATTCACATGTCGAGATTAGAAGTCAAAATGAACAAACCAATGTACGTTGGAATGTCAATATTGGATATTTCAAAAATACATCTATACGATTTTCATTATGCTTATATGAAACCAATGCTTGGAGATCGCTGTCAAATTTTATATACCGACACTGATAGTCTCATTTATGAATTTAGAAATGTTGATATTTATGAAATTATGAAACGCGATATACAATGTTTCGACACGAGTGACTATTTGGAAAACAATGTATATAATATGCCGAGAATGAACAAAAAAGTATTAGGCTTGATGAAGGACGAGAACAATGGCTCGATCATGAGTGAATTCATTGGATTGAGATCGAAAATGTATGCATTTAAAATTGACGATGTGAAAAATTCCGATGTCAAGAGAGCCAAAGGTGTCTCGTCCAGAGTCGTGAATCGCAAAATAACATTTCAAGATTATTTGAATTGTCTAGAAAATCAAGTATCGATGCTCAATGAGCAAAGATGTATCAGATCAAAATTGCATAAGGTTTACAGTATGGTGGAAAAGAAAATCTCCCTGGATCCCCGAGACGACAAACGTTGCGTGGCTTCCGATCTTGTAAATACATTGCCATGGGGCCATTATTCTCTTCGTAATAGACAAATTAATGATAATGATGGGGAAGAAGAGGAGGAGGAGGAGGAGGAGGAAGAAGATATAATAATCATAGATTAATAACATGTACAAACAAATAATATGGAGGAAGGGAGGGAGGGAGGGGAGAGAGAGAAGAAGAAGTAATAAAAGAAATGTATCGAAATAATTGATGTCAGTATGTATGATGTAACACACAAACAACGACGACGACGTATTAATAGTAATGAGAACAATAAAAAATAAAAAAATTAATGGTTATGGATTAGTGAATAGTGCAATCAATGCTCTTCCTTTCGAACTTCATATTCCGGGATATCAATTTTGTGGTCCAGGCACAAATTTGAGTGAGAGATTAGCTCGCGGTGATCGTGGTATTAATCCATTGGATTCCGCGTGTCGTGAGCACGACATAGCGTATGCCACACACAAGGATCTCTATCATCGTCACATAGCAGATAAGATATTGGCAAGTGAAGCGAAAAAGCGAATAACCGCAAGTGACGCGACTCTCGGTGAGCGAGCTGCGGCGACCGCAACGTGGGCAACGATGAGCGCAAAGCAGCGGATAGGAATGGGTATGAGTGGCGCTGGTAATAAACAACAACATCGAAGAAGAAGAAGAAGAAAAAGAAGAAGAGGAGGAGGAGGAGGAGGAAGAAAATTACACATCGCTAAGAGGGGGGGATTTCTACCAATATTACCAATATTAGGTGCATTAGGTTCGCTGGTGGGTGGTGCCGCTGGTGTAGCGACCGCTGTGAACAAAGCCAAATCTGCACGAAAACAATTGGAAGAATTACAACGTCACAATCGAAGAATGGAGGGTCGTGGTCTCTATCTGAGACCATCGCATACCAAACGTGGTGGTGGTGGTGGTAGACGAAAAAAAAAACTCCAGAAAAAAAAGAAAAAATTAATTAACGATCAATATCAACGACAGCGAGGAAGTAGTGGTGTTAGTGGTGGTGGTGGTGGTGGTGATGGAATGACGAATCATCAACTCGCTAGAGCATGCAGAGATATCAATAATTTCAGAGGAGTATTCATGCGAGATGATTTACCTAAAAAAATTCGAAAGACAGAATGTGGAATCGTGAATCTTGATGATAGCGCGGGATCTGGCACACATTGGGTTGCATATATCAAGTATCACGATAATACAATTAAATATTTCGATTCGTTCGGGAATCTTCGGCCCCCCACGGAATTGATCGAATATTTTGGTGGTTCGTCAGTTCGAATAACGTACAATCATAATCAATATCAATCCTATGACACACAGATATGTGGACAATTGTGTGTTGAGTTTCTTCGGGTAACATCGAGAATTTAAAAAAAAAAAAAAAAAATGTCATCATCAACAAAATTGCTGACATCATCAATCACTATTACATTGACGGGAAAATATAAAAATTTGACGGCAGAATTTTTCCCACCCATAGACGTGAGTGATGCCAATTACGAGCTGGGATTGGCAGATTTTCAAACGTTTCATGTGATTCCCAACATCGATTCGACCAATAATATATTCTATTATGACACGAACAAGAGTGTCGCGATACCCAAAGGATCTTACGAACTCAGCTCTATAAATAAATATCTACAGCGAGAGATAACGCGCGGAATCAAGGGAGAACCCGAGGATGCGTTCCTTCTACGCGCGAACAATAACACATTGAAGAGTGAAATCAGATGTAAATATTCAATCGATTTTAGTAAACCAAATAACATTGTTAGCATTTTGGGATTCTCAATGAAAAATAATTATTTAAAACCAAATTATTGGCATGAATCTGACATTCCGGTGAATATTATTAAAATAAATATCTTGAGAATCGAGTGTAACATCACATCGGGAGCCTACAGCAACGGAAAATCTGTGCACATTATTCATGAATTTTTCCCAAACGTCGAACCTGGATATAAGATATCGGAAACACCATCGAACGTCATTTATTTGCCGATCATCGTGCGAGTAATAGATCGATTGACTCTTCGAATCGTTGATCAGAATAACGATATCGTTGATTTTGGCGAGGAAGAAATAACTGTGCGACTACATTTGAGGAAATGTTGATCTACGATAGTGTCGCCACCGCCGCCGCCGCCACCACCACCGCCACCACCACCACCACCACTAATAATCAACATAAACAAAATCTTCATCATCATCATCATCATCATCATCATCATCGAGGACACCAGCAGCAGCAGCACCACCTTGAACGAACAAATAAATTGTCAACGTTGAACGCGATGAGTGCCAGTGATGACGCGGTGATTGATCATTCACCATCATCATCATCATCCAATATTATCGTCAACAATAGAAACATTGAAAGAAAGAAAGAGAAAAAAAAATAACGATTGAGAACGTGCGATTTTTGAAATCATTGGGATTTCGAGTGGGAAAAAAATAATTGATATTAATGTGAATAAATTGATTGTGAGTGAAAGAGGAAGAGGAGGAGGAGGAGGAGGGAAAGAGGAGAAGAAAAAAGAAAGTGTGTATTAGAGAAAGAGAGAAAAAAAATGAGTGACATATTAAATATCACGGCTACGCCGAGATACGACAATCGCATAGTCAACGTCGAAACACACGGATATAATCCATACGCGAATACATCGTACGACTATAACGATGAGATACGGATACCGATACAGCAACAGGATACGATAGTGCTACCGCATAGAAGTTATCTCTATGTCGAGGGTAAAGCAAATCAAGGTGTCAGAGACGAGACTGCAAAGGAACAAGAGGATGTGCTTCCCGTTGAGAACAATGGAATGGCATTTTTGTTCAGTGAAATACGTTATGAATTGAATGGCGTTGAGGTAGATCGTTGCAAGAATGTCGGTATAACGACTACTTTGAAGAATTATGCCACGCTCACTGTGGAGAAGAGTAATAACTTTCAGAATGCTGCGTGGTCGATAATTGAAAAAACAGAAATCAATGAGTTCAATTATTGTATACCGTTGAGTATGCTGATGGGATTCTTCGAAGATTACAAACGTGTGATTATGAATGCCCGACACGAGCTCGTGCTGATACGATCGCGCGACGACACCAACACACTGTACACAACTTCGAAGAAAATTAAATCACCGTCGATAACATTAACGAGAATACAGTGGAGGATGCCTCATATCATACTCGATGACTACACCAAGTTGCAGTATCTGCGTATTCTGAAGGAAGATCGAACTATAAGCATGGCTTTTCGTTCGTGGGATCTCTATGAATATCCACTGTTGCCGTCCACACAAAAGCACACATGGTCGGTGAAGACTTCGACACAGATGGAGAAACCGCGTTTCGTTCTAATCGCTCTGCAGACTAATCGAAAAAACAATCTAAACAAATCAGTGACAAAATTTGATCATTGTAAATTACGAGATTTAAAATTATTTTTGAATTCAGATTTTTATCCATACGACGCATTGAATTTGGATTTTACTATCGCCAAGACGGAACGCTACGGTATCCTGTATGAAATGTATAGTCGTTTCATCGGCTTCTATTACAACGATCCCAATCTTCGACCAATGGTCGATCTCATTAATTTCTTGAGATTTGGCCCAATAACAATCATCGACTGTTCGCATCAGAATGAATCGATCAAGAGTGGTACCGTCGATATGAAGATAGAGTTCGACTGTGCCGAAAATATTCCGAACAACACGAGTGCTTACTGTCTCATTATACACGATCGCATAGTCGAGTACAATTCATTGTCGAATATTGTGAAAAAAATCATATAAGAAAAAAGAGAAAAAAGAATGATGATGTGATCGTTGTAGTCGTCGTCGTCGTCACAATGTAAGCATTGATAAATGTACGAAGCATATTGATTCATATTAAAATATATCAAATATAATTTATTTCTCCCTCTTATTGCACATCATCTATCTATTCCCACACCCATCCATCCACCACTATCGCATCGTCGTCATCGTCCGTCCTTCTTCTTCTTCTTCTTCCTCATCTGTCTCTTTTACAATTTTTTTTTGCAACGATATTATAAAAAAGGAGAAAAACTAGAGTCAATCAGTCAGTCAGTCAGTCGGTCGATCGGTCGATCGGTCAGTCGGTCGGTCGGTCGTCGTCCGTCCCCCTCGAAAAGCAAATCGTGCGCGACACTCGAACAGAGACGACGACGACGACGTATGCCGCATGCATATGAAAAAAAAAAAAAAAAAAAAAATTAGTGAACAGGTAAATATTGTTTTTGTGTGTGCGCGTGTGTTCGTTCTCACCATTGATTCTTTTGATTTAATAATAGAAAGAAGAAGACGACGACGACGATATCAACGGTGGCGCGATGGAAACATCAACAGCAAAAACAATGATCAATGATATTACTCATATAATGAGTATCAAAGCATTTCATTACATGGATGGATATCTTTATAAAGAATTGTCTATAATCAATTGTCAAAACAAACGAGTTTACAAAACAAGTTTCAGACTGAACATTAAATTTCATGATTTAAATAGAAAAGATAAAATACTTAATATCTTTGAAGCGAAAAACCAAAGTGGTATATTTTTCGAAGATCATCATTCGGAATACTTGACGCAAGAAGATGTTGAGTCAACGATTATTAATTATCTTCGAGGAGATGGATTTGCGATCGATGAGCCATCTAATCGGCAAGCAGCAGCAGCGGCACTGCTGCCAAGACCAATCGTTGCGTACAAGGGGACGACAACTGTTATGGGTACTGATGCCGCCGTTACTCTGGAGAAGGATCTCTTGAATAACATTGGAATTCGATCGTTCAATTTGAAATTGTTGGGTTGCCCAAGATATATGGAACTCTTGGCGGATTCGAGATGCAACAACCCTCCGATAAAACAATTAAATTGTCGTCTTCATCAAATAGTACCAAAAGCCAATCAAATTTTCCAATGTTCCGGCGATGAAGTCCAAATATTTAACAATTGGTTGAATATACTGCGTCATGAACAACAACAACAACAACAGCAACAACAACAACAACAACAACAACGACGAGGATGGTGATATCGTCGACAGCTGTAAAAAAAAAAAAAAAAAAAAAAAAAAAAAAAAAAACAGTAGAAGTGAAAATGATTGATGTTGATAATAATAATATTAGTAACACATAATGTCATTAATGTATCGATGAATAGTGTAATATTTTTTATTTTATATAATCATTGATGTTACAATATTATTATAAAAATTAATAACGACGACGACCCGATACAAATTGGCATCTCTCTCTCTCTCGAAGCATACGATTGAAAGACTCATCACCACCTTCGTCGTCAGAAATCAAATCAATTAATGTTATGACTCTATTTATTGGGTTTTTTTTCGAAATAAAATCAATTGATGTTGTCATGATGTTTTTGATTGTAAAGATAACTGATGATGTCATAACAAATGAAGATACAAGGAAAAAAATTGTTCAAAAAAATATTGATGAGGGGAAGTTGTAGGAGGGACATCATGACATCAATTGATTTCAAAAAAAAAAAACCAATAAATAGAGTAATAACATTAATTGATTTGATTTCTGACGACGAAGGTGGTGATGTCCTACTGCAGCCTCCTCCTCATCAATATTTTTTTTGGACAATTTTTTTCCTTGTATCTTCATTTGTTGTGACATCATCAGTTATCTTCACAATCAAAACTTCATCATCATCAACAGCAGCAGCAGCAGCAGTGACGGCGTTGTCTTCATTCGAATCGCCGCTCACAACAATGATTTGTCGTGATACATCTTCATCATCTTCATCATCTTCATCATCTTCATCATCTTCATCATCTTCATCATCGTCGCTGCTCCAACGATTATCATGATGATGATGATCATCATCATCATCTCCATCATTCTCCCCTCTCTGCATGGCAGAATTGTGAGCTTCTTCAGCCCTTGCAATATAGTTCGCGATAGCGGACATGGCGTTGCCTCTTATTTTTAACAAACAATCGTCGTCGGATTGTTTCGGTAATTGGGTAGCGACGGTGGTGGTGGCATCGAGCAGCCGTCGTCGTCGTCGTTGTTTTTGTCTCGATGATACTCGATGTTTGCTAGAATTAAAAAAAAAATATAAACTTAATAGATGAATGAAAAAAAAAGAAATACTTTATATATGTGTGTGTGTGTGTGTGTGTGTGTGTGTGTGTGTGTGTGTGTGTGTGTGTGTGTGTGTGTGTGTGTGCATGACTTACCTTAAAAAAAAATTAATATTGTTGGTATTAAGAGACTTGTGAATAATTATTGAAATAGATGACGGATGACGACCGTAAGCGACCGTAATTCCTGCGATGAATGCGTCCATATGAAATTTCAAAATATTGAAATCATCGAAACCAGCTTCGCGAAATTTAACACCCTCCTCACCGTCATCTTCTACGTTAAAGTCTTTATCGTCAACAGGATGATGCAACGGTGGCGGCCTAAAATTTCAAAACAAAATAAAAAAAATATTATAATATCGTGTAAAGAAAAAAAAAAAAAATACTCACCATATGTTAAAAGACTCCTTCGTCATCTCACCGTCAATGATGATGAAGATCGACACACAGAACGGCCAAAATTTCAAACACGTGCATTTGTTCGTTATTTTGATTATAAATTTTCTGAGCGCAAACAAAGCCTGACCAATGAATGCGTAACCATGACGATCCCTAAACAAAAAAAAATCAATATATAATTAAGAAAACAAAAAAATCTCAAATAAAATATATATTTTTTTTTTTTACTCACATCTTCATACGCTTAGTTAAATGTTTTACTTTCGACTTGAAGATTATATCAATCAATATTTCAACCCTCTTGATATAATTAGATTCTTCGCTACTAAAAAAAAAAAAAAAAAAAAATGTACACAATAAATAAATTTAATTACTTCATCGAATAAAAATAATAATATTCAAAATTTACTTACATACGATTATATAATTCCTCCTCCGTCTCCTTGATCGAAACTTTTTTAGATTCTTCACATTAATTTTCACTATCGTTGAATCTTTATCTTTTTCAAGAAGTCGAACGTTATAACGTTGCGTTCGAAAATTCTTTTTAACAGGCAACATTTTCATGTTTTTGTTTTACCCCATTCGCTATTTAAATGAAATATAATATATATATTGAAACTGACTAGAACGAACACTCACTCTACGATGTGTATATTATAAAGCTTACATTAAAAATGAATGCAAAAAATAGTATCGTCGCCGCGCGCCCGCCCGAGACGACGACGAGTGGGTGGGTGAAAAAAAAAACGATAACGACGCACGACGAACGACGGGGGGTCGGTCGGTCGGTCCGTCGTCGTCTCCCCTCAGTAATTAGCGAGTTATTATATTTATGCATACACAAACACACACACTCTTTTGTTGCGGTTTTCACAATCTCTCTCACCATATATAGAAAATAGAGATAAGAAAAAAAAAGTGGTAGGATAGCATGAATCGCCGCCACCACCGCACCCGCCCCCGCCCGCCCGCCTGTTCCGTACGTTATGCTGCTTGCTTAGACTTCCTCATCATTATGGTCTCTGGATATCTGGGGTGAAAAAAGGGACCCCCGAAAAGATAATAAAAAAGAAAAAAAAAAAATGTTCGTTCTTGGTTATAATAAAGAATACTTCCTCGTGCGTCATGGAATCCTGATATCTCGGGGTGTAAAACTAAACAACGGTTAACGACGGTTAACGACGGTTAACGACGGTTAACGACCGATGAGACGACGGATGAATCATGTAAAATATGGGGTGGTGGTGGTGGGTGGATGACGGTGACCACACCACCCGTCACCAGCCCGTCGCCGCCGCCCGCCCGCACGCCGCCTCGCTGCTTTTTTATGTTTAAAAATATTACTACAAACCAGTGTTGCCTAGTTGGTTAAGTTAGTCTAAACGGATGGGGTGGTAGTACAATAGGATATGAACTAATGATTTTTCCTCATAAAAAAAATCATAATTCAAATCCATCCTCAACAAACTAGGTAACATTTTTTTGAACAATGAATCATTGAATCATTGAATCATTAACACAGTTGTCCGGTTGGTTAAGGGCAGGCAAAAATAGGGTAGGATTTAAATGAATGATTTTCCTAATCCGAAAAATCTGGGTTCGAACCCGCCAACCTGGACAACTTTTCTTTTTTTTTTTTTTTTTCGTTATAGATTATTGATATCATAATAATGACTGAAGTGGGAATAATTTATACGAACAGTGTGTTGCGAATAACATTTTGTACAATAATAATTATTATAGGCATCTGCACTTACCCCCTCCTCACATCGACGGAACACTGTAGGTTAAGAAGAAATCACTCGATTGTCGCGCACACATGTCGGTTGTTAAAATCCATCGCTTTGTTACCGACTGTGGATTTAAACTTGGTTATGATTATTATAACCGCTATCTTAATTGTTATATATATGCAGTTACCGATTTTTTTACAGTTACCGATTTTACTGTTACCGATTTTTTGCGGTTACCGATTTTTTTAAAGGTCAATGACCCCAAAGGTCAATGACCCCAAAGGTCAAAGGTCAAAGGTCAAAGTGAGTTAGAACCGGCGTAGCCTTACTACTCTACATACTAGCGCTATATTCTCCTTACTATCTCGCTTGCTAAAAAAAATACGAACAAACAAACGCATGGGAATTAATATAGATATCAATTCATCGCATAACAAATCCAAATAACCATTGAACATTTAACAGATAAAAATAAACAGAATGGATCGCGTTGAGGAATGCCTTCTGTGCCCTGACGAGGTCCCGCTAAGATTCATGCACGCGCACTTATAGCAATGCTGTGAGGGATTCATCAACAACAATAGGAGGAAGATCAAAAAACCCACCGGCTGTCCGCTATGCCATATTGTTTTTCCGGCGGACAAACTTACCACCCATTTGATTAAATGCACCGATTACTTGTTAAAAATAGAAATTAAAAAACAAACACAACAAGCAGAAACGGAAAATTACAAATACACCATACAAAACCTACAACACCTACGATTAACGCTAGGAAAATATCAAACACTCACACAAACGACAAACGAAACAGCAAAAACCAGGACAGTACAAGTTTCAACCACAACCACACAACACCATAAAAAATACAACACAAACATCACAACAGTGTCCCCGCAACAAACCACGACGTCAACACAGTGCAAAATAGCTCAGAGCCCACCACAACCAAAACCATTACGAAACACAGACAACAAAACAACAACGACCGGTACCACACCAAAGACGACAACACAAAACCTTCCAATTCCGGCTCCGAGAACGACCATACCAAAAATAGAAGGGCCTACAACGAAGAACATAACACAAATTTCAAAGTCCACCCAAACAGATTACATCGAAAACATGGACTAACTGTGCATCGACGGAGAAAGTATCTTTTACTCATGGTTTCATTTACAAACCCCCAAAAAGCGCACAGAAATTGAAGACAAAATAGCCGCCATGAATTCCAACATGATGATGGCAATACAGAGGGAAGAGCAAATAAAGAAACAGCAGGAAGCAGAGGAAGAAAGAAAGCGATCAATAATCAGGGAAAGATCAGAAGAACGAAGACAGAGGGAAACGAAAATAAGGATGGAAAAGGAAAACGAATTAAGGCAATCGAAGCACAAAATACTAATATTGAGGAGATCTCGCGAATTGGAAATAATGGACGAAATCTGGGAAGAAGACGAAAACACACAATTACTATAAACAACACCAAAACACACGTACACATCAAACACACTGCAAACTAGTTTTAATCATTTACAATCATTAATTTTTTTTCTCTTACACATACATTATAATCATTTGAACTAACTAATTTTTTTTTCCTCTCTTATATACATTAAATACAACATAAATAATTAAAATTAACCAATAGAGTTAAGGAAAAAAGCGACGACGACGATGGAAAAACCTTACATTACTTTTTCACCTTACATTTCTTTTTTCTATATAAATTCTTATTTTTTTTCTTTTCTCTTCGTTTTGTATTACCCTTAAATAAAATCTTTAAATCATCTAACTCACCACGTTATATTATTATAAAAAAAAAGACAAGAAACAAAATTTTGGACACAATTATTCATATCGACTTCGGGATAACCCTCAGATTTAGACCTACTCTCCTAAAACCAGTGCCTAAAAAGACACATCCCTCATAACATACCTTGCCCACTAACACCTCCTTTCACTAATCAACTTGAAAGATTTTACAGGCAAACCATTTACCCGAATAAGGAAGGAAAGGTCACGAAAAGCAACAAACAATTCAAAACCATTTGGACAAAAAGGAAAAAAAACGACAACCCATTATGCACAAAGAAGTGTACCGACTACAAATCGACATCGGGACCCAGACGAACGAGGAAACAAACCTTCAATCTTTTTTTTTCTTCTCTCTCTCTATCTCTGTTTACCTACCTATATACCCAAACGCAACCTATCCTGAATAACAAAACCACACCCACTAACACGAACAACTAAAAAACAATTTTTGAGTTACAGATACGAAATTCAACAACATTAATATGAAAACCCACAACAAAAAATCAAATAACAAGAAGGATGACGAGAGTGTAACCGGGATGACCAGCAGCTGAAAACGGACTAACAACAATCAAGAAGCTTTCACCAACAATCACATTACACACATTTACACAAAAATAAGAATTATAAAAAAAAGAAACATTTTCATTGAAAAATTGTATCGAGTCACACAATTCTGTAAAATTTTTTGTAAAATTCGATGCAGGAGCATCGTTCTTTTTCCTGGGGGGGGGGGGGGGGGGAATGTAACGTCCCTCTCATGCCTTCTCACGGCATCAACTAGGCTAAGATCTCAATTCTAACAATGCTGACGAATTCGTCAGCATCCTTCGTGGGAGCGTTCACGCTCTCACGGTAGCCAGCCGTCGCACGCCCGTCGAGCGCGCGACATTCCTACTGCGCGCTTCTTATCAGCGCGCAGTAACACAAAGTAGCGAGCGTCGAAGCCCTCAGCTTCAGCGCTCAATCCTCAGTTCAACTCCGACCACCCTCAATTATACACGGTACACTCTCCCGAACTCAACTATTAATAAAGACGTTAACTTAACGATAATTTACCACACTTATTTATTGACCGCTCAACTGACAGACCGTTACAATAGCAAACGAAAAATATTAATTCAATTATCGAATATTTGAATTTTCTGAATTATAATCATCCGTAATGTATCCGTAAGATACCATTTTTTCTGTTTGGGACGCTCCAGTACCAGCAGCGGAGGACTGTCTCGACGGACAGCGGGAATTACTGGTACCAACATCATTGACAGTATTAACATCGACAGCAGAAATTGTACCGTTTATTTTGGCACGATTCGGTTCAATTCTGCGAACCTATGCAAGTTATTGAAATTATTTCATTTACAGTCAACTGTTACATCCCGTACTGCGCTCTGTCTCTCTAACACTTACTTTTATACAAGTTATCGGGATTATCGGTGTTACTGTTTGTGCCGGACTGTTTGTCAAAACATTCATCTTCTTTGGTGCCTGTGGTATTAATATTAGCAATTATCATAAAACCGACACCATACCGCCCACACACACACCCTCACTGCATAACGCTTTCGTGTGTATGTATGTTTCTCTCTCTCTGCTCAGACCCTCGTGTTTTATTTTTGTACATACTATATATGTTTTTTTACTACATACCACTGATGATTTTTATCACGAAGATATTTTAAAGAATTCATTTTTGGTACCTGACTTATATTATTGTCATCCTTGAAGGCCGTTTTTCCCATCACCTGAATCTCCAGTGACTTTGCCGTGTTGTCGTTATTATTAATTGTTGGAGTGTAGAACCGTTCCAACTCTGTTCCGATTTTTTTGGTATTCTCATCTCGCTGTTTGGGTTCATTGTCGTTTCTGTCACCATACTGCGGTGGTGTCAGTGATGCAATGACGGTCTCCCTTGACTCAATCAGCATTTTCATAACATTCGTCCTGTCCGGATGTGAAGTAGTCTCCGAATGTGAAGTCACTTCAACAAGCAGTTCAGCTCTTGAGGCCTTCTCTAGAATATTCTTATCCTGTGGGTCTTTGGTGCTATTGCTGATAGATGATGGTACCAAAGTTGAATCTTCTTCATCACTCTGTTATAATGAAGCATCGTAGAAATGGTAACAATTCTGTTTTATTGTCGATTCATATTTTTACAATTGTCGTTATACCTCACTGTCGGCAATCCATGCTTTCAATTCAGTTTGTTCTTTTTCGAATGTTTTCTTTTTGTTCTCATTTGCTTGTTTTTTCTATTCAAATATAAAAATATTTAAATACTTCAAATTAATATATGGGGCATTCCATGACGTCTCGATCAAGATCTGACGATAACATCTTAAATCGGCTCCATAATTTTTTACCGAATTTTTTAAAGATTTTTTAAACACTTTTTATCCGAGATATAATTTTTAGAATTTTTTTAAAAACCTCCATTTTTTAAAATCTGAAAAAATTCTGAAAAATCTTATAAAATATAACAACATTTTTGAGCTCGATGCGAAGCTGGAGATTTCATAACTGCCAAAGACAAATTTGAAAAATAATTTCAAAAATAAAATAAAAGATCGGAATGCATGTTTGGGCTAAAAATGAACAAAAAAGTTCCTTATAATATAGATTGAAAAAGTGATATTATCAAAATGGCGGGCTGATGACTATATTAAAATCATATCAGAGGGATTCCATGACATCTGGATCAGAATCCGACGCTGATGTCTTTGATAGACTCCGTAATTTTTTATACGAAAGTACGTGTCGAAGAATACGTGTCAATTTTTTTTTTAGATTTTTTAAACACTTTTCACCAAAGATGTAATTTTTCGAAATTAAAAAAAAAACCTCAATTTTTTACTTGAAAAAATGGAGAAAATTCTTATATATTATAACATTTTTTAGGTGATTTCGAAAGTGGAGCGTTCATAGAATTCAGAGACAAAAATGAAAAAATATGAATAACTAAAAAATTATTGAGATGCATTTTTTACATGAAAATGAACAATAAAGTCCTATATAATGTGGGTAGAAAATAGTATATTTACAGAGTTACAGAGGAAAGAATATATTAAATCTAATAACATTACATATACGATCGGCACAATTGACACATTTTTCATTTTATTATTTTACAAGTAGTCTCATTAGTAGAAACGGAATATCGGCGAGTGATGACTTTTTTCTATCCCTGGTATTACGCAATGCATCTGTTGCGTTTGTGGAATTCTACGAGCGCTATTAAACCTCGTCGATAAGAACTTTGTCGTGTTGTCATAGTCCATTTGCGTGGTATAAAAAAACTCGAGTTTGCAAATATGCACCTTGCACCATTCGTATAATGCTTCCGGGTTTAAAATTTGCTCGCCTGCTGGTAGCTGCAAACTTGCACGATAAGCAAGACATTTAACAGTTCCAGCAAGTCCATCACACGGACCCTTGCCATGGGCAGTTGCAAAAAATGCCATTCAACTGCAACGCCATAGTCATCGAAATGATGGTATAAATTAACAAAATTATTGCGGTTTTTGTACTGTTGTGGAACTCCGTCGCTGATGTAAAATATTTGTTTAACCGTAGCAAAATTAGATTTCAGATATTTAATAAGTATGCTTATAAATAAATATACTGCAGTACTATCATGTTTCATACAATCTGAAAAAACGCAAATGCTTCGGTGTTCTAGTTTCCCTTCATTGCGATAATAAATAACAAATGGGTGTAAAGTCGCTTGGTCATTGTTCCAATAAAAACCCTGTGCTGCATCTTGAGCGACGAAGGCATAGTTTTCAGCAAAATCACAAATAACTAAAAACTCTCCTTCTTTCAACTGATTTTTGATATTGGTTTAAATGTGAAGATTGCTTCTTTGCTACGAAGTCATGACGAAGAAGATTTTCCAATTGCTTCTTAGAGTCTGATGCACGTCATTGACTACAGCCAGAATATACGAATCTGTCAAATGAGTTATTGTTTTTAGCAATGGCAAATTTAGAGAATTCAAGACTCCATTTATTTGCTGTATAGCGACGTCTGCGGGAGTCACTCTCTCACTCTCTGCGGGAGTCAAATTTTCAATCAAGCTCAACGAAGACATACTTTCTCCTGTTAGTACATAATGAGATTTGACTCGATTTGGCAATAGATTCTTCAATCAATTTATCAACAGATTCTTGACTTCGCGTTGAAGCGGATTCTTGATTCTGCTGTGAGGACGTTGCAGGCTTGTTGGTCCCCCCATAATTCAGTTCGTTTGCCGTACCATCACTGTCCACTTCGATGTCTTGCACTTTGCTGTCTTCAGAATTTTTCTGAATTTTCAGTCGACAAGTTCCACATATTAGTTGGTTCATAGGAAGATCTGGGTGCAGTAGTTTTAGTGCCGGTGTAACCGGTCGCAGTTCCGCAGAATTATTCTTTCTATGTCCTTTCACGCGGTATGGATTACAACACCGCGCGAATTGTACAAACGTAGACTTCATTGTTGATACTTTTCAATCTGAACATATCATAGTTTACAGAACCCAGTTATACACGGCACTGTAACGACGGGAAAAACTGGTTGAATGTTTGTACTGTCTTGTGTCTACGGGTACTCAATTTCATTAATCCGAGCCCCCGGTTGGATTGCCGAGACGAACCAGTGCGTAACGACGCCGCGAGACGGTCCACGATATCGCGTGGTCGACGAGTCGATCGATCGAATGACTCGAGCGATGCGTGACTCGAAGAGCCGAACGTATGAGCGAAAATCACAATGAGTAACTCCTGATTAACGAGGGACAGAATGAGCAGACTGAATATCGCGAGATGCACCGAAAAATAACGAAAAGCTAATGAGCGAAACGAGAGTCGAACCGTTGAGCTTCGCGGCCATTAATGTTATATCGAACGGAGATCGGGCGTCGTCGTTGACGACGGTGCAGCTGCGCGTGCGCGACGGAGGTGCTGCCAAGCAGCAGTCGTCGGCGAAGCGTCGAGGCTGCTCTAGCGGCACGGTTCTCCAACAATATTCATAACATCGTTATTCTGATAATTCACTTTTTTACCTACATTATAGAAAATATTTTTGTCTATATCTATGTTGAAAATACATTTCAATCGTTTTTTCAAATTTTTTAAAAATTTGTCTCTGGTTGTTATGAAAGCTCTATCCTCGAATACAGCTAAAAAATTGCGTTATAATATATAAGAATTTTCTGCATTTTGAAAAAATTGAGATTTGTGAAAAATTTCGAAAATTATATCTCAGGTGAAAAGTGTTAAAAATATCTAAAAAAAATATTTGACACGTGATTTTTGACACGTACTTTCGTATAAAAAATTGTGAAGTCGATCTGACATCTCTTCGCCAGATCCTGATGCAAATGTCATAGAATGCCCCTGATATTATTTTAATATAGTCATCGTCCCGCCATTTTGATATCACTTTTTCGATCTATATTATAAGGAACTGCTTTGTTCATTTTTAGCCCAAACATGCTTTCCTATCTTTTATTTTATTTTTCAAATTTGTCTTTCGTAGTTATGAAATCTCCATCTTCGCATAGGACTCAAAAATTTTGTTATATTTTATAAGACTTTTTAGAATTTTTTCAGATTTTTAAAAATGGAGGTTTTTAAAAAATTTCTGAAAATTATATCTCAGGTAAAAAGTGTTAAAAAAATCTTTTAAAAATTCGGTATACGTTTTTCGACAAGTACTTTTGTATAAAAAATTATGGAGCCGATTTAAGATGTCATCGTCAGATCTTGATCGCGACGTCATGGAATGCCCCATATGTACATTGAAAGCGCGATGAGATACGTACTGCTTCCTTAGCTATTTGGCTATCCGATTCTTTACGCAGTTTCGAGAACTCTGCCTTAGACATTTTTATTGACACTGGTGTATGATTGAGGTTCTTTGCAATGTGTAGCCTGTTCTTTTTTGCCTTCGATTCGTCAATGTATTTTTGTGCATCCTTGTACAATTCTAATGAAAATTGGCAAAACAGAAAACAATATTTGATGCTACAGTTGTTTTACATTCCGAATTCCCAATACGGTATATTTAAAAATGCAGACATTTCAAGTTTACTTACCGAAGATTGCAACAGCTCGAGACGAACGACAATCATATTCCTCGTCGTCAGTTACCGATATTTTTGGGAGTCGCACCATCACCGGTTTATTAATATTTGGTTTTTTCGACGCCGCGTTTAATTGCTTTTCGATCCATGTGTGGGTGCACAGGAATTTTTTACTGGCGGTACCTGCATGCAATAGTCGGCATATCTGGGCGATTTCATAAACCCATTTGGAATTATTCTCCGTTTGCAGTACGCAAAACCACTTATCTCTATCCGTTACGGTATCTTTGGTATCTGTGACGGACATTATTACATTTCCTACACAAATTAAGAGATGCGGTAGCGTCTCGAGACAAGTACATTTCGACCGTCGGTCAAACAGATAGCGAGACGCGACAAGACTCTTTTACGCGACGGAACCCGGTTTTTCATCACCCTAGGATTTTTTTTTCAAATTAACAGATTTTGCTTATTACGCGCAAGATGCGATATCTGTGCTCTATCACGAGGATTTTTAAATGCTACGATGTAATTTGTATTAAGAGAAATATCCCGTTGTCCACGACCTTGGTGAAAAATATTTTGTGTTATAAAAATAACACTAATATTTTTATGATGACTCCCCTTCGTGAATAGATCTACAATTTCACCATTTGAAGATTCACGCATTAAATCGTCAATAATTAAAAGCTTTGGTCTAAGATCACCAGCAATATCTGAACTTTGAGGGAGTCCTTCCAAGAATTCGATTTTTTTCGAATAATCAGCATACCCGGCCTGCCATTCCGAATAATAAAATAATACTCGCGCAAATTCAGTATCGGCCATGGATGAAATATATTTTAGAAATTTTTTCACAAAGCATGTTTTACCGCACCCCGTAGGACCAGCGATAATTGATGTCCAGGGGTGTTTCCAGCGCGGGTCCATATTGAGTAGTGAGAGTAGTGAGAGGTATGAAGGTATTAATATATATATATATATATAAACAGACTTGGTAAAAAATATTATTTTATTTATTAATCCAACAAAAAATAAAGATCTCTTATTGAGTTAGTCTCAGTCATGTAACCGGAGTCTACCAGCTCGGCGTATAAAGATTCGGCCACGCTTTCGTTTAGAAGATTCGATACATTGAATTCTGAAACATATAATAATTAAACATAATTAGTGAGAAACGCACCCCCGCTGCTCTACCGACCGCCACTGCCGCCGCCACCAACCGTCGCCGCGTACAGAGTTACATACATGTACATATGCGTACAGAGTTACTATAAACTTATCCGGTATGTAGTACCGATACAAATAAGCGAATTGTCGCGGTTATACATATGTCTCAGAGGCTTGTTAAGGTATATGGTAGGATAGAGGAGTCTCAACAATTTCTTCTTTTGAATAAATCCATTTTTTTTATTTTTATTTTTACAATATATTCATTTTTTTTAAATTTCATGGCGGATAATACAATCATATACAATACTAGATATAAATCTTAGAAATAGATACCAGCCTACGGTATTCCTCCAACGTTTGATCGGGGTATAACTCCCATAAATAATCCGCTCCTAAAATTAGAATATGCCCATTTTTTTTTATTTACAATATTTACAATTTATAACTACTTCTAATGCCCCTTAGCCTATGTAGCCATACGGTAAAGAATCGTGCTCACCCCAACGCCTCCTCTTCACGAGGACAGGTTTACACGTTTTCGATTCTTGCCGTGTGACTACCTGGTGAAAAGCGGTTCGTCGGATGGCGCTAAACTGTACAGATATGCTCGTACCTGACTCTTTGATCAACTTGCAAATAGATTTAAAGTTGATCTTTTCCGCGTTTTTAAAATTGAGACTTATTCCTTTGACCTTGCAATTCGTGACTTGACTACCATCGGCCTTCTGCACCTGATATCCATAAAATTTAGGGCCACCAGAGACGAACCGCTTGATATAGCTAGAGCATCCGTATTCTTTCAATTCATTCGTCATGTCGCCGAGGAGATTTCCCAGAGGAGGATTATACTCTTCGGCTGAACCAGTACTTATATAAATACATGAGTCTGTATCGTAGTACCGGACGCGATTATCTAATTGCTCGAGATAGGTGTAGAGTTTCAGCCTAGCCTGAGCCATTGTGTATGCAGCAATCACGACGTTGACGTTCGGGTTTATCTCGCTACTTTCAACGTTTTTCTCCCAACAGACGTACATCACATCGTCATTGACGTGGATAATTTTATTGACCTCGCAGCTTCGATCGGATAAAAGTTCCAACAGTCTTTGACGAGTAGTTACTACCTCGGTCTTTGGGAGGTTTTCGCGCTGACCAAACTTGCCCCAGAACGAATTTAAACAGAGTTTTGCTACCGATCTTAACCCCGGATTGGACTCGATTCGCTCACGATCTAATTATACACCCTCGGCCGCGTGAAAACTATTGAGATACGCGAGTTTCCTTTCTTCGGTTGTACATTCTACGGGCCAGTCACTGGCCTCTTGCTTTACCTTAAGCCACAGATTTATGTAATCCTCGAAAAGACCTTTGCGCGCGTGATCCCGAGCGTATTGCGCAACCTCATACTGCCAGATTTCGCTTATAGCCAGGACTTTATAACCCTTTGAGACAGCCTTCTGGAGCTCGCACGATACCCAGGTACCCTCAAAAGCTCGGTCAATCTCGTTTTCATGTGGGCATGCTTCCTGGTACATCTCTTCGCAACATTTTCGACATAACGCGAACATTAGACGATTATGCATGCGTACTGGTAACACAGGATGGTAGAGATTTCGAGGTGGTAAAACTGTGCATCGTACGAGTCCTTCGACGCTGTCCAGATTGTTATCCGGACCAACGATCTCGCGGCATGTATCAGCCGTGTATACGGTGGGATGACCGATTGGAAAGCGCCCGTACTTACAGATGTACGGATAAAGAGAGCAAACGTCCGCGTAGTGAATTTTTTCGGAACCACTAACTTCATAATAACTTCGATTGTTTCCCGTGCGACCACCGAAGAACGCATCTCGCGGGTTCAAAGGCTGGTCCATTAGAACCGGATGTCCATCTACAACGGCGTTAACGGCAGGATTTCTACTCTTTAGTTGAATGTATTCACACTCCCAGATCTCGTGCAACGTGTATCCGAGAGATCTTATACGATCCGAGGTGTTTAATGTGCGCATGTACCGATCGTTAAGCGTGCATCCGTACCACTCCTCTTCGCGTTTGCGAGGATCAGTATAACACTTGTCGCAGCCATGGAAAAAGCAGCCATGGAATTGTAGAACGTGCTCGATACCATCATCCGTTTTGATGTAGCCGTCTACGCGAGTGCCATCGAGTAATTTACGCTCCCGACCGCGCCCTGCGTGTTCGATGTGTCGACCGTAGAGATGCTCCTGCCACAGCAGCCACTCTATAGCGACCTCGGACTGTTTATCGGAACGCCGATATCCATTCCGAGGCAGAACCGAGATTTTATTTTTTTCCAGGAAGTTTCGTCTGAAAACTTTGTTACACGCTGAGGCAATTGTAACGGCTTCGCTGAACGGACAAACATCGCCTTTCGCGATAAAGATTCTACGAAACGCTGCGCAGGCTTTCCTAAGAATTGTGACGTCTGTTTGACAGTAGCTCACGATCTCTTTCTGGAATTCAAACACGTATCCAGAAGTCGCAGTTTTCGTATGCCAGTCAATCAGCGTTTTTCGTTCCGAGACTGACATTGTGTCGGGTGAGTAAGCACTGAGGGGCGGGAGCGGTCCTTTGTAGTCTTGGTTAGCTAACGTATTGAACATGTGCGGGAACGTACCCTTAAAAAGAGTTTCTTCTAAGCCGAAGGCTTTTGGGAGTTTGCTGAGCGGCATATGAAAATAATTTAGACTATCGATAAATTTTACTGAATCGAGCCGCATCTCCATTATACTAGTACCGTTGGTGATCAATTTTGGTGTTTGATGCTTCACTTCAACGATGTACTTCAAAATAAACTGGGCATCGAAAGCTTTCGAATGTGCGCGATGCAGATGACTCGATTGACTGAGGCCCTCTTTTTTAAAACGTACTCTACAAAAGTAGCCAAGGGGTTTTCTCGAAAGATTTTTTCACCGTCCTCCCTACAGAGTGTACAATCCCACACATCATCAGCCTTGTCGATGCACTGTGTGCAACGCTGTTGACTGACACACAAATTAACCTCGTGCATATACGTGTCCGGTGCTCCTTCAATATCTCGCTCCTGTCGCGTTTCAAAATCATAGAAAATGAACAAATCTGGTTGCTCGGCTCTGGTCGCAGGACGCAACCGTACACATAAAACACTCGTGGTTTTCAGGTCGCTTCGCTTTGCATGTTTTGCAGTAAAATATACCGCACTCGTGTTTCGAGCTGTCTTTCTTGTAGACTTGTCTCAAACACGTTCGACAAGTCTGCAGCGTGTTACACAGCCGCGACTGTGCTCCATGTGATCCGACCGCTTTATGCCGTGTAAAACATTCGTTTCCACGGAAGAAGCGTAAGCAATCTTCGCAACGAATTTTCGGGGTGTCTGATTCGCACGGTGGGCTGGTCATGCAGCAAGAATACTTTTGCCCACACTGATGACCTGTAGCTCGATTATATGCTACACCGCACGGTGTGCAGAAGAACGAACGGCCAGCAGCCGCGGGGAGCTTTAAAATAAGACCGTAGTGGTGGGCCCTGCTGTCGTGCACTAAATAAATATTGTGCAAAACTTTTGGCACCCTGCGTCGGACAATATCTGTACCATCAAAAAATGGTGGTTCGTTACTGCCGAATGAATCGCGATCGAATATAGTTAATGCTATACCATCAGATGCGAGCACTTGCTGAAATGCTTGCATCTCTGGTATACCACAACCAGCATCCGGCACGTTTATTCCAGCGGCACGCACCAACTCCTCTGCCAAGTTTTTCTGAAGCGCAGATTTGTCACGCCGCACGTTATTCCAGAGCTTATTAAGAGCTCCCTCGCGTATCTGCCCTCGCTCGGCATAGACCCTACCAACTACAATAGCCCGTGGAAGACAGAGCTTGTCGTTGTTATTAAATCCTATCACCGATCTTTTCTGCCAAAATTCTTCGCCAGATTCTTTTTTTGCTCTTCCCGATCCTACCGGCATTGACACGATATTACACGTAATAACGAACGAGTCATCTATAGAGAAACCGGTAGCCCTCTGCGAGACGCTATTTATAACGTTAAATAACTGATCAAAATAAAAATCAGCTACTGGTCTAAACGATATACCCGCGGGACCTCTCGTGAACGCATTAGATCGAAACTCTACACCGATCATATCAGTCGGTTCGCTGCCGCTGACAACAAGAGCATGTATTTCGCGAATCGCATCCTCTAGCCACAACACTAAATTAACCCCTGCGGGAGGCTCGCGGATCCTTATGCTCATGACTGTGCCCTGGCTCTTAAATTTATCGAATCTTCGACGGGTTTCGACGCGGTGAATAATCTTGGACTCACCGGACTGTTGCGTTGCCGAGAACGTCGGCGAAGCCTCCCCCGCTGGACCAGGCTCTGCTGGCTGTGGCGACGCTGTTGCCTGTCGCGAGGGTCCAGCGATCGGTTCATCGACCAAACCCCGTCCAGTCTGCGTCGAGGTACCCTGAGGCTGCGAGGGTGGCCCGAACTCGTCACCGGAAGCGTCGATCTCGACATCGACAATCTCCGACTCGTCGACACAGGCTTCAGCACCCGCTGTCTCAGGCGCATCACGTGCTTCGGTCTCCATAGCCTCTTCAACAATCGATAAATTCGATGCCGCGTTGACCAAATCGAGATCCCCATCCCAGTCCTCGAAAATCATGGAGTCTGGAAAAACTATATGAACATTTTAACTAATTAAAAAATTTAATTGATGATAATATATATATATAAATATATATATTTTTTCATACCTTCTGTAGGGGGAGGTTGTAGCCTGGCAGATTCATCTGTAGACTCCGAAATGCTCCAGACGACGTCTTCAAACGTCACACCCTCAACCTCTTTCCGGGCAAGCTCCTCTTCTTGTTGAGCAGCCCTTGCGGCTATCTCACCAGTCCTCTGAGCTTCTGAAATGATAATTATATTTATTTATATTTATTATTATTATTATATTTTTATAATATTCATATCAATATATATATATATATATTAAATAATTTTTAAAGATTTTATCCCAAAGAAATAATAGTCAAAGTCGCTCTAAATCTCACTTTTAACGCGAGTTTTAACAAAGTGTAGAACTCACCGTAACCAGCGACCTCATCACGAAGAGCTGTAGCATCCCTCGAGGAACGCAGCGAAGATTTTTCGATCACAGCGCAAACGATTTTCAGCACTTCTAAACTCGCGCTGAATTTTCCCGCGTTATACAATCTCATAGTGCTTTTTGCCGGAAGATAGTTAAGAAGGCACTTGAAACGTCCAATAAGTGCATCATGTCGCGTACACTTTAACGCTCTGTCACTAGAGCGTTTCAACACGTTTCGCACACACGGTGGATCGTATTCCTCCAACACTATCCGCACCTCACGAACGATTCCTCGAACCACTGCACCGGCCATTTTTATTTAGTATATTCACAAAAGTTCACTAACTAAAAAAAATGCTGCGAAGGTGTCGGTTCGAGCGTCTACACGAAATAATGCACATTTCTGTAAAACTCGCAAACTTATAGTTTTCCTCCCCACCATCTACAAGGACCTGAGAACTGTCACTGGTTAGTTACAAACTATCCTTTTCTAATTTTTTCTATAATTCCGAAACACTAGGTAAAAAAAAACCCTTCGGACTACGAACTATAAAAAAAAGTCCTCGAGCTGTTCGAGCCAGCGAGTAACCCTGTTTAATTATTTTATTGCAGCTACGCGGCGTCTTAACCGACGCAGAACCCGTCTGCGTTGTAAAGGCTAGGCCGTCTCATTGTACCCTGGTGTCTAGCATTTTACTTTTTTCATTTAATTTTCCTCCTGGTGAAAGTTTGTCATCGTCTTTCAACGCTTGACCATCGAATGTTGCGAGTAGCTGTAAATTTTCAGTTTTTTCTACAAGCGTTTGTGTATTGACACGCCTGCATTGGAATACACCAATCTTGGGAAGAGTTATAGCACCTCGCAAAAGGCTAGCCAAAGAGTGATTCGTCGTGGGTGGTCTACACAGCCTCCAAGACCCAATGCAGTGCGCGCACCCCCTCCTCAGACAACAGCATCCTTGAGGCGTGTCTTCACCCCCTTCTCTCGGAAAATTACATCACTTTCTCTGGCTCTAGCCCCCGAGTGGGCCCTCAGCCCCCAAGTCATTACGTCTCCACGCCTTGGTTAGTGCAGTCACTCTCTCTCTGAAATATCATCCAAAATCATAGTGAGAAAAAATGGAAAATTTTACTGACGCTGTAAAGGAAGCCAGGAAAAAATTATTTGCGACGGGCTCATTTTTTCCGTCCCCCGTTATAAATACAACGTCGAAGTTCGAGGCAAAACGCGTTCGTGAAGAAGAAGACAATACGCTCGACCCCGTAATTGGTTGGCAACCCTTGAGCAAGGCAATGTTATTATCCACAACATACAGCCTGAATGTCTCGGGTAGTAAAACAGTAACGGTGGGGCTTGAGCTAGTGAAAGGGCATGAGTTCGAGGTGGCAATAAAATTCGACGGTCGTGCCTCAGCCGGGATTTCCCTCAACGTCGCCGAGTGGGCCCATCTGTACGAGCGGATGACAATTATCACCCCGTGGTTCAAAGCAGAAAAGGGCTCCGTCAACGATCGAACTCCGAATATGAATCCGCTTGGTCGACAAAAAATAAGTTTTACGACAGCGTACAACGAAAAAGCAATTTTACTGGAAATAACGGAGCCAGCGGCGAAAAACTTTACAGCCGGAGAAAAACAGCAACCGGAGAACAAAAGACCCAAGAATTCGTGGGCCAAAGGTATTCTCTACCAAAAAACTACGTACGATGGCCTCGTGAGACTGAGTAATTGCATATGCCATAGAATTCGTTTACTCGAACACGAACTCCACCTCGTGAAAGAGATTAGAGATATTATTATTGAGAAAATTAGTGTTGAGGGCGCCGTAAAGGACTGGAGTAATGCTACAAGGGAAAAAGTCTCGACAATTGCGTTCAACTATATCATCGACAAACGTATGACTCTGGTCCGTAAAGGTGTACAAGCTATCTACGGAGAGGATGAAGAGGGGGACGACAAACGGCGGTTGATCGCCAAAGAATTATTATGTATTCACCATGAATACATTTTCCGTGCCGTGGTGGCTCGTATGAACGAACTGCCTTAGAACAATTACCGAAGATTCACATATGCACCTATACATACATGCACACACACACACACACACACACACACACACACACACACACACACACACACACACACACACACACACACATACAAATCTGTTCAACATTGCTGCGCTCGAGTGAATAATTTTTAAATTTGTATATATTAAAAACTGTACAACTAGATTTAAGAATAAAAATGCAAATTTTATAAAAATATATTACAAAATTATTTTTACTTACCTTCCTCGATGAATCCATCTATTTCCTAAATAAACTGAAAAAAGAAACATTTCTCCACGCGAGAATCGAACTCGCGCTCCCAAGGAAAACGGGGGCCCGAGTACAGCGCGTTAGACAGCTCGACCAAGTTAGCTCACGTGAAGCATCGAGCCTGTCTCGACAAACACCCTACGCGCAAGCGAGAACGATGCAGTCGTAGCTAGCCAACTCTTGGAAAATCCAAGATGGCGCGAGTCACGTCTAGGCCGCGCCAGCTGTCCACAACGCTCCTGATACTTTATTCCGCGGCCGCTACACCGTCACGGCGCTGCGCTACTCAACACGCTCTATGCATAAGAGAGAGACAGTCTGCAGGGCCTGACGCTACCCAGCCGTCAGCGCACGGAAAATCCAAGATGGCGCGACTCGACGATACACCGTCACCAGCTGTCCCGCACGCTCAGTCAGCTCTCACCCACCAGCCTCGCTCTCTCACTCCCACTCCACTATACCTCTCTCTCTCTCTCTCTCTCTCTCTCTCTCTCTCTCTCTCTCTCTCTCTCTCTCTCTCTCTCCCTTTCACCGCCGACGCACTGCTCTCTCAGTCTGACCACCCTCTACCACCCTAAGGAGATGCGGGGGGAGGGGGAGGGGCCAACTACCCCCGCGCCGAACAGCCGGGCCTGGCGGCCCGGCCGGACAGCGCTCCCCACTCCGCTGCGCCGCCATCTTGAATACCTATAGGTACTGACAGTTTTCATCCCCACCACAGCCGACGGCGGCCATCTTGAAAAAATACCTATAGGTTACTGTAGTCTACTATCGTGAAATTAATCTCGTAAGGTGTTAAAGGCGGGTCAAAGAACCGAGTCTCGCTCAATTGCTGCTGAAAGTACGAATGGAGGCTACCGTCTTTCCAGCTGTATCTCCGCGAAGCCCAACGATTTTTTACGCGTACTCTGATCGGTACCGAATAAAACTCCTCTAGAAAAGCGTTTCTAAATTGATCAAACGTCGCGATTGTGTGTCTTGCAATTTGGTACCAAATATTCATTTTCCCTTCCACTATACTCTCAATTACAATTAGCTTATGTTCCTCGCGCACGTTTTTGAACGTCAAATATCGATTTAAATCCTCTAAATATTCCAATGGATTGGTTTCCTCATTAAACTTCGGGATGTTAACATTTATATGCAAGTATTGCAAATGGTTTACCAAACCATTGACCAGCTGATCGTTGACACGGATATTCCCATGGCCTTGTGGGTCACGTTGTTGTCCATTTTGTGCGTTGTCACGCCTATCCCCCTGGCCTTGTGGGTCAGGTTGTTGTACATTTTGTGCGTTCGCCGGGTTTGGTATTATTTGCGCTCGCAGTAGTTCGACCTCCTCTCTCAGTTGATCGATTCGTTGTAATTCGTCTCGTATCCGTTGCCATTCATTCTCCATGCGTGTTCTCTCAGTCGCTCTTTCATCGTCGGACATTATACTCGATGATCTTTTCTTCCTGCGAATATTCACAGCCGGTTTAGTGTTTACAGTCGATTTTGTTTTCGATGATATTACCCTCTTACGCTTTTGTTCGGGTGTATGACTAGGCAATCTATTTGAAGGCAAATTACTTATTAGTGATTTCGACCATGACCGAGTTAATCGCACAGTATCAACTGTCCCGCTAATACTCATGAGCCGCTATGTATACAATATAAAAACAGGCCGCGTTCGAGCCTCGAGTTGGGCGCCAATATACAGATCAATTATACATATGAAGAGGCCAGATAGATTTTAAAAATGATATTAAAACTAAATTGAATTGTTCCTTGTAAGAGATAATTTACACACGCACAGAACAAAACGAGAATAAATAACAAAAATACCATGGACAGCGGATCGATCATTTTATTTAATGTTTTAGAAAAAAAAATATAGAATAATTTCCCTTGATTAAATATTGGTTTGCAGAACAAAATACAGATAAAAATTTAATTTTAATCAATAAATAAATGCGGGTTGGCTTTGTAAAATCGGTCGTCTTGATAAATTCACATTACCCTTTATAATTTTCGCTTCACTTATAATATCTTATAGCTCACTTCAGCCGTGAATAAATCAGAGTATATATGTCGGTTTATAAAAAGAAACTTATCTGAATGTCTCTCTTGTATGGAAAATTCTCTCCATCTGTCCACTGGATTGGACTCGTCTTCTCAGACTCCAAAGAAGGCACCGTGAGACACGATGACGGATATAAACGGTGTCTCTATCAGCTAGACGCTGACCCACACCACCCAGCAGATATTAGACGACGAGAAAACCGACAACTCTTGTCGAACGTTTAGCTCACCCCGTCGGGCTCACCCCGTTCGTTTTCTTTTTTTTATTATTATCGTTATTTGCTGGTTTTTCTTTTCTCTGTTCTTGGTTTTGTTTTGTTTTTCCCTGCGTGGCAGGCGAGTAACACCGTTTCCCCATCGCCGCCGAAGGCGCGAGTAACGCGTTTTGAGGGCTCTGCTGCAACGAAAGCGGCAAGTGGCGGGAACGTGGTCCGTATTGCATTTCGATTGATATTTGTATTTTTCATTTGTGTTGCGACCTACTGTGAATATTTGTATTTCCCGGCATAATCGTATGTTCTTGTGTATTATCTCCCCATCATGAGTACCCACGACGAGCCAAACGATACCGACCTTGGAGAACGGGAGAACCGTGACGACCCCCCTCCGACAGACACCCCTCGGGACCCTTCCCCCCCCGTCGCGACCCCAACCATACCCGAGCCCCCTCGGAAAGATCCGGAACACCCCTTAATCGGGGCCTTACAGGAGGCCATGGAGATATTAGATGGAGAAGTGGCGGAACAAATGCGCCAAGAACTTGCCGAACTATCCCCACTGGAGGTTATCCGATTATTGGACCATGCCCACCTATGTTGCGAAGGGGAAGTCCACGTGTTAAAGAACCGGTATTTGCGATACGACTTGAGACAACACTTTCCAGGGGCTTCGATCCCATGGGACCCAGAGAAGGATGAGAGAGGCGACCGTATTCCGCAGACCGCCACGGGGCTATTGCAGGACCCCTCATTCGACGAGTCCCTTATTGGGGAACTCCGAGAGAGAGTGTCCAATATGCCCACCGGACCCCACGCTCCCCTTCAGGAGGCGAACGATGCGGACCTTCCCAACCCCCGTAGAGCGCGGGTTATCCTCTCAGAGGCGGAAGTGATGGCCTCCGTCCTTCAGATGACGGGCCCGGCCCAGGTCTCAACACTCGGGCTACCTGTTGACACCTCCCGTCCCCCCGAACCCGTAGCGGTACCCCCCCTCGACCTAACGGACTCCCAAATTGCCCCAGAGACTGGCCCCCGCCCCCCTCCTATAGTATCCTTCGACCCGAGATTCGTTCCCCAAACCCCTATTCAGCCACCCCCCCCCCCCCCCCAAACGACCCCTTCCATCGATACGCGAACAAGCTGCGCGCCTTAACGAACTATCCCTAGTCGGTCACACTACGTACGAGTTTCCCCCGCGAAAGACAACCCACCTGGATAGCACTCGGGTCGAACCCCATGCCGTGCAACCCCGTACCCATCACCCCCCCACGGCACCAACCCCCCTCAACCAAACCCCCTTTTCGGAATCAAGGCTTCTTCGGGATACTAGGTCTATTGATCATCTGAAACGATTCGGGCCCCGCTTCGCAGGTAAGAAGGACGAGGATGGGGAGGAATTTTTGACACAATTAGCAGAGTATTGTGCTAGTCGAGAATTGTCCCAAGAGGAGATTCTCCGAGCCCTTCCCGAGGCCCTCACGGGCGACGCCCTGATGTGGCACAGGGTAGAACACGGGAACTGGAGAACGTTTGACCAGTTCTTGTTTTACTTCCGTGAACGGTTCGGCCATGGGGATTTCCAAGAAAGGGTTAGGCGCGAAGCGGAACTACGAATCCAAGGGAAAGGAGAACCGGTTGCCGCATACCTTACAAAAATGAGGATGCTTTTTAGCTATATCAGTCCCCCTCTCTCCCTCCCCAGTCAACTAGACATTTGCTGCGCTAACCTGCTACCGGAATTTGCCTTGCATGTGCCACGGGAGGAAGTGACTAGTTTTCTTCAGCTCCAGCGAATGACTCGCAGGGTGGAAGACGCCCAAATCCGTGCTAGCTGTTATAGACCCCCCCCTCCCCCTTCCCAATCTATACTGCCCTCCACCGCGTTTAATCCCTCCCCCAAAGACAACACCGCCAAGACAGCCGCCACTGAGACGAATCCACCCCCTTCGGCAACCCCCTCGCCACCGACCCAACCGGAAGTCGGCACTCCCGCAGTAGCCGCTACAACCCCTGCCCCCCAGAAGAAAAATCCGAAGAAGGCGCCTACACCTCAGGCGACCGGTGTAGCCCCCCCTGCTGGGGCCAACCTAACCCCGACACCATTCCCGTACTACCCGTTTATGCCCGGTCCCATGTCAAACCCACCGATGGCCCCCATACAATACTCCCCCCCTCCTCCCTCCATGTCAAACCCACCGTTTGCTCCCGTACAGTACTCTCCCCCCTCCTCCCTTAATGGCACTACCGCAGGCGCCCCCCCCCCTTTCCCCCGTCCCGCCGCGCCTCAGCCTCCCGGGCCCACCTCCCAACTCCGTTGCTACAATTGCGGTCAGATTGGACATCGCTATAATCGGTGCGGCTTCACCCTGGGTGATTTTTGCCGATGGTGCGGCAACCCCGGAGTACAGACCGACGACTGCCAGCGATGCGTCAACCGACGCTCGGGAAACGCCCCCTCCGGGAGGCAGTAGGCCCCCTCGCCCCCCGGAAGACTCCCATACCCTCCTTAATGTCCCATCGTTTAGTTCCCCCTTTTTCGAGTACCCCCCGACAGGTCCCTCCACCCCCCCTGATGTCTCTTAAGATTCCCCCCTCCCCCACTAGCCTCCTCGCCCCCACCGTTGTCGAGGATTTATCGTCCCTGGATGGCGATCCCCGCCATTTTATGAAAATACATTTTCTCGGAAGACCAATAGATGCACTGATAGACCCGGGTTCCACTCGTTCGTATTTCGGTGAGCGTACTGGCATCCATTTACGATCTCCTATAACTTCCGTGTCCGGAATGATCCGAGTGGCCGATGATTCCCTAGTCCCAATAAAAGGCGAGATTGAAGTCCAGATCGAAATTGATGGCCAGTCCAAAACCCTCCCTGTCCGGATCGCCCCCCTGGGATACGAGTGTATCCTTGGCATCGACTTCTGCCGGTTGTTCGGGTTCAATATCGATTACCAGGGAGACACTTGGAATCTTCCCAACGGACCCCGTCGGAGATTCGCAGGAACGGAGACCTCCCCGATTAGTTTGCATCCCTCTTCCCCTTGCGGTGGGCTCACGGAAGTTTCGCCGGAAGACTATACTCGGCTACAGCGCATGCTGGCCCAACTACTGCCTCCCCCGACCCCTGGAACTCTAAGTGTCACCCATCTAGTCCAACACCAGATCGACGTCCAGGGACACCCTCCTATACGCCAACGTTCCCGGGTTATCTCCCCCCATATATTGACCATCGCACAGTCAGAGGTCGACCGAATGCTCGACGAGGATATTATTGAGCCGTCCGATAGCCCATGGTTAAGTAATCCCGTAATAGTCTCAAAGCCTAACGGCAAACACCGGTTCTGCCTCGATTACCGAGATGTGAACCGTGTCACGCGCAAGGACGCTTACCCCCTTCCCAACATGGATCGCATCCTGGACGGCCTGCGTACGGCCAGATGTATCTCCAAACTCGACCTGAGTCAAGCATATTTTCAAATACCCGTGCCCCCCCCCCCTCCCCCAGTCGACCCATTACCGCTTTTGCCGTACCCGGTCGGGGGTTGTTTCAGTTCAAGAGGATGCCATTCGGACTCACCAATGCCCCAGCCACATTTCAGCGGTTGATGGACCGACTGATTCGACCCGAATGGGAACCCCACGTCTTCGCCTATTTAGACGACGTGATAATCGCCACCGACAGCATCGAAGATCACTTTCAGTGGCTCCCCCGGGTCCTACAAACCCTCACGGCCGCCGGCCTGCAAATCAATCGCGAGAAAAGCGAGTTTTTTTGTCCAGAAGTCGGTTACCTGGGATACGTTGTCACGCGAGATGGCCTGAAAACCGATCCCGATAAAATTTCCCCGATCCTATCGTACCCTCCACCCACCACCCTTCGCCGATTACGGCGATTCCTCGGTATGGTAGGCTGGTATGCCCGATTCATGGAAGAGATATCCGAACTGAAATTACCACTCGTGAAACTCCTTCATAAAAATCAACCCTGGCAGTGGGGAACCGAACAACAGGAGGCCTTCGAGGCCCTTCGGAACGCCCTGACACGAGCCCCCGTCCTTGCCCGTCCAGACTTCACCCGCCCCTTTACCATCCAGACCGACGCTAGCGATCAGGCGATTGGGGCTGTCCTAACACAGGAATCGCAGGGGCAAGAACACCCGATTATTTTTGCCAGCCGAGTCCTGACTAAGCCGGAACGGAAATATACGGTCACCGAGAAGGAATGTTTAGCAGTGTTGTGGGCCGCTAAGAAATTTCGCCCTTATATCGAAGGTACGAAGTTTACCGTAATAACGGATCACAGCAGTTTGCGTTGGCTCCACAACCTCAAGGACTCGACGGGCCGGTTAGCTCGATGGGCATTAGCAATGCAGGCTTTGGACATGGTCATCGTCCACCGGAAGGGCCAGCTCAATGTTGTCCCCGACGCCCTCTCGCGCATGTTTGGAGGATCGGAGGAGGCTCTGACGGCCCTAGGAAACGCTACCGACCCCTGGTATATAACCAAAATGCAGAGCGTACGCGAATTCCCCTCTAAATACCCAAATTGGAAGATCGAGGACGACAAACTGTACTTCCACCGACCCCACTCCCTGATTGACCCAGTCGTGCCCGATCTAGATGCGTGGAAGCTAGTTCTTCCCGCCGAATCTCGTCTCCCCGCTCTTCGGAATGCCCATGATACCCCCCAATCCGGTCACCTGGGAATAGATAAGACCTATCAGAAATTATCCCAGGATTTCTATTGGCCCGGAGTTTTTCATGACGTGGCCCGGTTTATCTCACGGTGTACCGTCTGCCAGTTGCAAAAGGTTTCTCAGACCGGCCCTGAGGGCCTCATGCGCGAGCGTACCACCGAGGGCCCCTGGGCTGTCGTAGCGGCTGACGTCATGGGGCCGTTTCCCCCCAGCCGCGCCCAAAACCGTTATATAGTGGTATTCCAAGATCTCTTCACGAAGTTCGTCGAAGCAAAGGCTCTCCGTAGCGCTACGGGACCTACCATTCTAGCCGCGTTTGAGAACCTAATACTGAACCGCTGGGGTTGCCCTCGAATTTTCCTCACAGATAACGGTACCGAGTTTGTAAACCAGTTCATGACCAATGCCCTCGGACAGTACGGGGTTCGGCAGACTACGGTTCCCCCATACCACGCCCAGGCCAACCCCGTGGAAAGAGTGAACCGTACGCTAAAAACCATGATTAATTCCTTTGTGGGTAGCGACCAACGAGATTGGGACAAGCACCTGTCAGAGCTGTGTTTCGCGATGAATACAGCCGCTCACTCCTCCACCCTAATGACCCCGGCATTTTTGAATTTCGGTCGCAATCCCCGCTCCGCCAAGTGTCTTTATCGGAGGCCCTTCCGTCCCCCCACTTCCCCAACGAGCGAACTACAGGATTGGAGCCGTCGCATGGCACGGCTACCGCTGATCCACGACCTGGTTCACTACAATTTAGAAAAGGCGGCCCACCGTCAAGCCCGATATTATAACCAAGGTCGAGTGGATAGGAGGTATCAAGTGGACGATTTGGTGCTTCGGAAAAATCGGGTACTATCCTCAGCCGCTCAAGGCGTCGCAGCTAAGTTATCCCCGAAGTTCAGCGGCCTCTTTCGTATTACGAAAGTCATATCTCCCGTCGTGTACGAATTACACGTCCCCGAGTCCCGCCGTAATCCACGAGTACACATTAAGGACCTCAAAGCCTATGTCCCCGAAGAGGCAGGCGAACCAGGTATACCCCCCCCCCCGACGAGCCCTCCCTGCCCGCGGAAAACACACTCTCCCACGAATACCCTTCGCTGCCCCCAGCCCAAGCGACCCCCCCATTAAATAATACCATCCTCTTGCAGCTACCGTACGATGCCGAAGCTACTAGGGCCCAGGAGACGCCTAGGATGGAGCCGGCGTCCACCAATTCCCCGATACCGGGTCCCAGTGGGATACCTAGGCGAGGACGAGGTCGCCCCCGGAAGCCACCGATTGCCACCGATCCGGAAACCCCCCGCAGAGTCCCGGCCAACCCAGAGAGCGTCGCTCCGAGAAGAAGAGGACGGCCCCGAAAAATTGTGTGACAGCTCCGGAATCGAGTCCCCACATCGAGCCCCCGACGCTTACGAACTCGACCTCCTGACACTAGCCGTGAGAAAGGAGCGTTCCCGCAGCTTGCGAAAATTTAGAAGCCGACACAGGGCGCCTAAGCCAATCCAACCGACACAAAACCCATCCCCTCGTCCCGCTGCCCTATACTCCCTATGCCACTACCCCCCATTACCCGACCACTCTCTCACTCCCGGGAGTTATTTCTATTCCCCGCCCCCCACCCCGGCTTCCGAGTCCCCTGACCTCACCAGCGACCATGATACCACCCCCAGTACTTCCCCGACTCCTTCTCCAACCCCCCTCACCTACCGTCCTCGATTAGTGCCATTCAATCCCCCTATAAATTATGACGATACTCCCGCCACCTCCCGCTCTCCCTCGCCCGTACCCCTAGCCTATCGTTTCCCCCGTCCACCCTACCAGCGCTCACCCACTCCCCCGACCCCCTTCCTACGCCCCTCTGACTATGAAACCCCCTCCGTGCCGACCCCTCGGCCAATCCCACGTAAGAGTGCCCCAACCCCTCCCCCTTCATCCGGCATACCCTCGCTATTTTCCCTCTCGGTTTCTCCTCCCCCCCCCCCCTCCATAATGGTACCGGCCCTACGACCATTGGTTCCCGCCAGGGTAGTTCCCGTCACCACCTACCCCCCGAAGTACCGCCCCCCTTCACCCCCCCCCCCTCCGACCTCCGGCTGCCGTAGCCATACCCTCTCTTATGTCCCTACACCTCGCCACCCCTCCCCCTCTTGTCCGCCCCGACCCTGTCGAGTTCCCTCCGGCTCACTCCCCCCGGCCCACTTCGACTCCACTTCCCTGTTGGGTCTGCGGAGTGGTTGGCCATAGTTTCCGCCACTGCACCAGTGACTTGCCCCGACACGACGCTCCCTTCCGCTGCTGGAGCTGCGGTGAGCGTGGGCACATTGCTCGAGATTGTCCAAGTCAGACCCACAAACGCCCTCACTAGACCTCGCTCCCGACTTCCCTCCCCTCTTGTCACTCCATTCCCACGATAGTCACGACTTGATCCCCGAGGCCCAAAACGATCCCCTTCCCCCTGAGGCCCGACGCAAACTCCTTCCTTCTTCCCCCCCCCCCCCCCGCTTTCCCTTTGTTTTGGCCTTCCCCCTACGGTGATTGCTTCCTTTATACCTGTGATGTTCAATCGAAATGTGATATTAAGGATAAGATTACTAAATAGTATTCCGGTTCGACACCGGACTGGGGCGTAACAAGTGAGCCTGGGAACGGAAAATAATGCACTTGCTTCCCCAGGGTACCCAGAGTCCCGATAACCCGGGTGAGTACGGCTCCGGCCGCGGTATGAATGATTCGACGTAAACGGAGACCGTATTTCCGTCTGAGCAGGGGGGAGTTGTAACGAAATAAAAAGAAGGGAGAGCCGGAAGCCGAACACGAGTAGCTCGTCGGAAGGCTGCCGCAACACCCCGACGAACCCGACACATGTACTGCGCCTTAGCCCTAAGCGTCGCCATGAAGACAAGACCCTGCGATAGGGTCGACAGAAGTAACTCCGTCATCCGAAGAGTCTCTCCCGATAGGATGTCGGACCTCCGACGAAGAGGACAGGAGTCGACACCTTCGACAACCCCTTTGCCGGACTTCACTCAGGCCAGCCACCCTGTGGGAGCGAAAAAGGAATGAGCGCCAGGAGCAAGAGTAATTTTCACTCATCAAGAACGGACTCACCGGGGAAGATCTTCGACCTGGCGTTGTAAGAGACCCTCGGTCGACCGAGGCACCCACCGCTTTCCCCTTCGTCACGTCGAGGCCTTCCCGACGAATCTCTGGGGATTCCGTCGAGCGACATCCTAACCTCTCCCCTCGATCAAAACGACGGGGAGTTGGTTGGGAAAAATTCTTAGTCGCTCGACTCGAAAGAACCGTTCACGCGTGGACTTCCCTCCTGCCCGATCCGATTCGCGATATTCACCACCACCACTGAATAACATACGCGATAACACCACAGGTGCACTACTGACAGCTGCGCAAAGCGGCCACGACGGCTCCTGGAAACTTCGATCGAATCGAAGGGTCGGGCATCGATCCTCAATCGCCCCGGTGGCAGATCGACCGCCCATTGGTCGAAAATTCGAGGCACCGAAGACCCTCGGACGCATGAGTTCGGGGCCCCGTGTCCTCACGCCATCCGCCAATCGCCGCTCCTTCCGGGTGACGTCCCGTCCAATCACCGTCTGTCTTGAGAACCACCGGCAGAAGACGACGAGAAGAAGACGACGCCATGTTCTCGTCACTTCGCGACGAGCTACGTTAACGGGTGCGTGAACGAGTGACTGTTCGAGCGAAAAATAAGGATTATTGTGTGTAGGAGATAATAGACGGCCTGAGTGAGTATACTTTGGGTTGTTAGAGAGTCTGTGGACCGTTCTAAGAGTAACTCAGCCCCCCTTTTGGACGCCTGACCGGCGTAATAACCGATTGTGAAATCGAACGTGGAGTCCCACGTGCGTAGAGGCCTATCGGCTCCACGCTCGCTCGCGACGATTCCCCTTTTAATTCTCTTAATATTATATCGAGCCCTCGCGGTGTTGCGGCAGTGCCCTCGCGATATTTCCCCCCCGTTTTTCTTTTCTGTTATTCTTTAAGTTAGTGCAAAGCCAGTGAATTCCTTTCTAAAACTGCTAAATACGATACGAACGGGGTAATAATTAAGAGCATCGAGGTCGGGATTCTCACGCCCGTGAGTCCATGCTCAATCCCCGAATCCCCCCCCTTTTTTGTTCCTGCTTCCCCTTCATTGAGTTTTTGCGATATTTACGCTCCATGTCGAGTCAAGTATTATTGGACTGATTGAACGAGTGATGTATGACGAGAGAGAGTTGTGCAAAGATATTCCGCGCCTATAAGAATTATTGTTTGCGTTTGCGATTTGCGGCATTACTATCGGTTATTGCGATTATTTTCTTTTGTATCGGCGATAACTTACGTTGTTATTTTTTTTTCTTCTCTTTCCTCTCTTTTGTTCTGACATCTGCGGTCATCGACGGCATTTCGTCCGTTATTCTGATCAGCCCGAAAATGCGTGTAATAATTTTTCTTTTTAGTTATTTTCATTTGCGAACGTTGACGTTTATTTAGAGAAGCTACGGAAGAATAACCGGTTGTTTTTGTTTACATTTTGCCATTGTGAAATTCGAGGAAGAACGGACTCGAGTCGTGTTCACGACTGGCGCCCAAAACAAAGAAATCGAGCCGTTCAATAATAAAAGTTATCCTCCAGATATTATTTTTACTTTCAACTGTCTGGTGTAATATTTATTTGCATACTTCGCCCTATTTCTGTTCCCCCTTTCCCCCAATTGAACCCCGAATCATTATAATATATATGTATATATATAAAAAAAAATTAATTATATTTATTTTTTTTATGTAGATTTGTTAGTCCTCCTCGCTGCTATTTCCTAGGTCGATGTGTGAATAGCGTAGGCGATTTGGGTGCACTACGCGAATTTCTCGTCCGATTTTAATCTTTAGATTTCCATCTCGCATTACTTCCATTATTTCGTGCGGGCCAGTGTAATGGTCTCCCAGCTTCCCCTGTTTCTTTCCTCGTTGCAGGTATACGTAGTCGCCGAGGTTGAAGGTATGCGGGTTAGCCTTTTGGTCATAGTATTTTTTTGACCGTTCCTTTGAGGCTATTAGATGGTCTCGAGCTAAGGCTTGTATGTCGCGAAGCTTCGTCGCTAGGTCGGCGAGATAGTTTCCATATGTCCGGCTATGTTCTTCGTCGACGGGTGGCGCATAAGACGGTTGTCGGGCGATTTTGCCGAATACTAGTTCAAAGGGTGTATGTTTTGTTCCTTCGTGCACGCTGGTGTTATAGGAAAATGTGGCAAGTTCGAGCCACTCGTCCCATTCTTCATCTTTGTTTACGTATTGTTTTAAATATGCGACAAGCGTGTGGTGAGATTTTTCCAGAGATCCGTTAGATTGCGGGTGGAAAGCGGTGGTCCGACATTGCGTAATTTTGAATTTCCTCGCGACATTTTTCATAAGCGCGCTCAAAAAGTTCGCGCCTTGGTCAGTCAGGATTGTTTTAGGTGCGCCGAAGATGCAGATGCAGTGTTTGATCAAGGCATCGGCAATATTAGCGGACGTAGCTCTTGGTAAGGCCACGGCCAGCGAGTATTTAGTCAAGAGATCCTGCATTGTGAGTATATACTCGTTACCCTTTTGATTTCCTGGCAAGGGACCGACGATGTCCATAGAAATTTTGTCAAATGCCGAGTCAGGTGTATCCGTGATTATCATTGGCTGACGAGTTTTCACACGGACAAGTTTTTTTAAATGGCATGGGAGGCAGTGTCGTATATAATCCCGGATGCTGTTCTTCATATCCTCCCAATAGTAGCGTTGTCTGATACGATTGTATGTCTTCGTGACACCCTTGTGTCCTCCGACCGCTGAGGCGTGAGCCTCGGCCATAATCGTTTTTCGCTCTTCTGGCAAAGGGTACCGTATTAGCCCGAGGCAAACGATCAGTTTCGTGGGTGTGAGGTTAAAGGCTCGTCGGAAGGTTCCTATTACGAATTCCCATGATATACCGTGTAGTGTAGGCGTTTTTGCCATACTAATCGAACGGAGTCCTAACTCCTTGAGCACCTTTCGTAGTTGCTGGCATAAGGATGGAAATTCATCCTGAGTAATTGTCGTTCCGTTCTTCTTTTTTATTATCAGCGCTATATGCGTTTTGGAATTACTTTTAGTTGTGCTGATGGTGCCGAAACTGAGGTTGCGAAATTTTGGCAGTTTCGATTTTTCGGCAAGCACTTTCGACCCTTCGTCGCAAGGTTCCCCGGTTTCTGTGAGAAAATAGAGGAAATTATCTTTGCGCATAAATAACTGCTCATTGCTGGTGACGGGAGGAGTGCCTCTCGGTCTTGGGTTATCTTCTTTATCTTCTTCTTTATCTTCGTCGTCTGATCTGTCGACGTAGTATTCGTCTGATTCACCGGAGATGCTGAAAGTCTCGTCGTCAAAATTTACAAATGTCGAGGAGTCCTTTGTGGTTCCCTAGTCGGGTGTCCGCCATTCTAGATCTTTAGTAACAGGTGGTTTCTGCTTCCCTTTTCTCGTTCGGCGTTTTGCTGTAATGACGGGTTTGGCTTTTTGCGGCGGGCTTGTAATTCCATCTCTTTTATTTCGAGACCTTAGACGGCTTGCAACGGGCTGATTGTCCGTAGGCGAGGGGTCGAGAGGCCTGGGTGCAGGTACCTTGGATTTTTTTGGTGTAGACGCAGCCCTTTCTGGCCTTTTCCGCACCCGTCTCGCTATCGGTTCGTCCTCATCGTTTACATCTACTGTCTCCGTCGCTGTCTTTGCCTTTTCAATGGGATAGACAGGTCTCGTCACATCTGGTTGCACTTGACTCTGGTGCTCATTATGAGGGTTTCGAGAGAGAGCGTCGGCGTTCACGTTCATTTTTCCTGCCTTGTGGACGACTTCGTACTCGTACTCCTCGAGCCGTAATCGCCAGCGCGTCAGTCGTGATGTAGGATCTTTGGATGTGTGAAGCCACACCAATGGTTTATGATCTGTTACTAACTTAAATGGTTTGCCATAAAGATATGGCCTAAATTGGGAAACCGAGTGCAGGATCGCAACGGCTTCTTTCTCGTAAGTACTGTATTTTTGCTCCGTTTCTGTTAAGGCTCTCGAGGTATAGGCTATCGGCCTATCTTTTCCTAAGGGGCCTTGGCTTAGAATTCCTCCCACGGCCGTTCCCGATGCGTCAGTCGTCACTATGAACGGTTGAGAGAAGTCTGGATACTGCAAGACGGGCTCCTCGCATAACTTATCGCGTAAGGTTTCAAAGGCGTCTTGTTGTTCCTCTCGCTATTCAAAGACGGCATCCTTTTTTAAAAGTACGTTAAGGGGCCGGGCAATCTTCGAGAAATTGTCAATAAATCGTCGATAGTATCCCGCGAGTCCGAGGAACTGTCTGATATTCTTTGCGTTCTTAGGCCTGGGGAAGTTTCGAACTGCCGCGAGTTTAGCGGGGTCAGGTTTGACCCCATCTTTTCCTATAATGTGTCCGAGATACGCGACTTCCCGTCGTAAAAATTCACATTTATCGGGTTGCAGCTTGAGTTGAGCGTTTCTGAGACGTTTCATGAGCCTTTCCATCTTCAGCTCGTGTTCTTCGAGATTAGTAGCGTAGATTACGATATCATCGAGATATACGAAGGCATCAGAGCCTTGTACTCCCGTGAGCACTTGGTTCATGAGCCGTTGAAATGTGGCTGGAGCGTTCTTTAGACCGAACGGCATCCGTGCAAATTCGTAGTGGCCGTATGGCGTGGAGAAGGCTGTTTTGTGCCTGTCTTCGGGATGCATCTCGATCTGGTGAAAACCAGATGCCAGATCGAATGTAGAAAAATACACTGCTCCTCCTAGTTGGTCCAAAATCTCATTAATTAAAGGTAGCGGATAAGCATCGCTCACTGTTTTTTCGTTCAAGGCTCTGTAGTCTAGCACCATTCTCCATCTTTTGTTTCCCTTGGAGTCCGCTTTCTTCGGGACGATCCATACGGGTGAGTTATATGGTGACTTGGAAGGTTGTATGATCCCTCCGTCAAGCAAATCGTTAACCTGGCGGCTTATTTCCTCCTTTAGCGTTGGCGGATATCGGTATTGTCGAGTATTTATTGGGATCTCGTCCGTTGTGATAATTCGGTGCTTGAGCACGTTTGTAGTCATTAGCTTTTCGCCAGGCAAATAATATCTATCATTGAATTCTTCGAGATGCGTCTGTATGCTCTCTTGTTCTTCTGGGTTTAAATGATCCAGGCGTAGGAGGCTGCGTATTTTAGTTATACGGTCGTCGCCGTTTTTTACGGTATAAGTTATCGCTTCTTCAACTTCACATTCATCACCATAATTTTGGGTGAGTTTTATTTGCTCTGTGTTATGAGGGTTATTTTGACGTAGGCCCGAGTTTGGTAGATAGTTTTCCGCATTTTCAATGTTTTCATAGTTTTTGTATGTGGGCGCTCTGTCCCCTTTTTCATTGTATTCTTTGGGCGCTGGTGTCTCCCTGGCTTCGAGCGCTGGCCGGCGTGACCCAGCAGGCGTTTGGAGCGGAGCTAGCGTGGCCCTTGTTTTATGACTCGTGTAAGAAGGCGCGAATGTCTCATTGGCTTCGGGGACCGACTGGAATGACCCATCGGCTACCCGAAGTAGAGCTGGCGTGGCCTTTGGTTGATAATTGAATAATTGTTCTTCCTCTTTAGTTGTGATTTCTTCGTAAGGCTGAATCGCTAGTACTGGAACAGCAACTTCAATTTCTTCCTCTGTCGTATTTATGAGGTAAAGGTAAGCTTTACCATCGTTGTTTGTGACAAGAGCTTCTCCTAGGAAGACTCCGTCTGAAATGTACTGCCGAGGTACGTACCCGATCTTGACCTCGGGGTTTGCGACGCGAACATAAAAATTTCCTTTCGTACGTGCAGGAACAATGATTGTCTCTAGTTTCGTAAATGGGATAGAATTGTGCCCCCATTTCAGACATCGGTCGGAGTATGACACGTCAGCGTTGTACGTGTGGAAAAACTCTGTACCGATTAGGCCATCATCTTCGATGGGAAAATCGTCTCTCACGAGGTGAAAAGTGACTCTAGAATCCAGGATGTGTATCTCCGTTCGCCCTAGTGTGTATACGTAGTCTTTTGTTATCCCGCTGATTTTCACGATTTCTGTATTATCCACATAGACTTGTGGCGCAATTTGTTTACTTTTTATCAAATTTAGTGATGATCCTGTGTCGATCATGAGGAGTGTAGGTTTCAAAAAATCCTCTGAGTTTACCTGTATCACGGGAACATTGCTTCCACGGTTCAACAGAGCGGTAGCAACGCGTGTTGGCTGATTATTCCTTTCTTCCGGGCGCGTGTACTGCACAGGGCGCAGCTGGGAGTTGCCTTGGGATTCGTCTTCACGATTGCTCGGCGGGCGGTACGGTGTTCGAGGCTGTGATGGTCCCTGCTGGCCTCTTTGTGAAGTCCAGTATCGCAATTTACGACACTCGTCGATGGTATGACCGATGTTTTGGCAGAAACGGCAAGATTGTTGATTAGGTGACCTATTCGGCATATATGAGCGTGCCTGTTCTCCAGCTGCTCTCCCGAATTCCTGTTGGTAGTTATTTTTGCGCTGTTGTTGATGCGGAGCAATGTTTCTATTGGCGTATGCATTACGCTCGAACGGTCTTGCTGGTGGTTGTGACCGGGATTGTTGCGAATTACGCTCTCGTAGTCGGCAAGTTTCTGCGCTGTGTCCGGAGCGTTTACAAATTTGACAACTTATAGTTTGTTGAACATAATGCACCTTATCACGACGAAAATTTCGGTCCTGTTGTGGATTCCATTCGTTATTTTTAGCAGCGCGTGGATTACGCAGGAGATCTTTAGCGTGAATTGTCGCTCAATCTCAAACAAGCCATGTTTCATCGCTTGGTCGAATCTCTGATTACGAGTTAATTTATATTCGATGTGTGTTTTTAAACCACGGCTGAAGCATTCGACGAGGTCGGCATCGAGTGCATTTTTAGATGCGTCGTCGATGACCCCATCGTGAGCCAGCTTGTGGGCCTCAGCGATTTTATTGCCGAGATCCTTTACGCGATTTGAGTAAGCGAGTACGCCTTCATTCTCACTTTGGAAAATTCTCCCGAGCTCACCTTGAAGCTGATAAACGGACTTTGACGGTGAATACAGGGATTTCAAAAAGTCCATAAACGCTGGTATTGTATTTAGGTCGACGCCGTGCACCGCGCGTCGTGCTTCACCCCGGAGTTTATTGCGTAGGATTAAAGCCAGATGTCTTTGTGACTCCGCAGGTATCATTTGTTGGGCCTCTTCGCATCCTTCGATGAAATGCGACAGAGGTATATTATGTCCATCGAAGATGGGCACTGCTTCGAGAGCATATTTGATGGACACTGGAGGTGCCGGGGCGGCTGGTTGCGCAATTATGTTAGCTGCTAAGTTGCTCACAGCGTTATTTAATTGGTTTGACTGCTGTAGCGCTCTGTTACCGAGATTCAGCGTGTTTTCGGAATTTCCTCCGTTTTGCTGATCAAGTAGATCTATCAGAGGAGGAACGGAGTGACCCGTCCGTAGTTGATTTTGAGTTACTGGGATGTTTGAGTTACTTGGATGAGTACTCGTACCCGAAAATTCACCTTGAGCATTTTCTTCAGTTGGATTATTCTGAAGATGAGCCCCGCTCATACGTGGGTCAGATACTTCTGGTGCACCTGTGCCCTTTTTAGGAGTTCTCGCTGTCATCCTTCATCCTTATGGCAGTGTGGGCGTTCAAATCCCACTTCTGACACCAAAATTTTATTTATGTTACGTCCAGACCGGCGAATATTGAGTTCGCTCGGAAAGAACCATAAATGAGTGATCTCTCTTTCGGGTCAAGGCGTTAGCCCTTTACCCAGGGACGGAGACCTCGCCGTACTGCCGTGGATTTATAAAGGGGAGACGTGCAGAGGTAGTGAGCCTCTGAGAGAACTTACAGGCGAAAACAGGTTGCATGCAGAAATAAATGTTTAAGTCGGAGATTTTTAAATGATACTCACAAAATATATATATTGAATGAAGAAAAGTTCGATAGTACACTGGTTTATAAATTTAGAGCCAACTTGCTCGTTTTTACTAGTTATGCTGGACTCTGCCTCGCAGGGCTAGAGATTCGTCGTAGCAGAGCCTTGCTCGCTCTGTGCAGCGGTGATGGTAGTCGCAGGTTCGATGCCGGTGAAGTAACTGATGTTGTTCGGAAACCATGGTCCTTATATACTAGTTTTAGACGATTTTATGACTAAATTGCGTGCCGTTGGTGCATTGTCCCTTAATTCTGAGAAGGGCGAGAATGGGTGTGAGTGAATAGGAATATAGGTTGGAAGAGTGTGTGTGAGTGAAAATTGCGTTTAGGTAGGGATTTTATAGACGTGGAGATTAGAGTGGGGCAGACCCTATGTGTGCTTTAAAGCTTTAGAATAATGAGGAAGCATCAACTAAAAATACGTGGTAGGGGTTTTATGCATGTGTAATTTGAAGAGAAAGGAGTTTTCTAGCGCGAGTGGTAAAGAGAGAAAGGTTGCGAGCGCGAGTGATAGAGAGAGAAAGGTTGCGAGCGCGAGGGATTTGGATACTGGGAATGCATTAGATGAGTAGAGGTTTTGTACATGCGTAATTTTGAAGAGAAAGGAGATTTTACGAGTGCGAGGGATTTAGATACCGAGAATGCATTAAATGAGTAGGGGTTTTTGTGCATGCGTAATTTGGAAAAGAAAGGGAAAATTTTATAGGCACGCGAGAGTTAGATAATGAGAATACGTGAGTGCAGTGTGTATGGAAGGGTTTGTGCGTGTGCGTGGTTTACAAAAGAGAGAGAGAGAGAAACGCGAGGGTCAGAGCAAGAGAGTTTTATGGCTGTGAGGGATTAGAGTGAGAGGACGAATGGCTAGAGGGAATGAACCTTGGAGCGTGCGGTAGTGGCACGTGCGGCTGGTCAACCTAATACAGTGGTTGATATTTTTATGTATGATTTAGACGTTTTGAGGGAAAGCAAAGGAGTAAAAATATAGGTGAGATGTGGCGTGGGACGTAACAGGAGTTCCAGCTCGTATTATGAGATCAAAAACACTTCATTCTATGCAAACACACAAGATTCATGCGTTTCGAGCCGCCAAACACGCACCAAACGAATGCAAAGTCGCTTTACAACGAAATCGGATGATTGAGTTTTCCGCTCGCTGTAGGAGTTCCAGCTCGTATTGTGAGATCAAAAACACGTCATTCTATGCAAATACGCAAGATTCATGCGTTTTGAGCCGCCAAACAAGGCCCAAACGTATGCAAAGTTGCTTTATAACGATATCGAACGATTAAGTTTTGCGCTCGCTGTAGGAATTCCAGCTCGTATTATGAGATCAAAAACACTTCATTCTATGCAAACACACAAGGTTCATGCGTTTCGAGCCGCCAAACTCGCACCAAACGAATGCAAAGTCGCTTTACAACGAAATCGGATGATTGAGTTTTCCGCTCGCTGTAGGAGTTCCAGCTCGTATTATGAGATCAAAAACACTTCATTCTATGCAAACACACAAGATTCATGCGTTTCGAGCCGCCAAACACGCACCAAACGAATGCAAAGTCGCTTTACAACGAAATCGGATGATTGAGTTTTCCGCTCGCTGTAGGAGTTCCAGCTCGTATTGTGAGATCAAAAACACGTCATTCTATGCAAATACGCAAGATTCATGCGTTTTGAGCCGCCAAACAAGGCCCAAACGAATGCAAAGTCGCTTTACAACGAAATCGAATGATTTAGTTTTCCGCTCGCTGTAGGAGTTCTAGCTCGTATTATGAGATCAAAAACACTTCATTCTATGCAAATACGTAAGATTCATGCGTTTTGAGCCGACAAACAAGCCCCAAGCGAATGCAAAGTCGCTTCACAACGAAATCGAATGATTGAGTTTTCCGCTCGCTGTAGGAGTTCCAGCTCGTATTATGAGATCAAAAACACGTCATTCTATGCAAATACGTAAGATTCATGCGTTTCGAGCCGCCACACAAGCCCCAAGCGAATGCAAAGTCGCTTCACAACGAAATCGAATGATTGAGTTTTCCGCTCGCTGTAGGAGTTCCAGCTCGTATTATGAGATCAAAAACACTTAATTCCATGCAAACACACAAGATTCATGCGTTTCGAGCCTCCAAACACGCCCCAAACGAATGCAAAGTCGCTTTATAACGAATTCGAACGATTGAGTTTTGCGCTCAGTGTAGACGTTCCAGCTCGTATTATGAGATCAAAAACACTTCATTCCATGCAAACACACAAGATTCATGCGTTTCGAGCCTCCAAACACGCCCCGAACGAAAGCAAAGTCCCTTCATAACGAAATCGAACGATTGAGTTTTGCGCTCACGGTAGGCGTTCCAGCTCGTATTATGAGATCAAAAACACTTCATACTATGCAAATACGCAAGATTCATGCGTTTCGAGCCGCGGAACAAGCCCCAAACGTATGCAAAGTCGCTTTACAACGAAATCGAATGATTTAGTTTTCCGCTCGCTGTAGGAGTTCCAGCTCGTATTATGAGATCCAAAACACGTTATTCTATGCAAATACGTAAGATTCATGCGTTTCGATCCGCCAAACAAGCCCCAAGCGAATGCAAAGTCGCTTCACAACGAAATCGAATGATTGAGTTCTCCGCTCGCTGTAGGAGTTCCAGCTCGTATTATGAGATCCAAAACACGTCATTCTATGCAAATACGTAAGATTCATGCGTTTCGAGTCGCCAAACACGCACCAAACGAATGCAAAGTCGCTTTACAACGAAATCGGGTGATTGAGTTTTCCGCTCGCTGTAGGAGTTCCAGCTCGTATTATGAGATCAAAAACACGTCATTCTATGCAAATACGTAAGATTCATGCATTTCGAGCCGCCAAACACACCCCAAACGAATGCAAAGTCGCTTTATAACGAAATCGAACGATTGAATTTTGCGCTCACGGTAGACGTTCCAGCTCGTATTATGAGATCAAAAATACTTCATTCTATGCAAATACGCAATATTCATGCGTTTCGAGCCTCCAAACAAGCCCCAAACGTATGCAATGTCGCTTTACAACGAAATCGAATGATTGAGTTTTGCGCTCGCTGTAGGAGTTCCAGCTCGTATTATGAGATCAAAAACACTTCATTCTGTGCGAATACGCAAGATTCATGCGTTTGGAGCCGCCAAACACGCCCCAAACGAATGCAAAGTCGCTTCATAACGATATCGAACGATTGAGTTTTGGGCTCGCTGTAGGAGTTCCAGCTCGTATTATGAGATCAAAAACACTTAATTCCATGCAAACACACAAGATTCATGCGTTTCGAGCCTCCAAACACGCCCCAAACGAAAGCAAAGTCCCTTCATAACGAAATCGAACGATTGAGTTTTGCGCTCACGGTAGGCGTTCCAGCTCGTATTATGAGATCAAAAACACTTCATTCTATGCAAATACGTAAGATTCATGCGTTTCGAGCCGCCAAACAAGCCCCAAACGTATGCAAAGTCGGTTTACAACGAAATCGAATGATTGAGTTTTGCGCTCGCTGTAGGAATTCCAGCTCGTATTATGAGATCAAAAACACTTCATTCTATGCAAACACACAAGATTCATGCGTTTCGAGCCGCCAAACTCGCAACAAACGAATGCAAAGTCGCTTTACAACGAAATCGGATGTTTGAGTTTTCCGGTCGCTGTAGGAGTTCCAGCTCGTATTATGAGATCAAAAACACTTCATTCTATGCAAACACACAAGATTCATGCGTTTCGAGCCGCCAAACACGCACCAAACGAATGCAAAGTCGCTTTACAACGAAATCGGATGATTGAGTTTTCCGCTCGCTGTAGGAGTTCCAGCTCGTATTATGAGATCAAAAACACTTCATTCTATGCAAATACGTAAGATACATGCGTTTTGAGCCGCCAAACAAGCCCCAAGCGAATGCAAAGTCGCTTCACAACGAATTCGAACGATTGAGTTTTGCGCTCAGTGTAGACGTTCCAGCTCGTATTATGAGATCAAAAACACTTCATTCCATGCAAACACACAAGATTCATGCGTTTCGAGCCGCCAAACACGCCCCAAACGAATGCAAAGTGGGTTCTTAACGAAATCGAACGATTGAGTTTTGCGCTCACGGTAGGCGTTCCAGCTCGTATTATGAGATCAAAAATACTTCATTCCATGCAAATACGCAAGATTCATGCGTTTCGAGCCTCCAAACAAGCCCCAAACGTATGCAATGTCGCTTTATAACGAAATCGAACGATTGAGTTTTGCGCTCACGGTAGGCGTTCCAGCTCGAGTTATGAGATCAAAAACACTTCATTCTATGCAAATACGCAAGATTCATGCGTTTCGAGCCTCCAAACAAGCCCCAATCGTATGAAATGTCGCTTTACAACGAAATCGAATGATTGAGTTTTGCGCTCGCTGTAGGAGTTCCAGCTCGTATTATGAGATCAAAAACACTTCATTCTGTGCAAATACGCAAGATTCATGCGTTTCGAGCCGCCAAACACGCCCCAAACGAATGCAAAGTCGCTTTATAACGAAATCGAACGATTGAGTTTTGCGCTCGCTGCAGGAGTTTCAGCTCGTATTATGAGATCAAAAATACTTCATTCTATGCAAATACGCAAGATTCATGCGTTTCGAGCCGCCAAACACGCCCCAAACGAATGCAAAGTCCCTTGATAACGACATCGAACGATTGAGTTTTGCGCTCGCTGTAGGGGTTCCAGCTCGTATTATGAGATCAAAAACACTTCATTCTATACAAATACGTAAGATTCATGCGTTTTGAGCCGCCAAACAAGGCCCAAACGAATGCAAAGTCGCTCCCCAACGAAATCGAATGATTGAGTTTTCCGCTCGCTGTAGGAGTTCCAGCTCGTATTATGAGATCCAAAGCACGTCATTCTATGCAAATACGTAAGATTCATGCGTTTCGAGCCGCCAAACAAGCCCCAAACGTATGCAAAGTCGCTTTACAACGAAATCGAATGATTGAGTTTTGCGCTCGCTGTAGGAATTCCAGTTCGTATTATGAGATCAAAAACACTTCATTCTATGCAAACACACAAGATTCATGCGTTTCGAGCCGCCAAACACGCACCAAACGAATGCAAAGTCGCTTTACAACGAAATCGGATGATTGAGTTTTCCGCTCGCTGTAGGAGTTCCAGCTCATATTATGAGATCAAAAACACGTCATTCTATGCAAATACGTAAGATTCATGCGTTTTGAGCCGCCAAAAAAGCCCCAAGCGAATGCAAAGTCGCTTCATAAAGAAATCGAACGATTGAGTTTTGCGCTCGCTGTAGGAGTTCCAGCTCGTATTTTATGAGATCAAAAACACTTCATTCCATGCAAACACCCAAGATTCATGCATTTCGAGCCGCCAAACACGCCCCAAACGAATGCAAAGTCGCTTTATAACGAAATCGAACGATTGAATTTTGCGCTCACGGTAGGCGTTCCAGCTCGTATTATGAGATCAAAAATACTTCATTCTATGCAAATACGCAAGATTCATGCGTTTCGAGCCGCGGAACAAGCCCCAAACGTATGCAAAGTCGCTTTATAACGATATCGAACGATTGAATTTTGCGCTCACGGTAGGCGTTCCAGCTCGTATTATGAGATCAAAAACACTTCATTCTATGCAAATACGCAAGATTCATGCGTTTCGAGCCGCGGAACAAGCCCCAAACGTATGCAAAGTCGCTGTTCCGCCTACACTGAGCGCAAAACTCAATCTTTCGAATTCGTTATAAAGCGACTTTGCATTCGTTTGGGGCTTGTCTGGCGGCTCGAAACGCATGAATTTTGTGTGTTTGCATGGAATAGAGTGTTTTTGATCTCATAATACGAGCTGGAACTCCTACAGCGAGCCCAAAACTCAATCGTTCGATATCGTTATAAAGCGACTTTGCATACGTTTGGGGCTTGTTCGGCGGCTCGAAACGCATGAATCTTGCGTATTTGCATAGAATGAAGTATTTTTGATCTCAAAATACGACCTGGAACTCCTACAGCGAGCGCAAAACTCAATCGTTCGATTTCGTTATGAAGGGACTTTGCATTCGTTTGGGGCGGGTTTGGCGGCTCGAAACGCATGAATCTTGCGTATTTTCATCGAATGAAGTATTTTTGATCTATTATAGATTTGTCATAGAAAGGCGCCAGACAATGATAAAATAAATGCGTGAAAATATTTCGACAATAACGATTAACTATGATGAACCAATGAACGATGACCGATTAAATGTATAGTACTGAAATACATAAAAACCGCGGTACTTGTTATCCGGAATTCAGTCGAAATACAAAAGACGGTACTTACGTGTACGATTTGGCTTCATGGCATTCGCGTTCTGAGACACTTCGACCTAGATCTACCGTGTATCGAGGCCTAGTGCTAGAATCGCGCATATTGGTCGCCGGAGGCCGGTCACGTGAGTATGAGGTTCTCGCGGAGTCCGGCAGTACAGCGCTACGGTCGCTCGCATGCACGTTGCAGCTCGCATGTGTATCAACTGACGTGAGTCAGTGGTGCCCTCGGTTGGTCGGAGGGTCCAACTAAATTGGAAAGAAGAAGAAGAAGACGTGAGTCAGTGACAATGGCACTTGGCCAAGTGTCAAATATTTTTATTTCTGTATATATATATTTTTTTTAAATATTTAATATCAAATTAACTTACCGTGAGAATTGCAGCGATCATAACGCCAATTCTACCGCAAGAACTCGAATCTCAGGACGTTCCCGATAACAACGAGATTGCTATGATGATTCCCGAGACAGTTTTCTCCTGACACTATGTTCGTTGCCCACTGGAAAACGAGTGCATCTACGGATATCACACTTCCTCGCCGAAGAGTGAAAAATAATTCAATCGACGTGAGCTTTGAGTGCATCTCTGGGATGGATACAAGACCAGGACGTAAAATTGACGATACAGTGTCACGAAGTGTACTCCATGGAACGAGATCTTAATTTGCTTGTGTTTGTTGCAGCACTTGGTCCGTCATCGCGTTTGGACGAGAGATCTGCATGCTTATGTGCCCCCATGGGCTCTGCGTCGAGCCAAATATCTGCACCTGTGTCAACAACACCGAGAGTGAGCCATCCTGCACGAGCGGTCCGGCGAAGGGAACAAAAAGCGTTGGAGCTCTGTGCTGGATGATCCAGTGCAGTAAATGTAGGAAAGTTTATGCCCGTACACCGACATTGAAACATTGTGATAAGACCGTGACGGTTCACAATTAGATCGATTTTCACTCGCACCGTTTCACGAGGCACTTGTCGATGCGAGGAGGCGTTTAAAAAAAAATCGCCGAGCAATAGGCTCTGGTGCGATAAATTCGACTGTAAATATAAATTTGAATAAAATGAAAAATATAATTATATATTTATTCTTCGTTTCTCTCTTGCGTCAAGGTTAGCACCACACTGTAAAAATAGAAAAATGATTTCACCCATTGTTCACAATGGGTGAAATGATTGTCCTTTTTACATATTTTCCTATTTTTACAGTGTCGAGCTAACCTTGACGCAAAGAAGAAAAGAATAACAATTTCTTGTTCGTTTTATTTAAATTTATATCTAAGAAAGAAAATGTATGCCGATAGCAAGGTTTCACTTGCAATTAAGCTCAACGAAGACCCCAGGTCGCTGTCCGATATGACAATTTATTGGAAGTAAACTTAGAGTTAGAGTTAGAGGCAACGAAAGTAGAGTTCATTTTTTGGCCGCAAAGCATATTCCATACGAATAAAAAATGTTACCATTGTAGCACGGCGGTTTGCTTATAAGATTCTATCAGAATACAATTTTGTATGTGAATCACTGTGATACAATAGCCACATTTTTTATTCGCATGGAATATACTTTGCAGCCTAAAGATTAATCCTACGCTCGTTGCCTCCAACCCTTCAGAGCACAGAGTTAACTTCCAATAAATTGTTGTATCGGACAGTTAGCTGGGGATCTTCGTTGAGTTTAATTTAAGAAATGTAAGTAAAACCTTGCTATCGTTGAACATTTTCTATTGTAGATATAAATTAAATAAAATTTCAAAAAAAGTTATTCTTTTCTTCCTTGCGTCAAAGTTATGTCACTGTAAAAATAGGAAAATAAATAAAAAGGAAATAGGTCAAAATTCAAATTATTTCATGTATTGCGAACAATGCATGAAATAATTTGTCTATATTAACAGTGCAGTGCTAACCTTGATTCAAGGGATAAAAGAATAACAATTTTTTTTTTCATTTGATTTGAATTTATATCTAGAAAAGAATATGTTAAACGATAGCCAGGTTTTACTTGCATATTCGAAATTAAGTTCAATGAAGACCCTCCAGCTAGCTGTCCGATGCAATTAATTTATTGGAAGTTACCTGTACGCTCCGAATGGTTAGAGGCAACGAAAGTAGGATTTATCTTTGGGACGCAAAGTATGTTCTATGCACATTACTGTGATACAATAGCCACGTTTTTTATTCGCATAGAATATACTTTACAACCAACAGATTAATCCTACTTTTGTTGGCCTAACACTTCCGAGTGAACAGTTAACTTCCAACAAATTAATTGTTCCGGACAGCTAGCTGGGAGTCTTCTCTGAGCTTAATTTAACTAATGCAAGTAAAACCTTCCCAAATAGACAAGCGCCATGAAAAGTAGCAATTTTAGCGCAATAACTGACCTAGTGACCACCGAATGCCACTTTTCTGGTCTCACGTGTGGTTCGGTAGCCACACGGGGTAAACCAAAGCGAGAGCCCTCCACTTCTCGTCGGTCTCAACCTCCTGGTTCGTTTCACATATACGATCTCCTTTCACTGTGTTTACCATCGACGGACTAAGCCCGCTCCCGACAGAAGTCGGAATCGGGAGCCATACGCAAGAATGCTTATGGGACGGGCACCCAGAGCATCCCCCAGGATGAAACTTGCCAGAGGCCTCTTGACCGGATCTGCTTTTACGTCCGGTGCGAGCACATGCAGCGGGATCACCATGCGACATAGCAATAGAGATAGCGAGCCAGATCGCGGTGGACACTCAAGCCCCGCACGCGGCTCTTGCGAGTCGCTGCGGGACACCAGGGCCATCCTCGTGGCACGCACAAGCAGTTACGAAGGATCGCCTTTTCGTCGACCGTCTCTCTACTCTAGAGTTCAGCGGGACGAAATTAGGCAGCGTTACGCGTGCCTTGATTGCGAGCCCACCAAGAGCAGATGTGCGGTCTTGACGTCAGACGGTTCCTACCCCTGCATTGATTATGCTCACGATTAGGCCGTGGATTTTTATGGAAATTCGAGACGCAACGGCACGTTCGAATCCGTTACGCCACCAGATAAATCTGGATTTTTATAAGCGACATTCGAGACGCAACGGCACGTTCGAATCCGTTTACGCCACCAGATAAATCTGGATTTTGAACTCGGTACTCGCGGGGTCGCTACGCCGCGATGGAATGAGCAGCGTCACCGAGCACATGAGTGGCAGCCCACCCCAGCTCGGCACGCATACCCTATCCACCCTGCGTGGAGCAACTACCTTGGCAACAACTGCAGCAACACCAGCTGCCGCCACAGCAACAACGGCAGCCACCGCCACTGCAGCAATATCAGCTGCCGCCACAACAATAGCAGCAGCTGCCGCGACAAAAACAGCAGCCACGGCCACAGCAACTACACCAGCTGCCGCGACTGCAAAGAATATCGCCGACCATATACGCTCCAGTGCGATAACGATCCCGCTAAATCGACAGTCACCTGTCGATGCGAGGATCTGATATAAAAAAAAATCGCCGAGCCTATTTGTTCTAACGCGATAAAGATCCCGCTAATTCGACAGCCACCTGTCGATGCGAGGATCTGATAAAAAAAATAATCGCCGAGCTTATTTGCTCTAGCGCGATAAAGATCCCGCTAATTCGACAGTGACCTGTCGATGCGAGGATGGGATTAAAAAAAAAAATCGCCGAGTTTATTTGCTCTAGTGCGATAAAGATCCCGCTAATTCGACAGTGACCTGTCGATGCGAGGATCGGGTAAAAAAATAAAAATAAATAATCGCCGAGCCTATTTGCTCTAGTGTGATAAGGATTCCCGCTAATTCAACTTGTCGATGCGAGAATCTGATAAAACAAAATATATATATATATATATATATATATAGATATTGTAACGCGACGCGCCGGAGCCCCTGTACCCAGATCGAGGGTGTAGGCCCGACGGCACCATGTGAGGACACCGAGGATACGGATCGCGATAGGATCACTCGGATTCGAACCGCCCACGCGAGGGATTATCGACCCGCCCACAGGGACGATACTAGCATCGATACCGAAGCACTGCTATAGAGGCGATAGAGCGTCTGCGCCGACTGAGAAACACTCGCTCAGCGCGAGCGCGATCGACTCGACCCTGGGTCGATCATATAGGGACCGCAGCCATGCGAGCGGACAGTTTACCGGCCTGGAAACTGACCGAGCAGATGACCACGCATCGTGCTCCCACCCTTAGAATATTCAATCCCACTCTGGTGCAAGGCCTGTGCACCACGTGATGTCGCCTGATGTCCGCCCTACCAAGGGAAATTACCACCCCACTTCGGTCGGGATTATATAAGACATCATGTGACATCGGGTGATGTCATCCCTACCTAGAGCTATCTCGATCCCACTGCGACAACAATTACGTAAAACATCACGTGACATCAGGTGATATCATCCCTACCCTTGCGAACTGCAACCCCAACTCGGACGAGATTACGTAACCTGTCACGTGACAAGACTTGATCGCATCCCCACCTCAAGATTTTTTCACCCTTCCCTAAAGAATAACCGATAGCTTAAAAAGGCTGAACGGCGGTGTCTCGATACCTTTTTTCCGTAATATCGCAAACCACGCACGACGCGTCTCGCTTTGCCTTACGATCAAATTAAAGTCGTCAACCATAAAACCGTTAAAAACATCTTATTAGGGACCTTGGTTATTCCAAGCCTTTGGTCACTACGTCCTGAGGTGAGGAATAATTAAGAAGTAACCGTGAGCGCTGCCTTGGGTTATTACAACCCGAGTGTAGTTAGCTTCCACAAGGTTCAGCGGATAAATCTCACCGGCACGTCAGCGTGAAGGGGGAGAGTTGCAGTGGAATCACGCTCGGCTACGGAAAACGTGGAGACAAGAGTCCCAAGTATCCGAGGCCGGGTGAGGGCCAGTGCGATTCTCACATTTTTCCGCTGTACTTTGTTCCCCCTTTAGCTCGAGGACCAGGGACGCGAAGTGCATTTGTTTTTTTTTTAAACTATTTGGAAATCGAGTGTTAAGCTCCACGAGTACGGTTCCTCGCCGTACCCGTGAATATGAAATTATTAGCTTCAAAACTTGCATTAACGGTCCTTCAGACCGCATAACGGGAGAAACAAGAAAAGGGTCGACGTTAAATAGGAGTAACGAGCTCGATAGGCAGGTTAGCTCCGTATTTTAATATCGACACCGAAAAGTTCGATCCTCATAGGAAAGACCATAAGACCCCATCTCCTGGCCGATGATGATGGGTCAAGTCTCTCGGTAATGGTGGCAAACGTGAGAGAATTAATTAACCTAACTGAGGCCATTCCGAAAAACCTTAAAAAACCATAGAAAAACCTCGGTATCCAGTTCCCACCGCGATCGAGTCATACACGAACCATTCCCGATTGTGCCGATAGAGCCCGAGAGAGGGAAGAAAATTAAACGCGTTTGTCGCGCAAATAATAAGAAATCGGTCCACGACGCGAACCGCAGCAAATAATCGAATTGTTTCCGCGCGACAAAATTAGAAAACGTTTCAATATATATATATACTCTTGTTCGATGATCCCGCTAATTCTATCATCAATTGCCGATGTGGAGATATATTTTCGCAAAACATCGCGAGCAAAATCGCCGAGTATATAGACTCTTGTGCGCGGGACTTTGTGTCGAGAATTTTAAATTCTTGGTGCAGTGGCTCTCAAGTTCGCTAGAAATAAGAAACTAGCAGATGCGCCGGGCGATACCTGGCGGTACGGGGCAGAGTTACCTTCTCGGTAACCTGCCTTACCGCGAGAGCCGGTCCGCGTCGCATCGCTCCAGTGTGTTTCACATGCTCTTAAATAATAATTCCATTGCCATAGCCCTTATTTGCGAAACTAATCTCCGTCCAAGCCAAAATCTTCGAATCCCGGGCTATCGTATAGTTCGTAAGGATCGATCCGACAAAAAAGGGGGAGGCGTTGCTCTCGTAATAAACCACTCACTGCGTTTCGAAGAACTTCCGATTCCGAACACCCCCACTATCGAAATTGTCGGCATACGGGTAATGCTGGGTAATAGGCGCACTGATATTTTTTCCCTTTACAACCCCCCAAAAAATAACCTCAACCCCCATCTTCTTACACCCTTACTTTCCTCCCCAAATCACGTAATTATAGGCGGTGATTTTAACGCCAAAAATCCCGCCTCTAACTGCTTATCTTCCACTCCTTCTGGCATAGCCCTCTTTGACTACCAAAATTATTCACCCTTCTCTATTTGTGCCCCTGTTGGCCCCACCTTCCTCCCCTCCACCTTCGGTCATACCCCCAGTACCCTAGACCTCATTACTAACAAACCCTCGCTCATTTATAACCTTGCCACTCTTCCTGACTCCCCGTCTGACCACCTGCCCGTTGTTTTTGATCTCAATGGCTCTCTAACCGTTGCCCAGCGGCTCGTGCGCTACAATTTCAAAAAAGCCAACTGGGCATTGTTTAGATCTTCTGTTGACGAATCCCTCCCAGAGGTCAACCCCCTCGTTGATTCCGTCAACGAGCTTGATATTGCTATCGACAACGTCACTGCTAATATTATACACGCTGCGGACTTAGCAATTCCTAAGTCTACGCCGAGAGTTGTTTATCCGGGAGACACGCCCCCCCCCCCCCCACCCCAGAACATTATCGAACTAATTAAACTTAAGTATCGCGCTCGCAAGCTATGGCAACGTACGCATGACTATCGGCACAAAACGTCTTTAAACTCTCTCACCAGGAGAGTCAAATCTGAAATCATGGCATGGCGTTCTGCCGCTTGGGACAAATCCCTTGCCACGGTCACCATTAATAATAATTGTATCTGGCGGTTTGCCCGAGTTTTTACAAAGGGTAAAAAGTCTTCTATACCAGCATTAAAATCCCCGACAGCGACTGCAAATTCCGATAAAGATAAAGCCGACCTGTTATGCACGCACGATGCCGGCATTCACGCCTCTGCCCTTGCTCGCGGCAACTCTTCCTTTGAGCAATATGTCCCCGCCACAGTTACAAAGTCTCTCGCCATGCGGCAGCCGGACCTGCAAACACGCCCACGTTTAGCCTCTTTTGTTGACGTCAAAAATCTCATCCAGACACTTAAAAATCGATCTGCCCCCGGCATCGACACATTATCGAACCCACTAATTAAAAACATCTCGGATAAAGCTATCTTACATTTACTTTCCCTAATTAATGCAATACTTCTCTTCCAATACTTCCCTGTTGCTTGGAAAAATGCGCTCGTCATTCCTATTCTTAAGCCGGGAAAAACCCCTTCAGCTCCCGTCAGCTATCGATCCCTCAGCTATCGACCCATCAGCCTCCTCTCTGGGCTGGCAAAAAACACAGAAACAATCATCCTATCCCGACTTGTAATCGAATATCGACGTCGTAACGTTATTCCGGATGAACAGTTTGGCTTCAAATCGAAACATGCCACTACCCATCAGCTTGCTCGCGTTATCGAGCACATTAAAGCAAAATCCTTCCAGCATCAATCAACAGTCCTTGTACTATTAGACAGCGAGAAGGCTTTCGATTCCGTATGGGCTCATGGCCTTGTTTACAAGCTCCTTCAGTATTATATCTCGCCGTTCCTCTGTAGATTGATCCTCTCTTATCTCACGGATGGCTACATCACTGTTAAAGTTGGCTCCGCAAATTCCAATAAGCTCAAAATAGTGCCGGGAGTCCCCCAGGGCTCAGTTCTTCCTCCCTTCCTCTTTAATATATATATCGCCTCTGTTTTCTCAGCCATTGACCCTCACCACCATGTCAAAATCGCGGGATTTGTGGATGACCTCGCCCTTTATTCCTCCAGCTCCTCAACTAACCACCATGTTATTCATGAACTTGAAAAATGGCTCATCCGAGTCAATGCTGACAAAACAGAGGCGATACTATTTTCATCGCTACACAATTGCCCGAAATACATCTCCATTCGAGGCAAGCTAATACCTCTATCACCCCAGGTTAAATATCTTGGCCTTACTATCGATAAGAAACTCGTCTGGAAACCTCACCTACAAATTGCAAATAAGAAAGCGAGAATACTTTTAGGTCGGTTATACTTTCTCCTTAAGTCGAGAGCTCTTAGCCTTCAAGTCAAGCTGCGCATCTTTACGGGTGTTATTAGACCGTCTCTCACCTACGCCTGTCCAATTTGGCATAACGCTGCCCAGACTCACCTAAATCCCCTCCAAATCACCAAAATAAATTCCTCCGTATAGCCTCATCTGCCACTCCGTTCATCTCAAACCTCGCTCTCCACGAAGCATTGAATATCCCCTTCTTATCTAAATTTATTGACAAACTTACCGCATCATTTAACCTAAACCTCACCCTCCACCCCTACGAACAGCTTCATCGCCTTAACACCTTCACTCTTTCAAAGTGGACACGTCGTCGCAGAAGATAACGTCGCCGCTTACCCCCACTTCCTACAGTCCCTTGCGCTCTAGCCGTAAGTGTATTATACATCTGTTACGTCCTGCCGTAACCTCAACCCCACAAAATTCGAATCCTCATCTCCTAAGGGAAATCGAGTTTTATTACCCTCGGTCGACTCACGATTTTGGGGAAAATAACGTTGAGTTAGAAATTGATAAAAACCGACGCAAATACGCAAGATTCATGCGTTTCGAGCCTCCAAACAAGCCCCGAACGTATGCAATGTCGCTTTACAACGAAATCGAATGATTGAGTTTTGCGTTCGCTGTAGGAGTTCCAGCTCGTATTTTATGAGATCAAAAACACTTCATTCGATGCAATTACGTAAGATTCATGCGTTTTGAGCCGCCGTTTGGCGGCTCAAAACGCATGAATCTTGCGTGGCATGAAGGCCCAAACGAATGCAAAGTCGCTTCACAACGAAATCGAATGATTGAGTTTTCCGCTCGCTGTAGGAGTTCCAGCTCGTATTATAAGATCAAAAACACGTCATTCTGTGCAAATACGTAAGATTCATGCGTTTCGAGCCGCCAAACAAGCCCCAAACGTATGCAAAGTCGCATTATAACGAAATCGAATGATTGAGTTTTGCGCTCGCTGTAGGAATTCCAGCGCGTATTATGAGATCAAAAACACTTCATTCTATGCAAACACACAAGATTCATGCGTTTCGAGCCGCCAAACACGCACCAAACGAATGCAAAGTCGCTTTACAACGAAATCGGATGATTGAGTTTTCCGCTCGCTGTAGGAGTTCCAGCTCGTATTATGAGATCAAAAACACGTCATTCTATGCAAATACGTAAGATTCATGCGTTTTGAGCCGCCAAACAAGCCCCAAGCGAATGCAAAGTCGCTTCATAAAGAAATCGAACGATTGAGTTTTGCGCTCGCTGTAGGAGTTCCAGCTCGTATTTTATGAGATCAAAAACACTTCATTCCATGCAAACACCCAAGATTCATGCATTTCGAGCCGCCAAACACGCCCCAAACGAATGCAAAGTCGCTTTATAACGAAATCGAACGATTGAATTTTGCGCTCACCTATGACGATGCAAACGCCCCAAACGTATGCAAAGATTCGTCCGAATGCAATGTCGCTTTATAACGAAATCGAACGATCGAGTTTTGCGCTCGCTGTAGGAGTTCCAGCTCGTATTATGAGATCAAAAACACTTCATTCCATGCAAACACACAAGATTCATGCGTTTCGAGCCGCCAAACACGCCCCAAACGAATGCAAAGTCGCTTTATAACGAAATCGAACGATTGAATTTTGCGCTCACGGTAGGCGTTCCAGCTCGTATTATGAGATCAAAAACACTTCATTCTATGCAAATACACAAGATTCATGCGTTTCGAGCCGCCAAACACGCCCCAAACGAATGCAAAGTCGCTTTATAACGAAATCGAACGATTAAGTTTTGCGCTCGCTGTAGGAGTTTCAGCTCGTATTATGAGATCAAAAATACTTAAATGCAGACACCGCCTATCGAATTATCTTATTATAATTACGTTCGATTATTCAACGTTTTTTCTTTATTTTCATTTACTTTACTCTGAACTGATTTTTCCGACTTATTTATCTCGATTTTCCATCCTTCTTCAGTGAAAATGTTATCTAGATCCGTTACCTTTCTTTCATTCTTTTCGAATTCAGAACCGTCCGTGTATTTCACAGAATCGTTTTTAACCAGATTTTCCTCCAACTCGCCAACTTTCTTTTCGAATACAGAACCACCTGTGTGTTGTACCCCGGATAGGGTAGTAGCACCCTATTTGTAATACAACATAAATTAAGTAATATTAAACATTAACATTAAACATTATTATACGTTCTCGGGCAACAACATAATATTATACTATATTCGTATAATAGTATAATATTATAAAATAGTCGTAATAATACACCGTCGTATATTATAGTATTGTAATAATATACCGTCGTATATTATATTCATAATAATATACCGTCGTATATTATTTTCGTAATAATATACCGTCGTATATTGTAGTATTGTAGTATACATTCCAGTTCGGACAGCGGTGTCCGAAAAGTGGAGCAACTCCGGTTGCACAATATCGAGGTATGCAGCGGCACGCGACGAGCGCGCGTCGCTGCAACGAAATCCACCAAAAACCTGAGTCAGCCGTTAAGCAATCACGGGCGACTCGGTAATTAGAGCATCGACTCGAGAATCACCGAGTCACTTATGTCGAAATAAAAACATGCTCCAAATCCCGTTCTCGAAGAAGCGAGGATTTGGAAAGATAATCGTTTACAGAAATAAAGTAAACCATAAACATCTAAACAATATTAAGCTGACGTGCCTGCTCTCTTATTCGTATATAAGGGATCGAGAGCAGACACTCATCAGTCTCTTCGGAACTCCTGATTCTTACGGTTGACTATAGGGATACACCTCGAGCACAGCTCAAACACGATAAGTGGGTCGGGTCATTGTAAACCCCTATCGTGAAAGATTAACGCCGGAGTGTCGTTAATCTAGAAGGTGTATCAGCGTACAGAGTGTATCAGCGGTTGGTAATTCAAAGGACATACGTAAGCATAACTAGAGCTTTAACCAACGAACGAAAGTAACAATGCATAACATATAAACAGCAATATCCAAACGATGGAATAATCAAACATTAATAATCAAACATCGAAAGATAAATTAATGGAGCATTGTTGGATAACATAAGGCAGCTCCGAGAGAGCTGTAACCAAGAAATAAGTCTACGTCGAGTTGAACGTAGTGCGGGCAAAAGAAGGGAACCTCAATCAAAGGTTCCTGATAAGCATTGTTATATAGCAAATATAACAATGCCTTACTAAACAAATTAACTATCTAAATATCCAGTTTCACCGATATAAATTGTTACATAAATATTGTTAATTGAATAAATCTATATTTGTACTTCACTTGGGTTCCAACCCTTTACTGAGCACATCCCCAACCTTCCGAGCTAACGGCTCGCGCACAGACCTCAGATTAGCTACCTGAGTTTCTGCGGCATAACATTGGTGGCAGCGGTGGGATGCTCAGAGTGAAATAAACAATTAAAACACGAATTACCAATCGCGCCAACCTCCGCAGACTGAGGTAAAAGTATAGCTCCACGTGCGAGCGAGAAAAAGAAAGTTCCGCGAACCAGGGTCGACAAGTGTTCAGGCGGACCACGGGTGTGATCATCGGAGCACCGTGGATCACGTTATCCAGACGAGATAACGGAAAGATAGTCAACCGAAGTCTTCGGGGATCGCTGCAGGATCCCGAAGAGCGTCGCCAGATATTGGGACGTAAAAACAGAATCAGTATCAGGGAGTGCGTAAAACACGTGTAGCACTGTTAGAGCAAGTAGGACGCTACTGCTAAATAACAGGGATATATATATATATCGCCAAAATAGAAAAAGTGAATACAGCATACACCGGAGTTGTCGACCACAACGGGACAACGTGGGACAACTGCTGGGAAAGGGGGCGAAGCGCTGCAGGTCGCAGCCAGCCTCACGCAAGACGTGTCCAGACCGACTGAACGGACACACGGGGTAGTGGACATAGAGCCACCCCATAAAAGCAACCTAGAACACGGGGATTTCGCGAGACCGCCGTACGAAGAAAGTACGCGGAAAGGATCCACCGTCCGGGTACGGAGTTGTAAACCGGAAAATCAAGTGGTGCAGAAAACGCATCACGACATAACTGACATGCCTCAGGGCTCAAGGCTGGGGTTGGAGACGGGCTCTGGGGAACGTGAGTCGTCTGCTTCCCTACAGCGCCAACTTGTTACGTTGCAGCAGGGTACGGGAGAGAGCGTGAAAGCATACGCTGCCCGGGCCGAAAAAATCGCCGTGCAAATGATAGAGCAACTGTGTGAGGGAATCGGCGCACGGGCCGTCGACTACATAGCCGAAGCCACCTGGAAGTGTGCGCAGATAAATTTTGAGAACGGACTGAGGACGGGAAAATGCCGGTCGTCCGAGCACCGGCGTCCCCCAGCATCGAAGTCAAGGGACCTCGATCCCTCGAGTAAAGTGTGCAATTATTGCAAGAAATCTGGGCATATCTGGAAAGATTGCCAGCAACGTAAGCAAGCCGAGAACAAGAAGAATAAACAAGAAACCCAGCAAGAGGCAGAAGCGAGAAAAATCTCCGCGCAGCGGAAGACCATCGGAGTGTCACACGGGGGTACCATCACGGGGACAGATAAGTCCACCAGGGAGGCCCACGGGGGCACCGTGGGGGAAGAAATTCGAACGGAGCTATACGCTCCGTTAACCGCAGCATGGGAACATGAGCTGCAGGAATCGGACAGCAAGGATCTTGGATCCACCACGACGGAAAGCACGGAACCGGTAATCACAGAGGATGATACCACTTCACCCCGGGGAGGGTCCTCGGGCAGGGCATCGCCCGTAACAAGGAGTTTGGGCTACGAACAGCCACATCTGGAAGCCTTCGACTGGGCAGAGGAAGTCGAAGCACACTACTCGAAGCACACTACTTCGAAGGTGCCAACCTCCAATTTAGATGAGCGTCTGGCAAAACTGGAGCAAATGATGGAAACAATGCGACTTGAAGGGTCGAACCATCGATCTCGAAAAATCGACAACGCGCCAGGGATGGTCAAATCCATGGTAACACAGAGGCGTGACGGGTCCACCGCTATGGGACATCACCCGGACCCGAATAAAAAACACCATAAGAAATGTCATGTGTGCCGAGAGCCGGGACACCTCGTACGGGAACGCCCACAGGGTTCAATCCCAAACAAAAAACCTGTATCGGCAGATATTATCTGCAATTACTGCAAACGGCCGGGACATGTGTGGAAGGTGTGTAGATTCCGACTCCGGAATTCAGAGCAGCGGTAAATCTCCGCCATAACAACCGGACCGCGAAGGGCAACGACCATGGCAGAACGGGGCTGAGGAAACCAATGGTAGAGAAAACGAGAGCGTCGAGAACGTAAACTCCACGCGTGAGTATAAAGGAGGCAAATCGATGGAAATTTGAAATCGACGGATAACTCGATTTATGGTAAATTGATCGGTACGATACGATCGTCACGTCAAATACAAGTTTGGGTTAAAAAAAAACAAAATCTTTTTACCCGTGCTGGGTCATCACATGTTTTCGCGTGTTATCTGCTCGACGGATATCGGTCGGGTGGACTGAGTAGCCTGACCGACCCGGTCGAGAGGTTTCATTTCGAAAAAGTGTGAACCGAAGACCCTCGCTCGCTGATCCTGATCAGCGAGGTGGTACCAGTCAGCCAGCTCACGGGGTGAGTCCAACGCCGGACAACGCAGGGAAGACAATGGTCATCAGGAGACAACACGAAAGGGGCATGGAGACGCCATGGGCCAACAGAACCGTCAAGGCCAAACTTAACGACAAACAGCGTTAGGGCAAACGCTATCGTAAGGCGACTTTTGTTTCAGCACCAAATACCGTACGGGAGAAAGCCCGTAAGCGAGATAATAATTCAAGCGAACATACCGCGTTCGAGGAAAAAATAGTAAAAAGCTAAGTAAATAAACAAAATAACCTCACCCGATCAGGAGGCTCGGTGATAGGAACAAAGTTGCAAACGTCTGACAAAATAATGTCATACAACTCAATAATGTTGACATAACGAAAATTGTACAAATCCGGGATCGCGAAATAAAATCGTTTGCCTATTAGTACCAAATTTTGGTGATAAAAATCGTAGCTTTTGCACGTATACGGAATATTGTAGAGCTTCCGGACCAGCTGCTGAATCCCATGGGGAAAACCCTAACCGCGATTAGTCAGACGCGGCCAAAAAGCTCCCGAGCGAACGGCAGGGAAACAATTCGGAATTTTGAAGAAATATTTAAAATCCCAAAAGAAGCTTAATTAAAAAAGGGAAAAAGTTTGTTCGGTAAATATATACAGCAAAATACGAGTCTTTCCGCGAGGAAAAAAATGTAGCATTACGTATTCCGTATACCAAGCTTCAGAACGCATATGGGGAATAGCTATCTACCTCGAACACGAAAACCGGCGCAAGGGTAACGGCCCTTATCAAGGAAATGACGGAATTGAACAACAGTCAATTCACTCGAGGTCGAGATATTTGTACGACTAAAAATGCCTCGGGACATTGCACGTCCCTTGGCACTAAGCGAAGCGGCCAACGTAGGAACGGACGCGCAGAAATTAGAACGAAAATTTATCGGGAAGAATTGACCTAAAAATTACTTCCGACATAAAGGTTGAGGAAATCGGTCACGATCAAAATATCGCCCAATGTCGCATTCGAGTGCGGGGAAAAATTATTTGTTATAGCAAAGGATATCACAAGTGTGACCCCCCTCGAGTCATATCACGAGTAAAAATTTGCGACAATATTAGCGGGTTGGGTGCGACCAGGCTTAAGCATCTAAACGGACAATCATCGGCTCTGTTGGAAAAGTCGAAACAGTCCGAGCCGGAAAACGAAAATAAAATAGGAAATATGCAGGCTGGGCGCGATGTCACACGGCTGGGCAATACACAGCAAAGCCCGGAATTTTACTTCCGAGAATCATTGAAAGTGACGTCGAAAAGAAAGTGTTTTCAATATCCAAAATTAGAGAAAAACGAAAAGTACCGTTGGCATTCGCCCCACGACACTTCAAGCATTCTGTGTACCCTTAGAATATTGGTGTCGGAGAAGTTATCTCGGCCAGGGGGTAATATTTGAAGGGAAAGCTCGAGGGTTATAAGGGAGCATGCGTTGCGGCTCAAAGGGCGGAATAGAGAATGCCTAACTCACGGGTATACGTGTCGATATGTTGAAGCGTTCCTCACCAGAATTTCCTAGAGCAAGGTAGATGAAATTGGGAATCGGTAGCATTTTTAACCTTCCTTGCGATTGCACGTTGACGGAACATTGTAGTCCCATTTATAGAAGAAAACGAAAAAGAACGCATCGTTTAAGCATAATCTCGATGTCAGAAAATTGTTACCGGTATGACAATCTGTATCCACATATATATATATTTATAACGACACAAACGTCACGCAAAAGATAGAGTCAAAGAAAAGGTAAAAGTTGTTTGTGATTATCAGTCGTAACCATCCCTAGGTCGACATATTTTTTCCAAAAGAATACTTTCTAAAAAGAATACAAAATCTACGATGTATCCCCATTACTGATAGAATCATTGGGTTGAATAATCGTGCCGCGGGGCACTTAGAAGTAAAACATGGGGTGAGAAGGGATGGAAGGTAGGAAGGAAAAACAAAATCATAATAACAACGAGAAGCAAAGGATCAATAGGGGGAAAGTTGTAAAATCACAAACGTGGGCAACTGTTTGATAGAGAGGGGAAAAATATGGATAGTTGAAATGGATCATCGTTGCGAACTAATCAGTGCTTAGACGCGTTATTATCAAAAAGAAAAAACTCTTCGAATATTGACGGTAAAATAAATAAGATTGCGGTCGCAGGAAAAAAAAAAAGAGAAAAGGAAAGGAAAAATTCGCCGACAAGGACCTGGGAGGATTCAGGAATAAAAATTTGGGCGGAAAGTGACAGGGGAAATTTCCGCGTAAATCAGTCAGCATACGATGAGTCGCGGGGTACTCCGATGCATAAAAAGGTGCCGGTAACAGTGCAACCTGCGCGGCAGAAGCTGTGAGCCAGGTCTGCCGGTAGTGCAGCCGTACGGACGCCCGGGCGTAAACGAAACGCGTTCCGCAGCGGGTCTAAACAATATTCTGAGCACCTTTCCGGCAAACTTTGAATACACATAGATGTACTCAAAATCCAGCTGTAATTAAAAGTCTTTAAAATCTAAAACAGTATTTAAAATCTGCGATTGCGCAGATTTATTCCAGCAGTTAATCGGCATACCCAACATAAGGTTGGGAATCGGGTGCTTAGTCCGATGAAAAAAAAAAACGAACTCGAGTTGTGAACAATCTATAAATTCAGCGGACCGGTCCATAGGTTTCCGTAAACAGGAAGTTTCAAAATCTTGAGGGAATCTTTGCGGAAAAGTGTAGCAACATGGGTACAGGGGATAGATTTCCAGTCGATCAGAACAAGAATATTAGTGGGAAATCTAAGCAAGTTAAAGAATTTTTATTTTAGGAATATTCTCAACTAAATGACTCAGCATAATCTATTGCAAAAAACAAACCTCGAGTCATTGATACGACACCAGACAGGGGCTAGAGCAAACAAAAAATAAGCCAGATCCCTGAAAGAAATCAACCCGGAAAAAAAAACATAATGGGAAATTCGATACCACGTCATACTAAATGTCCAAATAAAGCAGATTTGGGACAACTGGAGCACGAACGTTTTAAAAGGTTTAAAACTGACTTAAATAGCTTCTAATCTGGGAGCAACATAAGAAAAGCTAGGAGAGTGTAGGAAAGCCGACAGGGACTATTAGAAAATGGAAAAAACCCCGTACTAACGCAAAACCGTAAACTGAATTTATCGTAGATATAAAGTTAACATTCGGTGCAGGTCAGCATCCGAAATTACAGGTTTGCTACGGCCAATAACGAACATATTTCGTGACGCACGAATTCTACGTCATTCGTAACTGCCCTCCCCTACCCCGCTCGATAGACGGGGAAAATTCAAAAATGGGCTCTGGGAAAATTGGAAAATGGGGGAAAAATAGGTACCCTAAAAGGAAAAAAAAAGACATTTGGGGAAAAGGGGAAAATAATTCCTGAAAACCCTGAAGCAGGCAAACCTGCGCTGAGTGCAAAAATGGGACAGCCAGGGCAACGGCTGTACCTATCCCGCAGTGACGAGCTAGAGTGTGTCGGCCGCCAAGAAAAGCCGACGTAGCGAAAAAAAGGAGAGCAAATAATGAAACACACATATGCGTATACCTACGCGGCCCGAGGCCAGTGACCCGAGGTGTACGACGGAAGCAGCGCAAGGACGGTGCGAGTCGCGTGCCCGTCTGTAGCCTGACGCTGACACCAGCCGGAGAGAAGACGTAATCACAAGTGGCGACCAGGTGCACCGATCTACGACTTGAGCACCGGGTCAGCAATTCCTCGGAACGGAATGCCACGGAAAGGCGGAACAGCAGGCAACCCAAATAAAGCGCAACGATGATATCTGGCGCGTCTCGGAAACGCGTCCAGAGCTAACCCGAAGGAGGGGAAGAAACGGGGAAAACCCAGGAAGTCACGGCAATCTAACATTTTATTTGTGCATGAAAATGCGTACGACGCGTGGTTACAAAAATGGAAAAAATATATATATTAATTTACCAGAAAACAAAGGTGACTAGCACCACTCGGCGAGCCTCCAGTCCATCTTGCCCCTCGCGGTGCGTCTCCGCCGGGAGGTCGGATCTTCTTCATCCTCATCCTCGGAGTCGGAGGCCCCCGCGGGGCGGATGGTCGGCCTAGAATCCTCGCAGGGCTGAAGGACGGGACGGCAAGGCACGAACACCTCCCCGAACCGCTGGAGGCGAACACGGGTGGCCCGGAGGTTAATCATTGCCGGAGTCCGGACCCGGATTCTCGGGCACGGCGCGGACAGCACCGGATGGACCCTCTCCGGAAGGAAACCTCGTCCAGGGGACCCAACGATCTGCACGTCGGGGCTAGGAGAACTAGCGGGCCCAGCAGACCGACCGTGGAGGGGCACCACGGCTGGCTCGATAATCTCGACGTCCGGGCTACTGCAGCCGGACTCCAGTGGGCTCCCCACGGGGCGGTACGGCAGATCGAACCCGCAGGACAGGTGACGTCTCCTCTGGAAAAAAGACAGGAATATAAAATAATGAAACGTAAATAAAACGGAGGAATATCCCTTTTTACGGGAAAATAATTTCTAGAAAAGGGAGAAATTAATTTTTGAAAAGTAAAAGAGCTTCTGATACACAACTTTCCGAAGAAAACAATCCTTTTACTCCAACGTAAACTTTGGCTTTTTAATATCAAAAAGGAACGAGAAAGGAAAAAAAAAGAATTTTTTTTTTTTTGCCTGGGGCAATTACCAAAGGGGAAAATCTTTTTTTTTATATAGTGAATATATTTTAACATTTTAAAGGGGTGACATTTTTTCCACCACAATACAAAAAAAAAAATTTGGGAAAAATTGTAAGTAAAAATTAAAGGCTTACCTTCGCGGGTGGGGTCGGGCTACGTCCTGAGCTCATTCTCGATGTCCGAAGTAGCGTATGTGATGGCCGGAAACAAATATTTAAAAACCACCAGGGAAACGGCGGTTAATATAGCCCAAAAAGTGCGAACGCGACGAGCCACCGGGCATCGAACCCGGCCATCCGCAGAAAGCCAAAGCGGCGGAGGCCTTCCGCCTCCGTGTTCCGCAACAGGGAAGAATATTACACTCCCCCGTTCGGGCGAGTTAGAGAAATTCCGGGGGAAAACAATTTTTATACATATAGAGGTCCCATAGTTAAATGACCCCCGGGTAACACGAAACCCGGGGTACACGGAAATCATAAAAATCAAGCCCGCCAGAGACGAGCGAAAAGAAACAAAGTTTCTTTTCTTTTTAGGGGGGAGGGATGTTGTACCCCGGATAGGGTAGTAGCACCCTATTTGTAATACAACATAAATTAAGTAATATTAAACATTAACATTAAACATTATTATACGTTCTCGGGCAACAACATAATATTATACTATATTCGTATAATAGTATAATATTATAAAATAGTCGTAATAATACACCGTCGTATATTATATTCATAATAATATACCGTCGTATATTATATTCATAATAATATACCGTCGTATATTATTTTCGTAATAATATACCGTCGTATATTGTAGTATTGTAGTATACATTCCAGTTCGGACAGCGGTGTCCGAAAAGTGGAGCAACTCCGGTTGCACAATATCGAGGTATGCAGCGGCACGCGACGAGCGCGCGTCGCTGCAACGAAATCCACCAAAAACCTGAGTCAGCCGTTAAGCAATCACGGGCGACTCGGTAATTAGAGCATCGACTCGAGAATCACCGAGTCACTTATGTCGAAATAAAAACATGCTCCAAATCCCGTTCTCGAAGAAGCGAGGATTTGGAAAGATAATCGTTTACAGAAATAAAGTAAACCATAAACATCTAAACAATATTAAGCTGACGTGCCTGCTCTCTTATTCGTATATAAGGGATCGAGAGCAGACACTCATCAGTCTCTTCGGAACTCCTGATTCTTACGGTTGACTATAGGGATACACCTCGAGCACAGCTCAAACACGATAAGTGGGTCGGGTCATTGTAAACCCCTATCGTGAAAGATTAACGCCGGAGTGTCGTTAATCTAGAAGGTGTATCAGCGTACAGAGTGTATCAGCGGTTGGTAATTCAAAGGACATACGTAAGCATAACTAGAGCTTTAACCAACGAACGAAAGTAACAATGCATAACATATAAACAGCAATATCCAAACGATGGAATAATCAAACATTAATAATCAAACATCGAAAGATAAATTAATGGAGCATTGTTGGATAACATAAGGCAGCTCCGAGAGAGCTGTAACCAAGAAATAAGTCTACGTCGAGTTGAACGTAGTGCGGGCAAAAGAAGGGAACCTCAATCAAAGGTTCCTGATAAGCATTGTTATATAGCAAATATAACAATGCCTTACTAAACAAATTAACTATCTAAATATCCAGTTTCACCGATATAAATTGTTACATAAATATTGTTAATTGAATAAATCTATATTTGTACTTCACTTGGGTTCCAACCCTTTACTGAGCACATCCCCAACCTTCCGAGCTAACGGCTCGCGCACAGACCTCAGATTAGCTACCTGAGTTTCTGCGGCATAACATGTGTTTTTCACAGAATCATTTTTAACCAGATTTTCCTCCGACTCACCAACTTTCTTTTCGAATACAGAACCATCTGTGTTTTTCACAGAATCGTTTTTACCCAGATTTTCCGACTTTCCGAATTTACCCTGATTTTCCGACGACTCTCCGAATTGTTCCAGATATTCCGACTTTCCGAACTGCTCCGAATTCTCCGACTTTCCGAATTTCTCCTGATTCTCCGACCTTCCGAACTGCTCCGAATTTTTCGACCTTCCGAACTGCTCCGAAATCTCCGACTTTCCGAATTTCTCCTGATTTTCCTGTTTTATTTCCCTTCTGAAGACTGGATCACCTATAATACACACTGAATTAGTCATCACATTCTTTTCACAATTTTCCTTGTTTTCTCCTTGTGGAGTTGCTGTCAATTCCAGAACAGGGATCTCTATGTCGACCCTTTCGTTACGATGATTGGTTACGTAAATGTAAGCTTTTCCACCAACGTTTTTCACCAATCCTTGCTCAATTTCTATCCCCTCGTCGACTTCGAGCCTTGGTAAATATCCCTCAAGAACGTTGTCGTTTCTCAAGCGGACATAAAATAGCTTCGTCGTTTTCGGTGGGAACATCATACTTTCTCTAGTATGGAACTCTATCTTCTTGTCTCGAACTTCAAGTGTACTGTTTTCATAATCAATTTTTGCCAAATTATCACGAAAATACTCAGTTGACAGTAGTCCTCCCTGCTTGGTCGGAAAACTGTTTGGTACCACGTGAAAAACCGTTTTTCTTCCCAAAGTATTAATCATTACATACCCCAGAGTATATACAAATTCATCTGTAATCTCGCTCAATCTCAAGATTTTATCCCGATAAAATTCCAAATTGTTCAGCAAACATCTTTCTTTCAGAATATTTTTACTAGCACCTGTGTCTAACATCATAATTACCGTTTCCGAGAGCTCACTACTTTGAAACAAGACGGTAGGAGCTATTACGTCCTTTTCTGGATTTACTAAATATACGTCGATTATTTCTGGTTCCGACCCGAATCGGTACAAGCCTTGATCGTAAGGGTTGGGTGCGCTTGGGTATTCACGTTGGCCGGTGCCTGGGCACCCTGTGCTGGTCGGCCATCCGCGTTTCCCTGCTGCGCTGCCCTCCGGTTGTTGTTGCTGATGTGGATCTGACACTCTGTTAAATAATGACCTGGATTTTTACAATAATTGCAAATTACTTGATTAGCCTGGTTTTGTTGTTGATTCATTAAATTTTGTTGTTGCAATGCTTGCGAATAAGTCATTGCTCCTGCAACATTTGGATTTCCAATATTTCCCTGTTTCTGTTGGTTGCATGCCAGAGCTGAATGACCCCAACCGTTATAGATTTGACATTGAATTTGAGATGTCTGACCTTGAGGAATTTTCGGTTGATTTTGATGAGTTATTTGATTGAAATTATTTGCCTGATTCTGTATAGGTTGTTGTACACTACGACAGGACTCGCTCAAATGACCTTTTCGACCGCAATTTCTACATGGATTACTGTAACACTTGTCTGCCATGTGTCCCCTTTTTCCACAAATCTGACAAATCATGATCGTAATTGTTGGCGCGACCGCTCCAGGAATTTGAAAACAATTATCTGCAGAATGACCCGATTTTTTGCAATATTGACAAATTAATGAACTCTGAGGCTCGATTTTTCCCGATATTTTGCATTTATCAGCTGTATGACCCAATTTTCCACAAGTCTGACATTTAGTAGGTGGCGTTGCCCCTGGAGCACTCCAACAACTTGTAGCAAGATGTCCTTTTTTCCACAAATCCGACAAATATTCGCCGCTAGAGCATTGGTATTCACCACGGCTACTGTTGATTCTTCCTTAACTTCCTCGATGATTTTCATGCTTGCTTTCTTTGAAGTTTTTTCAGGTTCCTTTTCCGGTTTTTGCTTTGCTTGAGCATTTCCTCTTAATCTTGTCACGTCTGCTAGTTCTCATTCAATTCTCTTAGCCTCATGAATCGCTTCGTCGAGGGTAGTTTCTTCCTTTCCCATTCTAACTTGTATTTCCAATTTCAATCCTCTTTTAAAGCAACTGCACGCCATTTCATCTATTATATCCAAGTCTTCCGGTCCCAAATATCCTTTCTTGTAATAATGTGCCTCGTTGATTTTTTCGGCCAATTCCCGAATACGATGCGCGTACTGGTCTACTGTATCCGCATCCAGTTGTGCACTGCTTCCCAATTCTCCTTGCAACTGATAAATATCTCTCGGAGGATCATAAGTTGTCTTCAAATATTCGATATATTCTTCAATACTCCCGAACTTATTTTTCGAAACCCTGTTCCATATGTCTCCCACTAATTTTGACCTTGCCAATCTCAACAAGTGTAGCTTATTTTCTACGCCGACTATTTCGAGACCGTCTTCCAATCCAGCAATATACCGATCCAACGATCTTTGCTTTCCATCGAACTCCGGTATCACCTGTAGAGCGTCTCTCAAGTTTCCGATTCTACCTGCACTCAAATTTAATATCGGTCGCGTTACATCCGGTGCCGTCCGACGAAACGGTTTTTTGTTCGGGTTATCATGATCCCTTCCGCCCCTTCCGCCGTCGCCACCGCCGTCGCCACCGCCGCCGCCGTCGCCGCCACGGTGGTCACCGCCACGGTGGTCACCGCCACGCCCTTTGTTGCTACCTGTATCGTCGATTTGATCATAATCGGTATTTTCATGATTTCCACAATTTTTCCCGTTCTCTCTACTCTTTTTCATTCGCTGAGTAGATGACATAACTGGTGCCATTTTCTTAGACAGATTTTGTACAACTTTTTCCGGTATTTCCTTTCTACGTGACACTTTAAGTTTTTGACTCGAATCCCTTCTTGATCGCAATCTATTAGCAGTATATGCCGTTTTTCTAGAACATGTTTTTCCTGACAATGATGCTGATCTAGTCAAACTATTGGATAACCTTGAAAAATTGACCCCTGATTTTGAATTGTTTCTGATATTTATTGACTTGATTGAACTTCCGTTTTTATCCCCTTTAACCCAAATACTCTAGCTGCTTTTATGAAGAAATTTTCACTACCTCCTGGTGCACTTTTCCTTCTGGGTGAAACGGATTTTGAACAGGATTTTACCAAAGAAGGTCTTCTTCTCGGCGTTGTATCTATTTCTGAAGATCTCGATCTTAACCTTGAACCTGAACTACTACTCAATCTCAACCAGGGTGTGGTTTGACCAGTTGCTGATGTAAAAGAACTTTCAGAGTCATTGAATTGATCAATTACGGTTTTCTCTGTAATTTCTACTACTTCTACTTCTACTTCCACTGTCTTTGCATTAGGAATTTCACATTTTGAAATGGTTGCTTCTGAATCCTCGAAATTTGGATTAATTGTGTCCGGAAATTCGCGTAAATACTCATCAATTGACTTCGCAAGGTACTTTATGTTGTCTTTAAGAGCCTTAGTTGCATCCGATTCAGCTTTATTTTCCAAATTTTCCGATGTTTTCTCTATATTTGTTAATGACTCTTTGGGATATGGAGTTGAAGTAACTAATCCGCTTCCTTCATCTGTCACTTGAGTTGTTTGATCTTTTGGATTTATTATTTTTCCCGATTTCTTTGTTCCCGATTTTTTCCTGTCTTCTGGATAGTTATGCAAAATCTGATCCGGAACAGTACATTTTGAACGAGTTGAAGTCATTTACGATTTTATTTTCTCTTTACTACTCATTTCACAAAAAAAAAATATTTTATTTATTTATTTATTACCAAAGTTTATATACACTCTTTTTGTATCCTGGACGCGCCCCCAATTTTTGTTACGTCCCGATCAGCAATTTTCACTCCATCTCGGTCAAGGAGAATTTGCACCCTCCCTTTACACGTTACTCGGAGATGACGCTTTATCGAGGATTTGGCCCTGTTTTGAACCTAACCTTTCGGAAAATAATTCGGGATAGGGCCTAGAGTGTATATATATGTAATTGACGATATTTTATTCACGGTTAAAAGTTCGAATTTACTAGATTTTAAGTGACGATTTTAAACTGGGCAAGAAAATTCTGGATGCTATCTCTTTCAATCGCCTGGAATTCAATACGCGGCTATCTCTCTCGCACGTTATCCTCGACGCACGGCTCGCGACAGCTCACTATCACGCTCACTCACTGTTTTCTCCCGACCTATCCTAATACTTTAACACGCACTGAGATAGCTGAAATAAAATTGACCAATACGAATATTTATTGACCATGGAAATATTTTGACCCTGACGACAGTATATAAATGTTGATAAATAACGATTTAGAGGAAATGGATTTTTAAAATGTGGATAATAACGTTCCAAAATTAAGATATTATTTAAATGGGTTTGCCCCAGAATGAATGATCGAATGAATCGATTGATGAATGATATTAAGCGATCGAATTGAAACGTCCTTCCCAAATTCTGGATGAATATTCGAGTCAGAATCGAATGATGATCGAGTTCCGAAAATAACGTCCTTCCAAATGCCGAGTATTCGAATCAGAATCGAATGATGATGATGGTCGACTCCAGAAACGAACGCCCTTCCCAGATTTTAACGATGAATGATTTCGATGATGGAATGATTTTCAGACGAAATATACTCAAACTCGATGAAATGATTTGGAAAGTTACGAATGATTTATTGAAGTTGGTTAAAAATGAGTACTGGATCGAACATTTTTACAAGTTGATTACAGGTCCTTTGTTAATGGCTCTAAGTACAATACGTAATTGAGGTCAGTGCCTCGGTCGACGAAGAGTGCTGAATGGGCGATGGGCGCGCGAATAAATAACCTCGGTGCCGAACACCCCCGCGTCACCGCTGTCATACCTGCGCCTCGTCTCCCCACTCTCATCACCTGATTTCTTTCTTTGCTTGACTAATTAAATATTTCTACTTTCGTAAGTTTACAATAATTTCGATATTTTAACTTGTTACTACTTAAATTTTATCGCGAATTTTATGAACATACAAATTTGAATGAAAGCTGTACGAGCGTTCATTGCGAAGTTAACAATAATTGGCATACATTTTTAACTTAATATTTATCTGATTATTTTCCTGAATTTCTGTGTTAATGATTCTGCATTTCTTGCCTTTCTCGTAATTTCCCATATTTTTCCCTGTTATTTGCTATTTGATTATTTATCGATTATTTATTATTTTTATATTTATTCCCCTATTAATATTTTATTTAATTTCTTTATTGAATGTTATCATGACGATATGACTTAATTTTCTTCTTTACTTCTTGACTCTATTTTTATTTCCCGAATCTGTTAATAATTTCCAAAAATACTATGGCAATCCCGTATATTTGTCCCTCAAACTGGATTTCCATTTATTGCCTCATTTATTATTTCAACTATGATCCTCCTGGACTATAACGATGATCTAGCATTCATCGATATTCACCGTCCAGGAGGTGCTGCACTCATTATGCCCAACGGCCGCTCTCAGCATCGTGCCCATCGTGACACGCGCCGTACAAGCAGGCCCTATGTTCGACAACTGTGAGGAGCGCTCTGCCGATATCCTTATCTGCATTTTTGCGCCTCAGGTTACCGACTCTCGTACGGTTGATTTGCTTCGTACAGTCACCTCTGTACATCAGCCTAATTCACCTGAAGGCTAATTATTTTTAACAACGGATGATTCTTTCATTAGGTATTTTATCTATTTATCGAAACTTTGAATTCGACCAATTAAACAATGGCAATTTTTCCCATGTTTATTTTTAACGAACTAATATATTTCAAATATTTGGTTAATTCTGTTTGAAATATTTTGGAAAAATTCTCAGGACGTAACATATCTTTTCTTCTCTACGATTGTCGGTCATTTCCAGTACATGAATATATTAATTTGTCCTTCCTAATCCACCCGTCAGTTTCCTGGAGTAAAATCACCGTCAAGCCAATTTCAATCACTTCTCCAGTTAAAGTGAACATTTTGTCATTTTCAATTCTCCGGAAACCGTAAATTCAAATAGAAAGGGATAAGGAGTTCAGAAAGTACCCTACGACTTTAGAAACGACAGGCATTCCTAGGGCCCCATCCAAAGCAATTTTCCGCAAGGTTAGGCTTAAAAATGGGCAGTTGTTACCGCGATTAATACCGCGATTAATAATTACGTGGTAAAGATCGATTCTCATCGTTCTGACCAGAGAGTATTAATATAAACGGGGCAACAGTTTCGTGAGAACTCAGCGAAATAAAAACATCGACAGTTTTGACGTAACAGAATTTTTGGGGTCTCGTCCGGGATCAATGGAATGTTTGCCAAAATGAAAAATCAATCATTAGTATGCAAGCATTGGAAAATTATAAATTGTTCTCAATAAGGAAAAACTTTGTTAATGGATAATAATAGAGCGGAAGAACAGGAAAACCAGAGACAAAGTAACCGTGTCAAGAAACACTCACAAACTCGGCAAACCAACGCGGAGAACGAAATTAAATATTTGTTTAAACCCATCGATTACAAAATAAAATGTTTACACCCAAAGTATATTCCCGATAACAACCCGCGAAGGCTATTCTATTTACACAGACTCGAAGAACACACATATAGAAAACATTTCACCTCTGTCAAATTGATTTAAAATATTTTCTTCCTTTATTCATACGGACACATCTGAGGTTGATGCGTATTGATAAAAAGAAAATAAAATTATCACACAACACATACTTTTCATCAAATTGATTTAAAATATTTCCTTCCTTTATTCATACGGACACATCTGAGGTTGAAGCGTATTGATAAAAAGAAAATAAAATATACACAGCTTGTCAAATTGATTAAAAATATTTTCTGCCTTTATTCATACGGACACATCTGAGGTTGAAGCGTATTGATAAAAAGAAAGTAGAATAATCACCAAACACCACACACCTTTTTTCAAATTGATCTAAGGCCAGAAGGGCTGCAATTTGATAAAGTTAACCTTCGTATTATCATATCGTGCGGTTGTTCACAACATACTATATTCCTAAACCGAGGAAAAACAAAAATCACTTACAAAACACGAAATTTAACTAGCACACAAAAAATCCTAGAAGCAAACCCGTAACCAAAACATTAATCGATGGGCCGAAATTCTTGGAAAAGAATAGTAGAAGACCGTATCGCTCAAGGAATTAAAGAACAATTTCCGAACGGTGAAACTTATACTCTACCCACAAACAAATTGATACAGACAGAACTTTTTTGTGCTACGGACAAAGTAAGAGTTTTTTTCCAGTTAAGGAAGAAACCAATATTACCAAGTGAAATCACCGAAAATAGTAAAATAATTGAATGCATGGACGAATTCTACATAATTGTCACCAAATTCGCCATCCCGAAGGAACTACCCGTTCCTGAATCGTGTTCCGAACGGAAATAACTAAACAAAATTGCGGTGTAAAATATATCAACGTGACCCGGCGGAACCGTGTGTTGTCCGCGAGCGACCATTTTTCCCCCATGCGAGATCCCTCCCTCCCGCTCAACCCGCGAGCACCTTAACCCGTTATTATTTAATATAAAACTCCGAAAGAATCGTCCTTTCGCTGCAAGCCTATCAGCTGTAGGCTTCATAGGCGGCTCTCTATACCTATATATTCATTGTCCGCGTTAAATAGTATACCGATATACCGTCGCTCGAGTACCCTCGCCGGTATATCTATAGCGCCTACGTCATCCCACCTGTTTACCCGAATTCGCGCTCGCTCGGCATACCTATGTGATGACGTCACCGGGTGATACGCGACAGCAATGCGGCACGCGTTAAGCGAAAATACCATTATCGTCCAACGACAATATCACCACTAAAACAATTGATTTCTTCCATTTTCCAATTACCATTGGAAAGCTAACAATGTTAGCTTTCCAATGGTAACCCACACGTGGGCAATTATTTACTTTAAGGCGCCTTATCGTTAAGTATAAGTTATCGATGTTTTCAAACGGATCGATAACCCGTGTTTCCCGATATCGGGAGATTATCTTGCTCCACTAACGATCTTTCGATCATTAATTATACAGTTAAGCGTCGCTCAAAAACCCGCACAAGCGGGTATTATAAATATCTTTTTCCACGCTATCTCGCCATATTTTTTTTTTTACGCACTTCTCCCCGGGGTTCGGGAGTTATTTCCATTTTTATACCAAAAATTAGGTCTCGCGTAATTACGACATTACGGAATTATTATTTATTTTGCATTATTGTTAATGTAACCCCGTCGATATATATTTCAAAAAAATTGTTATTTTTCGGACTACCTGATGATAAAGAATTGTATCGATTCAAATGAGGGGGGAGGAGAGGTGGCCGAATAATTACTTCCCGCGGAACACAAATTTCGCGAAATGAACGCGCGCGCGCTGATTTCGGGAACGGAGCCTCTCTCCGAGGTCCGCGCTCTTTCCTTATAGTTCGGCCAGCTCGCCTCACACTCAGCATATACGCCGACAGTCTTCTGTACACGTACAAACTATTAAAACCAAATCGTACAACACCATCGGATACTTTACTCGGCTATTCCTCTGGACCTTTCTCTTCATCAAAATCCGCACTTTTCAGTGCGATCAACGATTACATCTCGCGACGAATCAACGGCACCTCGACCCGGCTTCACCTCGGACTTTCTCGGCGCTGCTCTCCGGATCAGTCTCGCTCTTTTCAGAGCGAAATTCGACAAACACAATCGCTCTTCTCAGAGCGACCATCAAACGTAGACATTCCCCCCTTTCCGATCTTTCTCCTCCCCCGCTGATCCGCCGCTCTCGCGCAAATCGTGCTCCCTTCGGGCGCACGCCTGCCGAGGACCGGGGACAGAGGTCGCAACCTCCCTCTTCCTCACCCCCCTGACATTTTCTTTCCGTCCCTCTTCGTTCTCGCACCGTATTCGTGCTCCTGCCGAGCAGGAAGCACGCACGGCCGAGGCGGGAAGGGTTACCACTAGCTCCTGAGCACTCCTTCCGACTCTTCGTGCCGTTCCCGCTGGAACGCACGCCTACCAACGAGTCTCGCCCCAACGCATATCTCGAGATATAATAATAATAAAAAAAGGGGGAACCTAATCGAATCGATTGTCGACCTATGCCGAAGCGAGCCGGAAGGAAGCGTTTCCTCGCGCACGGTCGTCTCCTGGCCGAGAAGCGGGCTCCCCCGAAAGGCCTGAGCTGGCTCCTCGAGCTAGAGGAGCTCAAGGCCGAGGCAGAGCGTGAACGCGCCCGTTTTGCGGTTCCCGAATTGCTCCGCGCCCCCCCGCGTTCCGCTCTTCCCGCGATCTTCCCGGTCGTCGGTCCTTCGACTTCTTCGGGCAACCGAGCCGCGGTCCGCATCACCGCCGAGGTCCGTCTTACCCCAAGGATCCGCATCGTCGACGTGGAACCTTACGTTCCCGAACGAATCGTGTCGGGACCCCCTCCGCCCGCCATCCCGTACGTTCCTTCGGGCCCACCAACAATCCTCCGCGACATTACCCGGTCAGACGACGTCGCCGCCGAAACGCCGGAAGAAGGCGAACTCTAGTCCCCCCCCCCCCCCCGTTCCCTATATCAAAATTCCCCGTTCTCTATAACTAAAAGTATTCTCTTCATTCGTTGACAAATGCAGCTCGACCGCAATCTGCATTTATCAAACTGGCGCCCAACGTGGGGCTCGACTCTTTCGGTTTGAGATTAGACCCGTGCTCTGCTCTCGACTAAAGCGGCCCCGGTAATCCTTCCGCTTTCTCATAAGCAATTAAAATCGCGGTTACTACTAACCGGGATATATATATAAAAAAAAATATATATATATATATATCGGTTGCACAAATAACGTCCTCGTCATCCGCTGTGACCGAGTAGCGGTCGTCACGTACTCGATAAACGCTCTCCGGCAACCTTACCGTACCGTGGCACTACACTTCGAAGTGTACGGGAATACGCGCGCCTTTTCGCGGTTAGCAAAAATCGTTATAGGTACACGTGGATACTTATTCGCGCCGTCGCCTTATGCCACGAAAACGTGGTAACGGAATGCCGACAGCTCGGACTCCTCGCCGATCCGCGCGCCTGCGTAACGACTCGCCGGAGGCGGAAGCGCGAGCTTTAGCGAATGATAGGGAGGACGTCGCCGAAATTAACCCCCGACTACTGGATCTCGATATACTCGAACCGATCGACGCGATAGAAATGCCGGACATAATGAATAACTCCGTATTAGACTATTCCATTGAACGACCGGTGTACGAGGCTCGTCGGAACGATCCGGAAGGGAATAACGAAATAACGAATGAACACCACCCGCGCTCAAACGTGGAAATCCCACACGCGGAATTGCCTGTCGAAAATGCGAATATACAAAGGGGTCCCGCTTCCCCAGTGGAGCCGCGAGCTAACAATATCGCCCCCTCCCCCGTGATCGACGCGACGAGCCTCGACCGCCGTTGCTTCCGCGTGCGAACGCACCGAGACACGACGATCCGCCCCGCGCCCTGCGAGACGCCGATTATCGCTTAGCTTATCACGAAGAGCCACCGCGGGACCGTCAAGAAAATCGTCCACCACAGCCACCGCCTCACGATAACGGAGCCTTCGCGGGATTCGAAGCTCTCCTCCGCGCATTGAATAATATCAATCGCCGTCCGCCTCCACCTCTGCCGACCTACAACGGCGTGGATCATGAGGACCCGAATCGGTTTATTACGGGATGCGAGGAGTACTTTGCAGCCGCCCGCTCTCCACCCGATGCACGCACAAAAATTGCGGCCTCGGGTCTGCGTGGAGAGGCCGAACGCTGGTGGAGCTGCTACCAACCACTAGCTTTCTCCTGGGAAAAGTTCAGGGAACTTCTCCTCAACCGTTATGACAGCCCGGCCGTGGTATCCCGACTCAACGCTCAGCTGTTCTCACGGAAACAGGGAGAGAGGGAGAACGCTGGGGTGTACCTTCAACAAAAGTACCTGCTGTATCAAAGAATCCGTGGACAGGATCCGGAAATCGCTAAGGTCGCGACCCTCCTCGAATTACTGCGTCCGAACTTACGCTTGGCCATACGACCATCGAACCCGCAAACCTTGTCGGCTCTTATGTCGAAGGCCATAGAGGCTGAGTACGATCTCGGGGACAGTACCTACTCCACCCGGCCTCGGGGGGAAAAAACGGAAAAACCCGCGGATAAGCCGGCAAAACCTGCGACGGAGCAACCTACTCTCCCGAAAATGCTGGCACTGTCCGGAGTACCACCGGCATCGGGATTGTCCGGTCCTGGCACAGAAGAACGCCGAAAACCGGGCTAACGCTCAGGAAAACTGGCGAAAGGCGGCAGACGCTCCCAAGCCTGCCGCCGACCCACTATAGGACTGACTGAGAACTCCTCGGGAGGAAGGAAGCTACCTCACATGCTCGTGTCAGTAAACGACCATGAGGTAGCTGCGGCAGTCGACAGTTTTTCTAACGACTGTTTCGTCCACCCGAAATACCTACCATCCGGACACCCGGTGGAACGGATTCTCTCCAATGCCAACCTCGCCGGGGAGGACACTAAGATGCCACTGGCCGGAAAAACTCGTCTCAAGATCGGGATCCAGGGTCATTCTTTCGACGTAGAGGCCTGGGGGGCACCAACGTCGCGTGAACCGCTGATACTCGGTTATCCCTGGCTCACTAGCCACCGAGCTATCGTCGACTTCCAACATGGTGTCATCCATTTCGGCGTTCACGACCGACTCACAGCCCGACTCGCGGAGGCCCCGGTGCCAGCACCCGTGCATCTCGGCATCAACTTGGAAACACTCCAACAAGGATTCCCACACGAATGGGTCATGGATTTCCACGAACTCGTTCAACGCTTCGGAACTCTCTTCAAGACGGAGGGCAAGCTCTCCCAGACGCGTTCTACGAAGCACGTCATCCGCCTCACCGACGCGAAACCTTTCCGGGTGCCTCTGCGCCGGTATTCCGGGGAAAAAAGAGCGATCATCCGAGAGCAACTCGACTCGATGTTAGCGGAAGGAATTGTGGAACCATGCTCCTCCCCATATTGTTCACCAATTGTCATCGCCAGAAAGAAGGACGGTCGGCCTCGCTTCTGTATCGATTACCGACGGCTCAACGAGGTCACCGAAGATACCGCACAGCCAATCCCGCGGATACAGGATTCGTTAAAAGACCTGGGTACCGCCCGCATCTTTTCGACTATGGATCTGAAAAGCGGCTATTGGCAAATACCCGTGGACATCGGCTGCAAGAAATATACGGCCTTCGCCTCTCCCGACGGAGGAACTTACCAATTTCGGGTAATGCCGTTCGGGCTTAAAAACGCGCCGAACACGTTTCAGCGTTTTATGAGTCAGCAAGTTCTCGTTGGACTCCTCGAAAAAATCTGCATCGTCTACCTAGACGATATAATCGTGTTCTCGCACGACTGGTCCGAGCACCTTCAGCATTTGACTCTCGTGTTCGAACGTCTGAGTATCCATGGCCTCACCTGCGCCCCCGAGAAGTGCTATTTTGGCACCACCAACCTTGACTTCTTGGGACACCGCGTTAAGGACGTGGGAAACGAGGCGAAGGTGGTCCATGTTCAAGGAATACTCGACTTTCCCCCACCTCAAACTAAGCGAGACCTACAAAAGTTCCTCGGAACGTGCAATTGGCTCAGGGAATATATCCCGGACTTCGCGATCACCGTCGCTCCACTCACTAACCTGCTAGCAGGAAGAAAGAAATTTCAGTGGACCGAGACGGCAGAGAGAGCTTTTGCAGACGTCAAAGCTCGAGTCCAGCGCCAGCTGCAGCTCAGCCGCCCCGACCCTCAGCGACGGTATTACGTGCAAACTCAGGCCGGTGCGGTCGGCATGGGGGCCGTGCTGTACCAACTTGATCCCGAAAATCACAAAAGGATTATAAGTTACGCCAGCGCGAAGTTCGACGGCACTCAACTCCGTTACTGTCAACATGAACGAGAGTGTCTAGTCGTTATCTGGGCTCTGAAACGGTACAAGAGATATTTAGACGGTCAGACCTTCACCCTTCGCACGAACAACCAGGCTCTCGCTTGGCTCCACAGGGTCAAAGAAGAGAAGGAGAAATTGATGAAATGGGCGATCATGCTCGACGAGTACACATTTATTGTGGAACATATCCCCGTGCAGGAAAATGATTTCCCCAACGCACTCTCTGCGTATCCGGCCACACAGCCCGCCCTGGAACCCGAAGGCGAAACCTACCTCTCGCCACCAGAGTACGTGCCTGCTCCCCGGGAAACCCCGGAGCCCGAACTTTTTTCGATCACCGTGGAAAACCTGGTAGAAAAGGTTATTGATGATCAACAAATGGATAAACAAATAGAGTCTATCGCAACAACGCTCGACCCGACGAAATCAGACCAACCGTATCGATACATCGAGGGGGGAGTCTGGAAACTCGACCGAGGCAATTGGGTGCTTTTGGCCCCACCGGATTCTCGTGAAGCAATACTCTACGAGTATCACGATTCGGCACTAGCCGGTCATCCGGGAATGGATGAGACGTTACGCGCGATCCAGAAGCGATTTACCTGGGATCGAATGCGTTCCGACGTGCGCGAGTATATACGTAAGTGCCGTCTGTGCGCGTGCACAAAGGCTACACCTGCAAAACATACCGATCCATTGAAACCCCACCAGCCCACTCGCCCATGGGAAACGATCGCGCTCGATCTAATGGGCCCGTACCCCCGAACGGGTCGTGGGAAGCGGTTTATTCTTGTCATCACGGATATGTTTTCTCGCTGGGTGGAGGCATTCCCCCTCGGTTCCTCCGAAGCACCCATCATTATCCAACACATGGAACGCGAGATCTTTGCACGTTGGGGTTATCCGCGCGCAGTCCTCTCGGACAACGGTCCGCAATTCCTCAGTCGGAAATGGCTAGAGGCCTGTGACCGTTGGCAAACGCAAAACTGGACGACTGCCATTTATCACCCACGCGCAAATCCGACTGAACGACGTAACCAAGACATCAAGAAGGGGCTCCGTCTCCATCTTCAAGACGCACCGCATCGAAATTGGGACTTGCACCTTTCAAAGGTGTTATTTGGTCTCCGTACCCGACTCAACGCGGCAGTCGGCATCACGCCAAGTGAAATGCTGCTCGGCGAAAATCTTCGTCGACCCGGGGAGTGGCGGTTTCCGCCGCCCAACGCAACCGCTGAATCCCGAGAACGAAGGATTCAGCAAGCCCTGCAACATCAAAAACATTACCAGCGACGTTACGCCGCCATCGGCGACGTCACGCCTCAGTACCACTTCGGGGACCTCGTCTGTCTAAACAATCATTCCCTTTCCAGCAAATCGGAAGTCATACATGCCGGCTTCAACCCGAAGTGGCTAGGTCCCTTCCCTATCATCGACTATGTCGGGAACGGAGTATATCTCGTCCAAAGGGGTGAGGGAATCGCAAAAGTTCATGCGAAGGAGTTAAAAGCCGCACACAGAAACGCGGACGAGCCGTCGCGAACAAACGCCGCTGCGTCAACGCCGACCTTGGTTCAAGATTCCACCGGCGGCTCTGCCGGTCCGGTAGCGCAATTATTTCAAACGGAAATTCCGCGTAAACCCGGGCAACCATCGCTGGTTGCCGACCCGGTTTCATCGCCCATGGTGGGCGAAAGACTCCCGCTCGGCCACACGCCGAGTCCGGTTGTTCATGAAACAAATGGCCGCGCAAGCCCGCGTTCCGCGCCATATCTCCTCCGTCCGCGAAAACAGATAAAGTACCCACAATAATCGCTTATTGTGTCAACATCGCCGATTCACGAACACGCTCACGTAGCATGTACATAGCATAGTTGTAGTTCTAAGAATAAGATTTAAACGTAGTATAGAATAGGTTTAGCTTCAAAGTTTCCCCCCCCCCCCCCCTAAGGTCTAACCGTATTTGCTTAAATTCCATTCGGTTACGTCCCAAAAAAAAAAAAAAAAAAAAAAAAAAAAGAGGGAGAAGACCGAGACATGTATATATTCCACTTGATGCCCAAAGGTAACTTCAAATCGTTCTTTACTCCGACTACGCCAATCTCAATACTCGCGTCGGGATAGGTTACCGCGTATTTCCCGCGAGAAGGTCTCGCCTGGGGGCTGTTCTTGTTGTCCGCGAGCGACCATTTTTCCCCCATGCGAGATCCCTCCCTCCCGCTCAACCCGCGAGCACCTTAACCCGTTATTATTTAATATAAAACTCCGAAAGAATCGTCCTTTCGCTGCAAGTCTATCAGCTGTAGGCTTCATAGGCGGCTCTATACCTATATATTCATTGTCCGCGTTAAATAGTATACCGATATACCGTCGCTCGAGTACCCTCGCCGGTATATCTATAGCGCCTACGTCATCCCACCTGTTTACCCGAATTCGCGCTCGCTCGGCATACCTATGTGATGACGTCACTGGGTGATACGCGACAGCAATGCGGCACGCGTTAAGCGAAAATACCATTATCGTCCAACGACAATATCACCACTAAAACAATTGATTTCTTCCATTTTCCAATTACCATTGGAAAGCTAACAATGTTAGCTTTCCAATGGTAACCCACACGTGGGCAATTATTTACTTTAAGGCGCCTTATCGTTAAGTATAAGTTATCGATGTTTTCAAACGGATCGATAACCCGTGTTTCCCGATATCGGGAGATTATCTTGCTCCACTAACGATCTTTCGATCATTAATTATACAGTTAAGCGTCGCTCAAAAACCCGCACAAGCGGGTATTATAAATATCTTTTTCCACGCTATCTCGCCATATTTTTTTTTTTACGCACTTCTCCCCGGGGTTCGGGAGTTATTTCCATTTTTATACCAAAAATTAGGTCTCGCGTAATTACGACATTACGGAATTATTATTTATTTTGCATTATTGTTAATGTAACCCCGTCGATATATATTTCAAAAAAATTGTTATTTTTCGGACTACCTGATGATAAAGAATTGTATCGATTCAAATGAGGGGGGAGGAGAGGTGGCCGAATAATTACTTCCCGCGGAACACAAATTTCGCGAAATGAACGCGCGCGCGCTGATTTCGGGAACGGAGCCTCTCTCCGAGGTCCGCGCTCTTTCCTTATAGTTCGGCCAGCTCGCCTCACACTCAGCATATACGCCGACAGTCTTCTGTACACGTACAAACTATTAAAACCAAATCGTACAACACCATCGGATACTTTACTCGGCTATTTCTCTGGACCTTTCTCTTCATCAAAATCCGCACTTTTCAGTGCGATCAACGATTACATCTCGCGACGAATCAACGGCACCTCGACCCGGCTTCACCTCGGACTTTCTCGGCGCTGCTCTCCGGATCAGTCTCGCTCTTTTCAGAGCGAAATTCGACAAACACAATCGCTCTTCTCAGAGCGACCATCAAACGTAGACATTCCCCCCTTTCCGATCTTTCTCCTCCCCCGCTGATCCGCCGCTCTCGCGCAAATCGTGCTCCCTTCGGGCGCACGCCTGCCGAGGACCGGGGACAGAGGTCGCAACCTCCCTCTTCCTCACCCCCCTGACATTTTCTTTCCGTCCCTCTTCGTTCTCGCACCGTATTCGTGCTCCTGCCGAGCAGGAAGCACGCACGGCCGAGGCGGGAAGGGTTACCACTAGCTCCTGAGCACTCCTTCCGACTCTTCGTGCCGTTCCCGCTGGAACGCACGCCTACCAACGAGTCTCGCCCCAACGCATATCTCGAGATATAATAATAATAAAAAAAGGGGGAACCTAATCGAATCGATTGTCGACCTATGCCGAAGCGAGCCGGAAGGAAGCGTTTCCTCGCGCACGGTCGTCTCCTGGCCGAGAAGCGGGCTCCCCCGAAAGGCCTGAGCTGGCTCCTCGAGCTAGAGGAGCTCAAGGCCGAGGCAGAGCGTGAACGCGCCCGTTTGGCGGTTCCCGAATTGCTCCGCGCCCCCCCGCGTTCCGCTCTTCCCGCGATCTTCCCGGTCGTCGGTCCTTCGACTTCTCCGGGCAACCGAGCCGCGGTCCGCATCACCGCCGAGGTCCGTCTTACCCCAAGGATCCGCATCGTCGACGTGGAACCTAACGTTCCCGAACGGATCGTGTCGGGACCCCCTCCGCCCGCCATCCCGTACGTTCCTTCGGGCCCACCAACAATCCTCCGCGACATTACCCGGTCAGACGACGTCGCCGCCGAAACGCCGGAAGAAGGCGAACTCTAGTTCCCCCCCCCCCCCCCGTTCTCTATATCAAAATTCCCCGTTCTGTATAACTAAAAGTATTCTCTTCATTCGTTGACAAATGCAGCTCGACCGCAATCTGCATTTATCACGTGTATATCGACGAATTAGACGGGGAACATAAGCCATCGAATTGTAAAAAAAGAAAAACGAAACCCGGGTAAAATGCAGCAGAGTCAATTAACAAAAGGAAAAGGGACATAAATGAGTTCATCCGATAAAATCGTTAAGGGCGAACTCGAACCTCGGCCGAAACGGGCAACGCGGTCAAATACTGTCGTCCCCGATGAGATAGTATATATCTATGTGAGTGAGAAGAAACCAACTAGAACTAACGAGCAAACACATAGGGAGATAATTGATAGCACATCAGACTCCGACGAGGAACAGGTGCCCCCGTCGGAAGACTCCGCAAAGGAGCAGGGACAATCGGAGATAACAAAACCCCTTGAGAGCAAAACAGTAGAGGAAGAAACAGAGGAAAGAATAGAAGAAAATACAGAGGAGGAAATAGAGGAAAAAACAGAGGAAGGAATAGAAGAAGACACAGAGGAGGAAATAGAGGAAAAACTGAGGAGATAGAGGCCGAAACAGAGGGGGAACTAGAAGAGGACGACGAAGAAAAATTAAAAGAAGAAATAGCCAGTTTAGAGAAAGGTATCAGGGGAATAGAACTCGCGGAGGAGGTAGAAGGAAATCCGAAAGCTTCTCGGACGGCTTCACCGGTAGAAGGAAGCCCGAGAGTCCCTCGTAGCCTTTTACCAGTAGTAGGAAATCCGGAATTTATCCCTACTCTTTCACAGATAAACGAAAGCCCCGAACCTTCTGAAACTCCATCACCTGTAGGAGACGTAGTATCAAGTGATTCACCAAGAACCGACACGCCCACTACGCATACATTCGACGAGACTAACGACTTCGATAGCACGAGTACGATAACGGTAATAGAAGCTTTTTCAGAGAGAGACATCTCGAAATAGATCTCATTTGCTACCAATACAACCCCCTTAAATCAAACGGGCGAGCTATTTTATACACCCGACGAAATCCCATTAGAACCTCAGATTCCCCTCACGGGACTGGAAGCTGCTAAACGCACTCTTTTTGCTATAAACGGGACTCAACCAAAAGCTAACGCGAGCTGCAGTAAGTTGGACGAAAAGAACGGGGACATAACAGACACGCCAAAAAACCGACCCGTTTCTAACACAGATACGCCTTTAAAGAAAGGTTACAAAAACAGCGATATACAAAAAACGATAACTGACGAAGAAGAACGAAAGAAAGAACGGGCTGCGAAACGAGACAAAATACAAGAGAATACACAGGACGCCCTTATTCCACCACCCGCACGCCCGATAAAAACCGAAATGGCGAATTCAACTTTGAGAGTGTCTCTTAAAGATGCATTAGCATAGTTCACATTGTAGACCGAGGGTCCGACCAGCGGAATTTCCAGCATTAGGGTTATCATGCCTCCCTTTCGGTACGCTCGTGGCGTTGCCAGTCGTAAGATGGCCGCCGCATTTTCCCGCGTGGCTGGCCGTGGGAACCCATATCCCACGGGTAGGTGCGGTAGGGCTTCCGTAAGGTACCCCGTCAGTGCAGCCGGCGTGACTGTTGACGCACTTATGGTTCCGGAGGCCACACTGGCGAAGAGTTCGGCCATCTTTTCTACCTCCCGCAGATAAGTCTCCACAGAGGCCTCTATGAGTGCGAGACTCTCGTCGAAATGCTGTCGTTCGCTCAATACCTGGGTACGATTCTGGAAATATCCGTTCACCGTGCGTACCATGGTGTACAATCTTTGTAGATTCCTCTGCGAGGCTCGTGACGTTCTGTTGAACATTTCCAGCGTCGTTTCCACGACCTGCAGTTGCTCCTTCACGGCCTTCTTCAGGGTCCCTTGGGTGCCCTGGATGGCGGCAATCTCTGCCTCTATCCGTTCCCCATCCGCTGCGTCCAGATTGCCGGTGATGGCTTTTACTACCGTGCCTAGGCAGTCGATCAATCCCCGTCGCTTCCGGTTCGGTTCCACGCCGACGAGGTCCTGCACGACTCCTACATTCTCCTCGATTTTTTCGGACAGTCGGACAAGATGCTCCAGCATCTCTGCGCAATGTCCGTCCGGGCTACCGTACCTCTCACATTTTATTCGGACCTCTCCCAGTTGGAAATTAATTTGGTTGTTCCATATATGCTAAATTCGATAGGTCCATCCGAATTGCTATGGTCCAGACGTTGGTGTGGAGATGCAGTAGTCCGACCTTCTCAAAATACAACCCGGGTGCATCCCTGAAGGGCTGTATTTCGTACGGGCCATCTGAAGCGATGGCTATGGCCGGTAGACCGGCCTGTAGACCCACCAGCATCAATCTGTAATTTTCTCATTTTTATTTTATGCCTTGAATTTTCCCTGAGTGAAGCCTTGTCGAAGCCGATGTCTCCCTATGGGTCTAACTGAAGTTAGACCCGTGGTTAGACCCTCCTTAACCCCCGTCTTTTTATTTTTCCGTTGCTTTTATTCCTCCACGTAATTTCGTAGGCGGTCTACGTGCACCTTGACCACCCGACGCCCCTGGCGAAGGGTGTAGTTGCACGGAGGGTGTTCCTCCACGATGGGGTAGGGCCCTATCCACTTCGGGGTTAATTTTGCTGACCGTCCCCTGCGTACCGTTTCGTCGCGCAGCAAAACTCGGTCTCCGACCTTGAACTTCCTTTCCCGGGTTTTCTGGTCATAGTAGACCTTGGCCCGTTCCGTGGCGACCTTCAGATTGTCATGAGCTGTAGACCAGGCCGCTCGTAACCGTTCCCACAGTTCCTGAGCGTAATCGTACGAGTAAGTGGGCCTGGGCGCCCTTTGAAGGGCTGTAGGTAACTCTGCGTTCTCTCCGTAGACCAGCTGATGTGGTGTGTATCCAGTTGCCGTATGGGGTGTCGTGTTGTAGGTAAACATGGCGTAAGGCAACCATTCATCCCAGTTTCCCTGATCCTCGTCTATATAACCCTTAAGGTACTCTGCGAGGGTCCTGTGCGAGCGTTCCAACGCTCCGTTCGACTCGGGGTGGTACGCCGTTGTCTGTATTTTCTCTATGCGCAATAGCTGACATACCCCCTTAAAGATGGCACTAAGGAAATTCGTGCCTTGGTCGGTAAGGACGGTCTCTGGAGCTCCGTACCGACATACGATTTCTTTGGCGAATGCCTTCGCCACTTCGTTGGCCTGTTGCGTTTCCAGCGGTATGACCACGCTGTATTTCGTGAGTAAATCCTGAAACGTCAGGATGTACTTATTCCTTCGCTCAGTCTCGGGTAACGGCCCTACGATGTCCATCGCACATTTTTGGAAGGCCCTGGTTGGTGTATCTGTGATTACCAACGGTGCCTTCGCTACTGGCCGTATCTTATTTCGTTGGCACTTGTCACATCGTGCCACGTATTTTTCTACATCCTTCGCCATGCTGGGCCAGGTGTACCTTAATTTTATACGGGCCAGCATGCGAGCCACCCCCTGGTGCCCCCCCCAGGGGTGCGTCATGGTGTTCGTGGAGAATCTTGGCTTTTTCTTCCTCGCTTATATGTTCTCCGTCTGAGCGAACTCGCTCGTTCTCCTTCCTGCGGCGAGCGTCGGGCTGACCATCCGCGGGACTGTTCCCCTGGCTGGCCGCTGCCTCGCCTGTCGCGCGGGTTGCGGCTGCTTGGCGCCTCCGTGGTCGAGGTTGCGCGCTGCCTTCCTTACCGTCGCTGCTCGGCTCGCTCGACTCTTCCCTTGTTTGTGCGCGTGTTGCCACACATATACGACTCAACGCGTCGGCGTTGGTGTTCTGTTTCCCGGCTTTATATTGCACATCGAACTCGTGCTCTGATAATTTTATTTTCCACCGCATGAGTCTCGATCCGGGATCCTTAACCCTGAACAACCACGTTAAGGGCTTGTGATCGGTTACCACTGTGAACCGAGTTCCATAAACATAAGGGCGGAATTGTGCAATTCCCCATACGATGGCGAGCAGCTCTTTCTCTGTTGTTGTGTAATTTTGCTCCGCCTTTGGTCCTTCTTGGTGAGCTCCGTCAAGGGTTTGGCGATTTTTGAAAAATCCTGGATAAACTTACGGTAATATCCGGCGAGCCCTAGGAAGGACTGCACTCCCTTAACATCCTTCGGGGTTGGGAACTCCCGGACGGAGGTTACAAGTGACGGATCGGGTCGAACTCACTGGAGATCACGTGCCCGAGGTATCGCGTTTCCAAACGCAAGAATCGGCATTTTCCCGGTTGAAGGGCCAGTTTCGCTTCCCTTAGGCGATGGAATGCCTCTCGGAGCCGATTATTATGTTCTGCCAGGGTTGCTCCGAAGATTACGATGTCATCTAGGTACACGTAGCATTTCAGCCCTTCGAGCCCTGCCAGTACTGTGCTCATTAGGCGTTGGAACGTCGGCGGGGCGTTTTTTAGGCCGAAGGGCATACGGGTATACTCGAAGTGCCCCTGCGGTGTTGAGAATGCTGTCTTCTCTTTGTCCTTTTCCGCCATCGGAATCTGGTGAAAACCGGAGGCGAGATCGAGTGTCGTAAAGTAGTGTGCTCGTCCCAGCTGATCCAGTATTTCCGCTATATGCGGTAGCGGGTACGAGTCCCCGATGGTGACCTCATTTAACTTGCGAAAGTCTACCACCACTCGCATTTTTATCTTTCCTGTTGCGTCAGGTTTTTTCGCCACTACGAGTAACGGAGCGTTCCACTGACTCCGACTCGGTTGTATGATGCCCTCTTCGAGCATGCCCTTTGTTTGCTCCCGCACCTCCTTCTTATGCGCTTCCGGTAGGCGATAACGGTGTACCTTGATAGGCTGTACGCCCTCCAGGATTGGGATGCTGTGCTCTACCATGTTGGTACAGGGCAGCCGATCTCCCTCGAGATGGAATATGTCCGCGTACTCCTCGCAGACTTCCATTAATGAATTCTATTCCTCTTTGTTGAGGTGAGTAACCTCGATCGCCTGACGTAACTTCTCGAGTCGCGTGCCACTCGTTCCCGTTGCCGTGTTTACCCCGCACGTCGCAACGGCGAGCTTGCCGTGCAGCTCGTCTGCTGACGCTAGCGGCTCGAGTTTCACCGTCGGTCGTTCGACGTACACATACTCAGGTGTTGTGTTTACAAAACTCACCGCACAGCTGTTGCCCTGGGGCGAGGTCACACAGGCTCCGAGTATCACTCCCTCGGTGACGTCACATTTCTCGATGAGCCCTTCGTCGGTACTTAATGTTGACACATAGGCGATATTTTCGCTGCGCGGCGGCAAAGCGATCCGTAGGCTTCCATCCACCAACGGCATGCAGTGCCCCTTAATTTTTATAACCTTCCCCTGAAGGATGTCCACCCCTTTTTCCTTAATGAAATCTATCCCTAGGATTCCATGGGTCTGCACGTGAAGATTCTGTGGTATCACATGAAACCAATGCTTCACGGACCCTAAGGGTGTCTGTAGTTCCACGAGGGCGGCGTAGCGCGCGTTCAGGGCTCCTCCCCCCAGCCCCCTTAACGACACCCCCGACCTTGCCGCCGGAGTGTCCGTGGATAGCACATTTTCGTGAATTAAACTCACCGTCGCCCCGGTGTCCGCCTTAAGGGTCAATATTCCCTGTCGGCTGGATGGGGACTTGATATGGAAGTCGCTAGCCGAAGCGTGGGGCCCTGGAGACCCTATCACGTACACCTCGGCTTCCTTAAGGGGGGCGACCTGTCCTATTTGCCCCTTCCGACGAAATGAGGCCACTGTCAGTAACTCGGTGGTTGGTGCCTCGGGCTCCGATGCTGCTTCCGTGGTCACTGTCGTGTAAACGTTGGCCTCCCTTAAGGGTTCTTCCGTGGCCATGTTGACCCGAAATGTCCCTACGGTTCCTTCTTGCCCCGGATGCACGGCGACCTCCTCCCTTCGGCGCTCGTCTTACCGTTTATTTCCATTGAAGCCCTTATTTCCATTGTTGCCCTTATTTCCGGGTCGTTTGTCGTCCCGCTTACGTGCCCGGCACTCTTTCCAGAGATGTCCGGTTTTTTTACAATAATTACACGTGATACTTGCCACGTGCACGTCCCTCGGTGCCGGCGCGGGAAGACGCTGTCGACCGGATCGGCAATGTTTTGCCAAGTGTCCGGTTTTCCCGCAGGTATAGCAGGTTCGGGTGGCGCCCCCTGTCGGCCCCTGTGATTGTCGGGAGTTTCCTCCCCCGCTGCTGGGCCGTGCCACGCCCGGCCGTCCTGATGTCATCTTCTCGACCTCGATGGCCCCCATTACGGCCTCGTGTAGACCCTGGTAATTTCGGGACCGTACGATCGTCTGTATTTCCTTTTTTAACCCGTTTTCAAAATTCATCTGGGCACTTCTTCGAATGGCTTCTCCGATGGCACGAGCTTCCCGTGCGTCGGTACCCTCGCACAATTTTTCAATGACCTCTACCGTAAGGGTCTCGGCCCTTGTGGCATAAGTCGACACATTTTCCTTTACGTCCTGACGCAAGGTACAAAATTGGTACTGTAACGAAGCGAGTGACTCGCGCTTCCCGTATAACGCTTCCAGTTCCACGCGCAAGTCGTTAAGGGTCACAATCGTTTTGTGACGCATCTCTCGCGTCGCACGGTCCTCCAGCTTACTGCTGCGTATGAGCGTGAGGAGCTGGGAACGTAGCCTGGGTTTTACCATGCCCCATACCGCCTCACAGGAGAGCATAAAACCATCGAGTTTTGCCGGATCGTTCCTGTCAAAGGTTTTTATGTTCCGAAGGGCCGATGCCATGTCCAGGTATTCAGCCCCTTCTTCCACCGGCTCCGTTATCCGGGCTCGTCGTTGAGATGGAGGCGGTTGCGGCGGAGGACTTGTTCGTCGACGTGCCGCCATTGGCTGACCCTCTAGGACGTAATCCCTTAAGGTCTCCTCCATGGCAATGAGTCGTTCCCCCACAGAGTCATCCGCTGGGGCCCGCGTAGACTGGTCCAGCACTCTCTGTAGCTGGTCCCCTATGCCCTGGAGTGTCTGCTCGAGCCGGGTTAATCGCCGGGCCGCAGCATCCTCTTCTAAGGGCTGTACCTCCTCTGTGGGTTGCTCCGCATCCCCTTGGATGGAGCCGTTGTCCTCCTCGTTCACTGCCCTGAGCTCCCTGAATAGGGCTCTCCGTGATGCCCGTACCGCCGGTCTAAGTGGCGGAATATCCGCGCCATTCGGGTTTGTAGACCCCGGTGCCCTATTCCCACCAGTCGGGTTAGGCTCTCTGTGCTGTGTGCCTTGCATCTGTGCCCGCAAACGGTCGATTTCTCCGTCCACCATTGCCGGGGTGACCTGATCATTGCGTTCGAACATCCGGACGTTTACATCCTCCCATCCGGTCCCCCTCTGGAGGTTCACCCCGAACATCGGGTTGGGTGATTCCTGTCGCCCCGGTTGACTATCCCCTCGTGGGCTGTCGCCCAGGGCCTGCCGTGTTCGATTTGTAATTTCCGATAGGGCATTCTGCACCCCTTCCACGACCTGAAGGGCCTCTTCCCCTGTACCGGGGGTGGTACCCTGCCGTCCCGACCGCTCTGCGCTGTGGATGCTCATTTTTCTTCCTTTATTCTTTGCTTCGATTTTTTATACGATAATTCTATCGCTTGGTAGCGTCCTACCGGCTTCGACAATGCTCTGTTTTTTTCCAAAAAATTTTAATGAGTAATGTGGGGTCACTTACAATGCGTGCCACATTACGGGATGCCCTCTAGTCCGTACGTACAACCCTTGGGGTTCCAGGCTCCCTTCTGACCTTGATTCAACGTCCCACTTGTTGGCGACGCCCTTCGGGTATCCTGCAGCGATCCTCGAAGGCTTCGGTTGATACCTTCCGTTACCTCCCCTGGGTACGGGATGTCCACGTCGATCCTTTGATCGCCCTATGGTCCGCCTGAGCACTAGTCGACCCTTGGCTCGCGGAATTCACACACGTTCCGCACTTCGCGAAGCTTCACAATCTCGGTAATTTTTTGCGGTTTAAAATTCACTCTGGATATCCCACCGCTGCCACCAATGTTATGCCGCGGAAATCCGGTTAGCTACTCCGGGTTACGCGATAATGTTTTTGGGGATGATCCAGTAAAGGGTTAGAACCCAAGTGAATTATTAACACAGTTTTATTGAGATATTATTTAACGATATTTTACAGTTTCAACAAGTATAAATTATTATCAATAATTTATTAACAAGAGATTATTTAATTAATTATCTTAATTAAATAATGATTATTCTTTTTATGGTTAAAATGTTCGAGTCTTTCAATTTGTCACAATTTATCTCAAATTACCTTTGGTTAGGTTTGAATTACCGATGTACACTTTGCACCCTTAAGGTTTCCGATTATCATGGAAACGTTCGTATTCAACCGTGTTGTCAGACTGCCCCGTACCTGCTCTCGATCCTCTATATATATTCCTCGAGAGCAGGTATCAGCTTAATTTTTAGCGCAAGTTTATAATCTACTTAATTTCTGTAAACAAATATCTTTCCAAATCCTCGCTTTTTCGTGAGCGGGATTTGGAGCATATTTTCCTTTTCCCAATTCTCGCCTCGGTATTCTCGAGTCGGTGCTCCAGTTACCGAGGCGCTCGCGGTTGCCTAACTGCTGCGTCAGCAGTATCGATGCTCGACGCTTGACGTTCGACGCTCGATGTACGCTCGATGCGTAACGCAACCGAATGTGTCTCGCAACCGAAATAATCGGTGCCGAGACTCTTCGAAATAATAATGCCTATTTCGAATTATCTATAATAATTATTAATACATACCCGGGGCACAACATAGCGGACAACTAAGAGGCTTGCCGTCACTGGTCCAAAAACTCAAAATCCCGAAAAACTAAGATATTGAAATAGATATCATTTGACCGAATCGCCACAATTCCGATGGCTTAATATACCAAAGCATTAGTTTCCCGAAATCCCATTCACCCGATGTCTCATTTGCTCGAAACAATTTCTCACCATCATAGAACTCGTGGTTACCGACGTATGCTACATATAGGCGGTTGGTAAATTAGCATCCTACAATAAAACCTAAGTCGCCTCGTCAAGAGATCATATGTAAACCTTGCACTAATAATAAATTACGTTTACGTATCGTATCCTCTTAGAATCAATGATGTTGATCGTTCAAAATAAAATCGGCAAACGATCAACATCACTAGAGTATAAAATGCAAAAACGCCAAAAGCTTCGAAAATAGCACCTCCCGCACAAGCTTCGTTGCGCCAGCCAGCGCACAGTCAAGCGGTCACCCATCCAAGTACCGACCGTCAATGAATCTACTTAACATGGATGATCACCGAAGCTGTGCACCAACTAAACATGTAGAAATTCCAATATGTTAATATTTGGTAAAATTTGTTACCGCAAAAATACCGTATTTTCACCTTATTATGACCTCATTATTTTTTTTTCAACTTGTGTGGTGAACGGTCACGAATGTTTTTCGTAATTTTTATCGTAAAATGTTATAAAAATCATCGATCTAAGTGTGAAATTAACGGTTATAAAATGTTTTAGTAAAATTACCATCATAATGTATAAAAACTACCCATGTAAATGTGATATTACCAGTTGACAACGGGTAAAATTTACCTTTATAGTTGTAAAATTACTAATCACGAATTTTTGATGGTAAGATTACCGTAACAATTTTCGCAAATTCACCATGTGTTGGTGATATTTCGATTCATTATGCGACCATATATACTTTTATTATCAATGTGATCAAATTACTACATTCAATGTGATAACGTACCGTATTTTTACGGTAAAAATACGGCAAAATTACCGATTACATTTACCACATCTCTAGCATCAAACGTACCTTTAGTGTTGACGCTTTACTTCCAAAATATATATAAGTAAATATCAGACTAAATTATAGCATTTACAAATAATTTATCAGTTTCATTATAAGGTATAAAGTAAAGATGAATATGTAGGGACGATGTACCATTTATACTGTACCATATTCATCAACTTAATGCACACGCACAAAACTGCGATTTTCTTTTCATGAAAACAAATACCTATTCTGTAAGGAAGCATATACGAAATGTCCTATGAGCTATGACAGTTATAATCCAAGCGTCATTTCCTTCATTCGTGTGCCATAGGAGTGATAATAGTTTTAGAGAGGAAAATATCTCTCTTGTGAAATCTCTTCGAACGTAATCTCTTCGTGCAACCAAATTCGAAAACATCATTTCGGTAATCGGCAATTACAACGATACCGAACCCTCAGGACGATCGTTTTTATTGTGGCAGCATTTTGGCACAATTAGTGGCAGAAATAGCACATGCGTTTCTAATTATTACGAAACGAAGCAGATTCTACAGGATCACATTCACTTCCGGCAAAGTAAGTCAAAATCGTGATTGCGTAAATCGATAAGTACATTCTGAAAAAATGTTCTTCGGACTGGGAACTTACATATTCATTTCTCACTTCCTTTTTTTTTTTTTTTTTTTTTTTTTTCCAATTCCACCGTATACCCTGTCGGGTTTTTACGGAACCCCTAGCACTCCCTACCCGCACTCAGCTAAGCTACCTAACTTCCATTGCGTCCGTAGCCGACTTAGCTACACTGTACCGCATTTGCCAGGGACACGGGGAAACTACGGAAAACCCGTGCCGGTACAGACGGCCATATTCTACTGATCCACCGGTATTTTTGCACTTGAGTAAAGTGCAGAAACACCAAAGTCTCAGAAGAAATCGCCTTCCGCTCAACGGTCGATGCGCGAGCTAGCACACGGCTAAGCGGTCACCCATCCAAGTACTGACCGCGAACGAATCAGCTTGACTTGGGGGACCACCCGAGCCGTGCGCCAACCGCGCATCCACCGCTGCCGGTATTTCCTTTTATTATTTAATAAAGCTTTTTTATGCCCTAGCGAACGGTTTGAATGTGGCGTTGCTGGTATTGATTGTGAGTTGATGGTTTGAACATCGACCTTCCGGATTAGGAGGACCGAAAACGTTTAATCTGACTTTCGTTTGAATCTCGCTGAACGCCTGTTTTCTTGATTCTGGTGATCGTGAAGTGACTTTCAAGTGATGTTTGGCTGAAAATCAAAGGTGAGTGTGGATTGATTTTCGGGCGATTTTCAGTAATTTGCAGCAATTTCGACGTTCGACGAATGTGGAGCGATTTTCGAACGATTTTCAGCGATTTCGACGTTCGACGAATGTGGAGCGATTTTCGAGCGATTTTCAGAGATTTCGACGGTCGACGAATGTGGAGCGATTTTCGAGCGATTTCAACGCTCGACGAATGTGGTGCGATTTTCGAGCGATTTTCAGCGATTTCGACGTTCGACGAATGTGGAGCGATTTTCGAGCGATTTCGACGTTCGACGAATGTGGAGCGATTTTCGAGCGATTTTCAGCGATTTCGACGCTTGACGAATGTGGAGCGATTTTCGAGCGATTTCAACGCTCGACGAATGTGGAGCGATTTTCGAGCGATTTTCGAGCGATTTTCGAGCGATTTCGACGTTCGACAAATGTGGAGCGATTTTCAGCGATTTCGACGCTTGGCAAATGTGGAACGATTTTCGAGCGTTTTTCAGCGATTTCGACGTTCGACGAATGTGGAGCGATTTTTGAGCAATTTTCAGCGATTTATTTATACTATGCAAAATTAATGGATCAAGAGCAAATACTTTTTTTTCTTTTTTATGTATTTAATTCTTTTTTTTAATTACTAACTTTTATTTTAAAAAATAATGAAAAATAATTTTTACGTTACAGATATTGAAAAGAAATATTGTTGTATCATTGTATACGTAAATAATGTCATTATTTTGGTTCACTTGTTTCTTTTGTGATGTTCTTTTTCATCTTCTTCCATCGTCGTCATCATCGTATTTGGTTCTTTGATGCATCTCATCGATAATATTTCTGTAGCATCAATCGATGTGTCTTGAAGGTTGGTACCTGTGAACATTATAAGTAGTAATTAATGTATTTATTGGCAATATTTTACACGTACGGATGCCGGTACATTTCTGAGATTATTTACAATTCATATTGCTATTTCTATTGCCATCATGCCATCGACCTAATACCTTCAGCCTCGAACATTATAAATTCTTATTTAATCATCAACATTTCATTCTCATATACGATATTAATAAGTGTTGTCAATTCTCTTTCAATTCTGTTTTTATTCACGTGGGCTCAGGTTGTTTGCAACTACGATCTGAACAATAATTGGTAAGTATTATTTTATTATGATTTACCTTTCAATTTTTTTCATTTCTTTTTTTTTCTTTGCGTATGGTAACCCACGGTGTCGTCGTCCGTCCGTCCGCCGTCCGCCGTCCGCCGTCCGCCGTCCGCCGTCCGCCGTCCGCCGTCCGCCGTCCGCCGTCCGCCGTCCGCCGTCCGCCGTCCGCCGTCCGCCGTCCGCCGTCCGCCGTCCGCCGTCCGTCGTCCGTCGTCCGTCGTCCGTCGTCCGTCGTCCGTCGTCCGTCGTCCGTCGTCCGTCGTCCGTCGTCCGTCGTCCGTCGTCCGTCGTCCGTCGTCCGTCGTCCGTCGTCCGTCGTCCGTCGTCCGTCGTCCGTCGTCCGTCGTCCGTCGTCCGTCGTCCGTCGTCCGTCGTCCGTCGTCCGTCGTCCGTCGTCCGTCGTCCGTCGTCCGTCGTCGTCGTCGTCGTCGATTCTTCTGGTACCTGTCGATTATATTTATTTTCGTATTTTTATTTATTTTTTTTAATGGAATTTTTTCATCTATGAAATGATGATATACCGTCGATTGGCATTGTTCGTATTTTTCGCTGTTGCATTTTTCTTTGAGTGCGCTGCCTTCCGTTCTCTTCCTGTTTACAATTATCTTTGTTCCAGGTGGCAACTCTTCCGATTTTGTCTTGAGCGTTCCAACCATTTTCTTCCGATTGATTTTCTTTATGCAACAACAATATTTCGTTAACGTCAGTAATTGTATGAACCTTTAACGATAAGAAAAAAGAAGATTAAGAAACACAATATTTACGACCTACCTTTTGCGATTTCTTCGTTTTAATGTTACTACTTTTTTTCGCATTAGTTTCTTTTCTAAGATTTGCTGTACCCTCGTTACCGGTATTCTCTTTGTTGGTATAGATTCTAGCGTCTCCGCATACTTTCGGTTAATTTTTGGTACCCTGATTCCTCTTCCAAATTTCGGCCGCCGTATGAAATTCATGGCTTCACTTTTGTTCGCTGTGTCATAGGTAAAATAATTTTTCCATCATTGACATTTAATCCATGTAATTATAATATTTTTTCAATCATTACCAAATATTTGGTCGACGTAGCCAATCGATTGATAATTATAAATGTCGCCTTCGTTGTTGTATGCGGCAATTCGGACGCATTTTCTCTTCACACCGCTGACTTTCTTCTCCTTTTCTATCCAATCTCGCGTGCATCGTTTACAATTTGGCGATTGGCGTTTCTTTTTTTCCTGTTTATTTTTATTTTCTTTCTCGTCTGGTTCTTCTTGTTCTTTTTCTTCGTCTTCGCTTGTGTCTTCTGTCCTGTGGTATAACTCGGACATTTTCTTAACTTTTCTGTCACCATCGTTGGAAGTTACGACACACCACAACTGTTCATTTTTTGTATCGTCTTTTTTTCATCAACGTCTGTGGAATTTATTAAAAACATAATTGTATTTTCAACGATCGTAAAATGCGGGGATCATATTTTTTGTTGATTCATATCGGTAGCAGTGTATATTTGCTCTTCAGCCACTACAATTATAGTTGTATCGTGACGATATTTTTCTACGAGCCAAGTACTCGATGATATTCATACGTTCAAACACGATTTGTATGTCCCATGAGTGATTTCTCAACAGAGGTAACAAAAAATTATGAAATTAAAGAAATTGACAAATTTTAAATTTTTCGTATAATTGTAGTTCATTGTCAACATACTTTTGTTTTTGTTCCTTCTTCTTTCAGGGTGTGCGGTATGTGCGACGCGCAAATTCGACCTAATCGGTTTCCTTCGTATTGGGAACTCTCGTTATGCAGAATTTGTTATCGCTTATTTCTTCAAGGACGATAGCAGGGATCGGTGGCGTTGAATTGATGTCCAGGAATTTTATATTCTTCTTTATTTCGACGAGATGAATATGATTGGTGTAATAAACAGTATTCGTCGTTTTCAGTTCTTGAATTAAAAAACCCCATTTTTCTCTTTCCTCGTGGGTGAATTTGACGATTCTTAAAATCATTCCGTACTCATCGTCTCCGTAATATACGAATATATTGCAAAACTTTGTATTCTTATCTTCGTCCATTTTGACGGATCTGTAATCTAATCCGTGAACGATAGCATGATGGTGAACCGTTATATTTTGTTGGTCGTGGTGATGGTACCCTGCTTCAATTAGAGCATATATTTCCTCGTTTCGTGGCGGACGCGTCTCCGATTTGTCTTTGCCAACGATTCGATCGGGTAAGATATCGTAACGTATTACGTTACGATTTCTTTTTTTCCCATCGCTTAGAATGTCATTCAGTGAGTTCTTCATATCGTCATCGACGTTCGGATTTTCCAATATGCTTTCAACGAATTGTACCATACAGAATTTTGTGGCTATTTGCAGAGCCCTCCCGTTGCTAGATGTTAATTTGTCGATGATCTTCTTGTTCGCCGATTCGAAGTTGCATGTGTTGTAACCCCAGCACGGGCCCCAGTTTTCCACGACTCGATGTAAATGTGTCAGTTGATGTACGTTGTATCTCATGTTGTATTTTCCGAATCTCAAATTCACTGTTTCAACATACTCGTTCAAGAGAACTTTTGCTCTTTTCAGTAATTCATCTGTTATGCTGTCCTTGTGCATGATGAACGAAGCTTCACATAGTTTTGCAAAGTGTTCCAAATCGTTGTTGTCAATTACATTACTCATGGCTGTTAATCCTCCGTAATGCAACCAATTTCTCCATTCGGTGGCTTTCCACGTTTTTCTTTCATTCAACTTTCTTGGCGCCCGAAAAATAATACTTGGAAACCTCATTGCCAATAGTTTTTCGTTCATCCTACAAATTTCGTCGGGTTTGCCGTGGTACCAATTTTCTGACGAATACACACTGTCAATAATGAGTTCGGTAAAGTGTTTCGCAACTCCAATATGTACACCGTGCATCGTATCAACGATGGGTCCGTTCGCCAAATCGAATTTTGGAAGCTTGGCCAATATCGAATTGCCTTTTATACCGTTAATGATTCTTTTTTCTTGCGTAGCACGTTCCATGTCTTCAATTATTTCTTCGTGGGTGCGAACAAGAATCAGTTGTTCATCCATGTTGTAGATGGGATATTTTTTCGATCTATTTACATTGAAAGTTTCGGCTTTACAAAATGTACATCCGTATTGACCGTTCGGCAACATCATATTCAATACTGGCGTACACACAACAGCCGACAGCATGGCAAGAGTGCCATGCTGTCGGCTGAAAAAATTAAGGTTACGAATTTACTTCTCGTTTTTTCTTGAGTTATTGGATTCGTCCAACTTATACCTGTGTCGTAAAGTTCTTGTAATTCCGTTGCGACAGGTCGAAGGAACGTTTCCATGTCCGGGTGTTGTTTGCATACGTATATGGCAGCGAGTAGCATATGACGTTTTCTCATTTGTAGTGACAATTCGTTGATTTGCAAAAATACTGGCCACGCGCTACTTCTCGATGATATCGCGACTGATACTCCATCCGTGAATATCGTGAAGGAAAAATTGTTGGCATCGCTCAAAAAAATTTTCCATCGTATATATCCTCCAAGGCGTCGTCATCGATTTTTGCTCGGTTGAATCTGTAGCTCAGATCGTTTACCGCGTTTGGACTTGAAAGCAGCAGCTTTAGTTGCTGAGAAATTTTTAATTGCAAAAAGTGCGAACGATCTTCGTCATTTTCCGGTGGATTTGGTATCATGCACTTGCAGCGTTTGTTTTCTTTTTTGTTGGTACCGTAGTAATATTTGCAATTTTTGCAACAATAATGTCGAACTAATGTCGAATCGTCGTTTCTCGATAGCATTCTCCACAATTTCTGTTTATTCGTTGGTAGATTGCAGTTGTTAAACAGAGAATTGAGAAATATCATTATCGTCAATGACATTACATAGGTTAATTTCCCGCCTATTGTCATAGCAAGAATACCCATTACTAAGTACAGTTGCGTTACAAAATTTTTCAATTGTAATTCTCCACGTTGGTTTTTCAATCTTTGCAATCCGAAAAAGAAGTTATTTTCTTCTTCGTTCTCTTCATCATCATTATTATCGTCGTCATTATCATCATCACCGTCGTCATCATCATCATTATCGTCATCATCATCATTGTTATGCCGCAGAAACTCAGGTAGCTAATCTGGGTTCTGTGCGCGAGCCGTTAGCTCGTAAGGTTAGGTATGTGCTCAGTAAAGGGTTGGAACCCAAGTGAAGTACAAATGTATTAATCAGTATTTAACAATGTTTATTTAACAATATATTTAGTATGTTTAACAATATATTTATATGATCAGAGATTTACAAAGGTAACATTTGTAACCGTTTTTCGCCCCACCAGAATTTACCCAATCGAGACGGCTACAAAACTCGTCTCACTCGGCCTTAAGGGCGCCAGCCGCGAGAGCGAGAGCTCTAGCGACAAAATTTTAATTCTAAAGTCGAACGAGAGACGAGAGCGACCCGGTGTCACTCAGCCTTGGGAAATGGTAGAGGGGGTGGTTCGGTTGCCTCCGCGAGGAGGAAACAGAGATCGAGACGAAATAGACGGGAACTCCAAAGATATTTTATTATAACGAATATCGAGAGCGTGGTCGAGAAGCGACTAGCGTGCACGCTCGTTCCCCTAATAGCTCAAAATATTCACAATAAAAGAACAACAATAATTCGTAACTTAGTTCGGTAACATAAATTCGATAACAGTTAATCGGCGGTGGACACCGTTCGGAATCTCGACGCTCGCGGACACGACAAACGTGGATCGCAGCCACGGAATCTTTCGCAACAGATTTTTCTTAATCAGCCCGATCGCAGCGGGAGTACGCGGAATCTCATAAAATCGAAACGGGAATATATATAACAAGAAATGGGAAAAAGAAACAAATCGGAAAAAGAAATATAGAATAGTAGATTGGAAAAAGAAATACGTCGGAAAAGAAATATAAACTAAGAAATCGGGAAAAACTAAATTATGAATGAATCGTAAGAAAATTGATATCGGCAGAAACTAAATTATATTATGGACTCGCACGAGGCGCAAACTATGGTATGAAATAAAAGGTTAACGAGAACCTTCCAGGCAAATTATGTAACGGAAATTAGATGAAATTAGAAAACATGGATGTTACTGAATTTTACCCGAGAACAAATTCCGCGTTTCGCGCGCGAAGGCGTGCCGTCCCCACGATAACGAGTCGAGTTTGCTCTATTCTAACTCTAGCCTCAAACCGAACACGTGCGACGATCTCACCGGTTTATGTTGCAGTTGCGGGAGCTTCTCGAGTTGTCCTCGGCCAGAAGTCCCACTTCGCGTTTGACGAGATGTCGGTATTCTCGCGAGACGTTAAGCACGGATCGGCAGCGGTCACGACGTCCTTCCTCCTCGGGGGCTTACGCTTGAGTCCCCGAGAAAAGTAACGCTCTCGCGATCGCGGGTCCTTTTTCCCCCCACCCTATGCCTATCTTCGTGGTTTTTCTTTTAGCTCGCGCTCATAATTTCGCTCGTTCCGCGACATTTTTGGCCATTGGAGAAACTCTTTGAAGAACGTCGTGGATAATTTCGCTATAAATTGTATCAATAATCGCAATGTAAAAAAAAAATTGACATCATCATCTGTAAATCGTAGTAGTTCTCGAAATGAAACGCGTTGTGTTTTATCGGTTTGACATAATTCCTTCGAGTTATCGGCACGGTGACGGCACGACGACCGCCCGCGTCTTTCACGCGGCAATGTGAAGGCACATGCGCTGCCCGAAACTTCGAGGAGACGGCACGTTCACTTCTCATCGTGCGGTGAGGATCGATTCTCCCGGCTATATCGATGACACTATTTTCTTTCAGGGATGTTGTCATAACGACTCTTATGCGATCGATAGGATTTTTTTACGAGGGATAATAATTTTTTTGTTCACATTGTTAACTCGCGGGTTAACGACCAATTTTATCATGCGTCATAATCGTATCGTCATCATTTTACTTCGAATTTCTAAACATTTTATAGAGAATAATTGGATAAATAAACTTTCTGACGGTATATGTATTTTTTCGGAGTTTCTTTTGAATTTTCCAAAATATACAATCGCGAAAATTCTGTAAGTGGGAATTCGCCGCTTTCTTTTAGCTTCTTCGTGTCGTGCCGGCACACTCCGTTGTCGTGCCCGAAATGTGCCGGCACGGTGTCAGTCATCTCGACGCGCTTTATCCCCACTCTAGTTACACGGTAAAAACAAAGGCCCTCGAGAGTAGCCGACGCGTCGAGCTTTCGTATCGCGACTAGAAGGGTGTTAAGACGGATACGTCATATCAGTATTGTTAATCAATTTAATCGCTTTAGAAGGGCGTTCGGTAAGAATATTACAGTGTGTGCACATTGTACAGTGAAGTTTCGTTATTAAATGGTTGAAGTCTCGTACGAGACGCAGTTCATTGTCGTCGGGTAAACGAATGTGTATTTTATTAATATGTGACGCTCGTATTTATTCAGAATTCGACATACATACACCGAAGACACCAGGGAATATCGGAATCGTAAAATCAAACGATACAACTGATTGGGCGAGCCGGGTGAGGAATCGACAAAGGAAGCCAACACCTACGCGGCTCTTAATCCTTCCAACCGTTCGGGCGAGCATTGAACTTCGAACGAGGCCGCCAGCTACGTTAAACGAACGAGTAAGTATATTTTTAATCCGCAGCAATAAAAAATACAAGTTGCCTGGCGTGTTATTACATCGGTTTTCTAATAAAATAACGCAAAAGCTTTCAAAGTTTTCATCTCAAGTTTAGGTTACGATAAAAAAAATGTATAGGATCGTTCTCGTTGTGTAGCTCGCCAGCCCCCGACCCCGCTGTTCTCTTTGTTCTTTCTACAGAATTTTTCGATAGATCGTAAACTCTGCGGACAACGCTATCGATAATATCGCGATAATTATATTCATGGTCAGTCTATATCTTTTTTTTTATTCAATAATTATAGACTATAAATTGCAACGGCGTTGGCAATCCTTTGTTTAGAAGCTTCGGAAATCTCCTAGCAGATAACGGCAAGGGGGCGGCAGGACGACCGCGCGCTTCGTTCACGCGACACGGTGCAGGCACGCACGTAGTAAGAACTTCCGCGCTCACTGAACGTTAGATTCTCGTCGTGCAGTCATGATAGTTTATATCGGCCATCTTTCGGTTATCCGTTTTTCTTTTAGCTCGCGCTCATAATTTCGCTCGTTCCGCGACATTTTTGGCCATTGGAGAAACTCTTTCAAGAACGTCGTGGATAATTTCGCGATAAATTGTATCAATAATCGCAATGTAAAAAAAAAATTGACATCATCATCTGAACGAAGCGCACGGCAGGACGACCGTGCGCTTCGTTCACGCGACACGGTGCAGGCACATGCCTTGTACGAAAACTCATGGTCGCTATGCGCGCGCTTTTCGTGCGGTGATGATCGTTTATGCCTTTTTCTTTGATGATCCCTTTTTATTTTAGCTCACCACCATAATTTCGCTCATTCCTGCGGCATTTTTCGGCTTTATATTATTTTCGATTAATAATAATAATAATAATAATAATAATAATAATAATAATAATAATAATAATAATAATAATAATAATAATAATAATAATAATAATAATAATAACAATAATAATAATAATAATAATAATAATAATAATAATAATATGCGTGCAAATTGTAGTAGCTTCGCCAATTAACAGCTTCGCTTTATGAGCTTCACATAGCTCCTTGCAGTTAATGACACGGTGACGGCACGATGACCCCTCGTTTCGACCACGTGACGCGATGAATTTACGATGTCTGGTACGAAATCTCATGCTCACTGTGCGTTTGCTTCTAGTAGTGCGGTGATGATCGTTTATCTCGGCTTTCTTCGATTATCCCTATTTCTTTTAGCTCGCGACCACAATTTTGCTCGTATCGTGGCATTTTTCGATCGTTCAAGAATCTTTCTGATAAACGTCATCGATATGTCTGTGATTAATTTACGCAAACAATCCTCTTGCTTAATCGATTTCATATAGGTCAATTAACGGCATGGGAAGGGTACGACGACCGCGCGCTTTTTTCACGCGATATTGTAAAACACATACCCAGAATTGGTTTTTCTGAATTTTTCGATAAAACATATACTTTATTGATTATGTTATTGTACCGACTTTTGTACGATAGATATGAACCTTACAATGTTAAATAATATCTTGGAGCAAGTTTTTGCATCGACCACGCGACATAACCTTATCTTCACAATGCATTCGAAAATTTATAAAAACTATAGAGTTTGGAGAATTAAATTTATATTCCTGTGCATTCAGTCACGTCGCTCTTTATTTAGGTTGTCTTATAGAGTCTACCTAGCCCTCCCACTTTCGATGGGTTTACGTCTATCTAATTTAATAAACTATTAAAATCCTCTTTGAAGAACTCCATCGACAATTCTGGAATTGTTTTTATTAATTATAATATCGGTATTCGTTTTTTCTATGTAAAAATTCGAGCGCTAACCGTCATTCATTATGTATACATCGTTCGTACGCTATAGCCCGCATTTCGGGGTCCTATAATATTACGTCGCTCATTAATATTTTATGCCCAGAATTGCGTGTGTTGCTTCGTTGAAATATCCTAGTAGACTCTACTGATTTTTGTATTATGAATGGATGTATGCAATATCAATATGTGTCTTTCGTATTTTTGGGCAAGCCGCCAAATTTTACAGGGTATCCGTACGGGCATCGGTGCTACACGTACAAAGCGACGAGCTACGATGACTGAGTATGTACCAAAAATATTAATTGTACTGTCTATTAAAAAAAATATGGTTTGAATTTACTTCACCGCAAAATGTAAATGTCGCGCGTACCTGGGCATTCGAACTTTCGAATATGTCCCGTCATTTTGACTTTTAGTAATTGTTTTAATAATAATAATAATAATAATAATAATAATAATAATAATAATAATAATAATAATAATAATAATAATAATAATAATAATAATAATAATAATAATAATAATAATAATAATAATAATAATAATAATAATAATAATAATCCATTTTTTAGCTTGATTGCTTCATTGCTTGCCCTCGACCATTATTAGCATCTCGTTGTCTGCTTGATCTCTATGCTAGTAAAAATTCCATTTTCCACACTCCCCGAGTAATTGTATATATAGTTTCGATATTTTTCAGATCATATTTTTTTTGTTCTACTTTTTAAACAGTTATAACGAACTACTCCCTGAGTGTATTTATGTATGATATTTATGTATGGCATCCCGTAGTTATTGATAACCGTGCTGTTTTTATTTTCACTGTCGTATCCAATACAAAATTAGTATAAGCCTTCGCTACCTTCGTTCCTACGCGATCCATACGACTGGGAGATTTTTTATTATTTTCATGTATCTCTTCAGTTTGAATTTCCTACCATATTGTCAAATGTCGTAGCTACTCTTTCGACACATGTTGATATTTAATACCTAAGCGTATGAAATTTTAACATATCTTGAAAAACCTTACCGGGAGTTACGTAACGGATAAAATGCATACACGTTTTTGAAAATCTTACCATGTTCATTTTTAAATCGTCATTATCATCTCGACTCAACTTTCACGACTCCAATATATATATATATTTTTACCAACAATCCAATATTTGTTGCTACCATTATACGACCGATAAGTTTTTCACTAATGTGTAAGCATTAGTCTAAACTGTCGTCTTGTCTGATTTCGCACGTGACTTCATGTTTAGTTTTCGACCATAAACTTGAAGGCTCTCACTCGCTCTCAAAGCCGTTCGCGCATATATGCGGGCTCTTTTAAGCTGTCATCTTCCGCCTCTGGTCACTTTGATACTGTTCAAACTCTGACTATAGTATCAATTAATCACCCATCATTTATCAATTTTTTATAAAAATACTTTCTATTGTTTAATGTTGTTTTTAGTTCATTTTCTGAGGCTCCATTGCATTCGCGTTTTTCTGCTTGTGCTTTCATATTTCAGTGAATTATCTACGAACATCGCTGTTGTTTTGATATTTGGAGTAGTGCTGTAGGCCGCCTTTAAGACGATTGTGCTCCGATGGAATAGAATTTTGCCTTGATAACCTAACGCATACGAACGACGCAAGCATACACGCTGCATATAAGTAATCGTTTATGACTCTATAAGTGGTAGTCTATCCCCATGTACGTCACGTGATAAAATGGGAACATGTCCGCTCTTCTACTGAATGCTCTTTCCGTATTTTTTGTTAATGGTGACGTCGCAATTTGAGATAACAGCATTATAATAAAATACATCCCGATTTCGTAACCTTGAACACATGCATGTACAAAAGTATTGCTTGGTGTAAAACGCGTCATCGTGCAATAATACGCCTTGTCATTACTAATTTTCATACTATTTAAAAGTACAATAGAATGTATTTTCAAGCAATCTTAAACTTTACAGAACACGTGCTCCATATGCGATCGACCATCGCAAATAGGTGGATGATGCGAGCGTCAATAACGACCAGACGTTGAGTATTCTTGTTTAGCATATGCCTTATTTTCCGATTCATTTTCAATTTCCAATTTTGGATAGCGAGAGCAAGTCAGAGAATAGATTTTGATGAAAATAATTTCCTAACGCCTTGTGTATATATATATATATATATATATATATATATATATATATATATATATACTTTTTACATGTAAATACAAATTAAAATTATGGAACGACCTAATATCAAATCGCGTCGCAGGATACCGTATAATCGGTTGGGCTCGCGTCAATGTAGTCGCGTGAGATCGGAGTTTAATCGTCGGATCAACCGTACATCAGAAATCGCTGACGTTGGAATTCTACTAGTCGCAGACGATACCGAACAGAGAGACCGTGCTTCCGAAGCGAGATTAGATTCTACCAAGTTTCCCTCCGTTCGCGAAATTGCTAACATCGACCAAGGTTTACCCAATTTTTTATCGGTAGCTCCCACGACATCTGAGCTTCTCTTCGAAAATGCACCAACCGATACCTGTCAAGACGGTCCCGGCGTTTCGACTAATAATAATAGTAGTAGTAGCTCGTCTGAACTTTCCGATTCTTCGGATGAAGATTGTCCAGATACTGGAAATCCTATTTCTTCAGGATCCTCCTTTCGAGAGCAACTAGTGACGTGCTTCGAGGAAAATAACATCAACTTCACGACCGGTGATAGTTTACTTAAACTATTGAGATCGCACAAATGTTTTGCACATTTGCCAAAGAGTACCAAGACGTTGCTCGGTACACCACAAGAGTCGGTGGTACTGTTGGACGTCGCTCCCGGAAAATATCTTCATTTAGGATTTAGCGCCGCGATCGTCAGTATCCTACAGCGTGTCCCACCCGATAGTATTCCTCGATCACTTGAAATAGATTTCAGCACAGATGGGGCTAGTTTGGATAATTCTGGGAACAATGAAATCTGGCCGATCCAATGTCGTGTGGCCAATATAAAAAATAGTACTACCGAAGTGATAGGTATTTATAAAGGTATTACAAAACCCTCGAGTGCGATGGACTTCTTTCGAGCGTTCGTTGAAGAAGCGAATCAGATAATTCGCGAAGGTGGTGTAGTTTTTCGCGACGTACGGATTTCCATCACACTCCGGGCCTTTATTGCCGATGCACCGGCACGAGCGTTTATCTTAAACCACATGGGTCACACGTCTTCGAACCCGTGCTCGAAGTGCCATGTAGTCGGTGTTTCGTCGGAGAGGCGTATGACGCTAAAAGGCGTCGAACACGAGCTTCGAACCGATGAAAATTATAGTAGGCAATTGGATGATGATCATCACAAGGACGGTGTCAGCCCTTTGTCCCTCTTACCGATCGGTATGGTGAGCCAAGTACCATTCGAGTATATGCACCTCATCTTACTCGGTGTGATGAAGCGACTATTCTCCGCGTGGATAGATGGAAAATTTTCAAAGAGAAGTAAGTTGGCGGGGCATCTGATCGATCTAATTTCAAAGAGGATGGAAGTTTTACGCCAATATTGTCCCCAAGAGTTTGCGCGTTATCCCAGAAATCTCGGCAAGTATTCGCGCTACAAAGCCACCGAACTTCGTCTGTTTTTATTATATATAGGACCCGTCGTCCTTCATGGAATCTTGCCCGACGACATATTCCAGCATTTTCTTCTGCTGCACACATCCGTCCGAATTTTATCGTCCGCATCTCAATCCGCAGAGCAATTCTACGCAAAATCGGCATTAAAAATTTTCGTACGGCAATGCGAAACTTTTTACGGGTTGAGTTTCATTACTTATAACGTCCATGGGTTGCTTCACGTTGTAGACGATGTAAAACTGCTCGGTCCACTCGACGCGTATTCGGCATTTCCGTACGAAAACAACATGCAAATTTTTAATAAATATTGCAGAAAGCCCCATCTTCAACTTCAACAAATTGCTCGTAGACGCGCGGAACGAGCACAGAGAATTAACGTAAATAATTATGTAACATCACAAGAGACAGTAGCTCTCAATAGACACACCGAAGGTCCGCTTCCAGAGGGCGTATCGGAATCCGAAGTGCAACAGTATCGTCGCGTTAACCCCCATGGAAAAAAGGTAGGTGTAAAATATATGCAAAAATATATATGGAATATACCCCATGTATTTTCGACGAAAAATTCGATATGCAGGATATATGTGTCGATATACGTTCAAATATATATTGGCGTATATATGCTGATATATTTAAAATGTAATCTGAATACTTGTTAAATGTAAACAAAATATATTTCAGATACATTTTAAGATATATGTACCGGTATATTTTCCGTACATACGGAGATATATTCAAAATATAATCTGAATACTTGTTAAATGTATACAAAATATATTTCAGATACATTTTAAGATATATGTACCGGTATATTTTCCGTACATACGGAGATATATTCAAAATATAATCCGAATACTTGTTAAATGTAAACAAAATATATTTCGGATATATGTGCCGGCATATTTTTCGTAACTTTACAAATACATTTCATATATGAATTAAATACTTATAGTATATAAAGAGAATATAGGCTAGATACTTTCTTATATTTGCGTATAAATAAGGGAGAACGTGGCAAAGTAGACCTCTCTTGCCCCACTTTCCCCTTCATACTTACGTATGTATCAAACATAAACTGAATAGACGTAGAAAACCGTTTCATGACACCAATGTAACGTATAACAAGTTACGTAATGTAATGATGTACCAATTGCCAATTGTTCGTACTGAAATTTCAGTATAAAAGGCCCATACCTCGAGTAAAGTCAACAGAACACGACATGAAATATTGAAAGGAAAAAAGATCGAGCTGCAGTAAGTCAAGGTTTTATTGTAATACAAATTGCATAATAAATGTAAATACTGTCACGTTGCTAATTGAACAAATAGTGATAGATAAAAATTAATTACATCCTCCAGAAAAATAAACACTGTATTCCAAAGTATTTGTTTTTTAATATCCATGTTAAAACATTTTTTTTGTCTACTCATTTTAAGACATGTAACTTAAGTTAGCAGCTCATAACGATTCGGGTGCACACAAGCAAGCCAAAGCTGCAAGTGTTTCACAGGTAAGACAAAAACTTTCTCCTTTATCATAGCTACGTTTATCACCGCTAAATTATCAAGTCGATTTTTCAGCACAATCAAATGATCTAATCTTCTGTTGGAAACCAGCGATTTGTTATGCCTTTCGAAGTATAATCCTAAAGCGTAACAAGAGTGGTTATTATCCTCGTTGATTACATAAAACAATTCGATTTCAAATATTTCGTTGTTAATCAACCGCACATAATAATTAGCGCGCTTTTCTACTCGGGTATACAACTTACTGTGCACTATCTCACCGCTTATTATCGCTCGTTTATATGACGCGATAGGAGAATTTTTATTAAACTGCAGATTGGCTCTGTCGAACGCCAAATAGTGGACTCTCGGCAATACGGTATGCATCGATGCAGCACCAAGCATACTAGCATGTTTTAAGATAAGCGTTGGTTCTGGTCTTGCCTGCGTGTTTAATACATGATCCAAATATTCTCTTTGTTCTTTTGTCATTTTCTTAATACATATTGATCGTAATCTATTAACGACGTACTTTGCTCGTGACATATCACAAATTTGTTCAGCGACGCCTTTGGAACTTTTTACATAATTTAATAGTACTTGATTTGCATTTTCATATACGAAAGCACTATGAGTCCATAGAGGACCAAATTTTTTAACACTTTCACCGAGATGAGCGAGCAAATGAACATTAAAGGAGACGTGTTCTCTGCCATACAATTGATCAACTCCATGAATGAATTCGATCAACCATCTTTGCGAAAGTAAAATTTCGGATCTCATGATCGACGTTTTGCATAAAATCTGCATTGCATCTACCAACAAAGCCCAATGATCCACATATTTCTGAGGAAGAAACGCACTCAAAGTAGGTAGACTATAAAATAGTAACCATATAACCCACTCGTGAGCCTTCCAATGAACGCGGTCGGACATTTTTCGCGGAGTTCGAGAAACTTCAAGAGAGGGCGTATAAGACAGGATTAGTTCATCGACATCATTAATCAGATGACCGATATAATACATCTCTTGATGGTAAACCGAATCGAACCATAGTTTTGCAAACTGTCTACAAACACCTAGATTGACCGCGTGCATCCAATCTACGTCTAACCATGCGATTATATCGAACTCTGGGATTTCGCATAGGATAGATCGCCCTTTAACACCCTTTTCTCTACGTACGGCATGTTCTAATGTTTGTTCATGAGTCCTCAAACCCTCGCCAAAAGCATTTTTCTGCGGTCCAAGTAACGGATAAACTCGAGTTGTTCCTCGACCTTTCGCGATGCTTTCACCAGGATGAAGGCATAAACCACATCCATACTTCCCATTGAATTGGGTTGTGTTCCTCAACATCGGCCGAGCGACCGAGTCACATACAACAACAAGCACGCGGCATTTCTTTGTGTAACTTGTGCCTTTATATGTATAAGTAAAACCATCGTTGTACAATGTCTTTGCCTCCTCCACAAATGGTTTGAGATATTCATTCATTTGTGGCTTTCCTGAACCAAACCAAAGACCGCACAAGAGTACGTGTTTATTTCTCTCTCGTGGCTTTAGCTCATTAATTGTGCATAAGATGGGATATATGGAGAAATTGGAGCTTTCAAATACCGGAGCTCCATCGACACTGCAATTAACACTTAACAAACCAGCGACCAAGTTTTTTTTATATAATTCTCCATCGTATATATCCTCGATGGCACTTTCAACTTTTTTTTCGCGTGGCATTTCATAGGTCTCGTGTGCTGTTGACAGTTCAAAAATTTCTCTGAGTTGGTACTCTAGCGATATATACAGAAACGTGTTACCTGATCTCAGACTTGAGTTAGCATCGATTTTGTTATTACAGTGCGGACATATAATCTCAACTACTTCTACTCCTGCGTACCGTCCACAGGAATCGCAAATGTGATGAACAACCATAGATTTTGAAAATTCGTTGATTATCTTTTTCAAAAAATATTTTGACGGCTGTGACGTTGATGTCGTGTCCATGGCGCCCAACAACTTTAAAACGCTTTCAGCAGCTTCGTACGTAAAGTTGAAGCGCAGTTTTGTTGCTAGAGTCAACAGCGATTTTATCAAAAAGTCGTCAGTATAATTCTCTTCAGGCTGTGTTCTTTCTATGGCTTCGGGTCTGTTACTGTAGCATCTAGCATCTCGTGATTCCGAATTTAGCACCGCATTACCAGTCGGACTCTGAAAGAGAAAATATTACACACTTCATTTAAGCTCATAAAAATGGCTGCATAAAAAACCTACTATTGTGATCGTTTGGTCCTGCGAGAAAAGTCAATAAAGTACCGAATACGCCTGTCAATATTATATAATGTATTTGACCCTTATCAATGTTTATTATTTGCTTCCTCATAGAGAAGGCTATGTCATCGTGAAAAAAAATGTAATCGAGTTTTAATGTCAGATTACTTAAGATAGTCTAAAACGTCGAGAAATGTGATTGTAGCAGGTGTTCGCATGTATGTGTGTATGGATGTGATAGCTTGCATGGTTTTAAACTACTATTACTCGAAACGGTTTGTGATTGCGAGTTGAAATTTAGTACACTAGTAGAGTGGCCATGTATTTTCCCACGGTGCAATTTTCATGTCGATTGAAGCCCGGTTCAAGATTTTACGCGATTTGGAATTTTTTGAAAAAAGGTCTTGATAGCTCTAGCTGTCGTAAATTTTGAATTATCGTTTTAAAATTGCATACAAAAATGCAAAATATGCTTAATACGATCAAAGATCTTTGGTATTGTATTTGGCCGAAATTTGTCGAAGCGGTCAGATTTTATGGAATTTAGATTTTTTGAAAAATTACTATAAATTGTCTAATTCGAGTAAACATGGAGGGATCGAGCTGAAATTTCACACGGAAATGGGCAAACACTGTACAACGCTTCGTATTCAATTTGGCGAAAGTGGATCGAACCGTTTAGATTTATAAGATTTTAAAATTTTTGCATTTTTCGGACAATGATTATTTTACGTCCGACCGGAGTTTTTGCATCGAATATCACTCCAGGAGTAAAATAAGTTAGAGCTTTATAATCAGCGGGGAACAATACATTAGACATGGCCACAAAACGTCGAATATTGGATAATCGACTTAATGATTTGAAAAATCATTTTTCTAAGCCTGCGTTTTTTCTGAACCTGAAGCGGCCGGTCGTTTAGCAGAAAAATCAAACACGACGTTGACGTTAAAAAAAATTGAAAATTTCATATAGCTTCTGCATGAAGCTTGCAAATTGAAATTTTCATGTGGCTTTCTCATAATATTTCTTTATTCGCAAAGCTCCCTCTATGAGGAAGCCAAGAATACAGAAAATGCTTTCTCATACAAGAAGCTTTGCGCTACACTAAAATATCATACTTACGTCAATACATTCCGCAGATTGTATGACGTCTCTCTTATCCAGGATGGCATCATCTCCGTCTTCGTGCAGAGAGGATTTTGAATTATTCTTCATTATCATTTGGAGATTGGACGCGACATCCTGAAAATAAAGATATATTAATTCTAATATTTTTCATGGAATATAAATCTTCAATAACAATGAGATATCCTACACTATTCTGAATTTAAACACATTAACACATAGAAATGTCAAGAGATAGATAAGTTTTATAATAAAAATACATATTGGATAGCTGACAGGTGACAATAACGGAAAGGCAAAGTAATTATTGTAAAAGCGTATCAAGAAGCAAAGATGTGAACACAATCGACAGGACAGTCAGCAAAGGAGTCTAACCAATGTGAAGTGTAAATGCAATAATGGTTTTTCATAAAAATGTATTTATTTGCCATTTGTAACATGTGGGAAGGTTCAGACGGCGCCGATAGACTAACTTTCCATTTGAAGCTTTTACGCAGATGATATACTCACTTATAATGAGCATTTTTTTATTGTGCAGTAACTTTTTACCAAATTTCAACTGTATAAGAACATCGAAAGATATTCAATTCTCAATTTGGTCCAGTGAAACAGTCCTTAAGGGGAGCATAAACCCCCTTTCGCTCGCACTCACAGGAACCCTATGGCGCTGTCTCTCTCGCACTCGCCCGCTCGTCGTACGAGTTTAGTCTCGTCTTAAGGCGAGGCTAAACCCGCGCGGCGAGCGGCCGAGTGCGAGAGACAGCGCCATAGGGTTCGTGTGAGAGCGAGCGAAAGTGGGTTTAGACTTCCTTTAAGATAGGACTAAAGATTAACATAACCTCAAAATATTTTCAATCCATTTTTCTCCGAAACGGTTTTACAAAGTAAAAAACGAACTGCGGGGCGTACTGAGTATTTGATTAACGCAGTGCGCCCCGCAATTCTTTTTTCATTTTATAGAATCGTGTAGGAGAAAAATGGATTCAACATTTTTATTCTCTCTCTCGCACTCATACGTGTTTAGCCTCGCCTTGAGATAAATGAAATTATTTTTACAGAACCAAATATATCTCCTGCGCAGTCATTTTTTATAATTTTTTTTTGCGTAAGAGCATCGAAAGGAAGATTCCATACTCAATTTGGTCCAGCGATGGAATCTAAGCCTTACGATAAGTTAAAAATTGAGAAATATTTGCACTGCTGAACTGCGAACACAAAGTGAGAGATATTGATGGACTCATGTCACCAACAAAAAAAAATTATAATGCAGAAGATTCAGCAAAGCAGTTGACCGAGATCAAAATAGTGTTCAAAATACACATCGTAAGGCAAAATGAGCAACACATAATGGTGAAAGAGTTGGTGGTAGTAAAGGGAATCCCAGCTGTGTAGATTATTAAACGTATAGTACTTTTCATTATTTTCACTAATAACTGTTATTGTAGAATTGAACATTAAACTAATACATGACATAAGACAATATCTTATATATAGACAGTGACGAAATGTGGTTTATGAGTTAAGCATGTTGCAGAAAAATTACTCACAGAATTAGATGCAATGCTGCCTTTTATGTACGCTGTCGATTCCTGCAAAATAATCAATGCTAGGTTATTGAAAATTCTTAAATTTATATATTTGTGAAGTTATGTACATAAATTGAACGAGGCAATGCAAATTTAAATGATATATTTGTTTTATTTAAAAAAGCAAACGTAGTGTCGACTTTCTCACAAGTTTTTTTTTTGTTATTGCGAAGAAACGCAGTGTGTCTCAACACTAAGTATTTAAGAAATAAATTTTAATGGATCGGTTTATTACGAATTTATTAATAGTTTTTGCCTTCTACTCACCTCAGATGATGTATCTTCGACGCATTGTTTGGAAATTGCGGTTACCACCGTGGATTGTTTTTCTCTGTGTACATGTATGTACATTATTATTATTCTTTTCATTAACATGCGCAATTATTTTAGAAGCTTTGCGATAACAATGGCGTAACATAATATGTAACAATCACCTTGACTCTTTGTGTTTTCCTTTCCAATCACGTTTTGTGGATGCCGGGATTTCCGAAACATTGCCATGCAGTACGTATTTCTTGTACGGTCCTCTTTTAACATGGCACTTTTCGTCATTTTCGGGTGAATCGCTGTCCATTGTTGGCACAACATAGAGTTTATTTGCTGACTCGAAGACTATACGCACCTGTAGAGCCGAAGACTTCTGAAAACTACCGAAAGCGCGTGTTTACCCTTTTGGTAGACTTTCATACGCGCGACGGCGACAAGCGACACATACGAGGCCCAGTTAGAGATGTGGAAATATTAGTATTTTAACATTTCGTAAAATCACCGTATTTTTAGCGTATTATGACGTAATTTTTTTTTCTCAACATCTTGTGTTGTGAAAATACGATTACAAAAGTTTCTCGTAATTTGCCGTAAAAAATGGTAAAAATCATCCATCTAGATGTGAAATTACCGGTCATAAATTGTTCGGTAAAGTTACATTACCGATTGGAAAATGGTAAACTTCACCTTTATAGTTGTGAAATTAACAATAATATATTTTTTTGGCAACATTACCGTAACATTTTTTGAAAATTTACCATGTGTTGGTAATATTTTAAGTCACTATAAGATCAGAAGATTTCATTATTAATACGTAATTTTACGAAATATTGAAATACCGGTTTTTCCACATCTCTGCCTACAGCGCACTAAGTGGACAATAAGTCGGCCAATCACCTTGCGCTAAGTTTGAATTGTCCAATCGCCTTGCAGTCAGTCAGGGCGTGATTGGACCCTCATGCTTCCCAATAAGATTGGTTCAATCGTGGATGCCATGATATTTTTCTGCCTTGTCATTGTCGTAATTTCGAATTAAACGGGATTGAGGAAATTCACATCCGTAATAATTGTCTGCGATTATTAGATAAGGTTGTTAAATACTCATCCGCCGCCAGATACATTCTCTTTTATCTGTATTGACCGATAGTTGACTTTGTGCGCTTATATGTGTAGTTATGCCTACTCGATTCGAGATTGAAATTGAAAGGACCGGGAAGACCATCATAGGGATTCATCTTTCAGAAACTAGAGGTTCACCCGTGCACCTTTAGTGATTGGCGCGCCTGTTCCTGTATTCAGCATATTGACATGTATCAAACTATCACTTCTAACTTATAGATACTTTCACGTCGGTTAGTTGTTCCCTTGACTAACGCCGTAAATGTAATTCCCGATTTGTCGCGAAAGGTAAGTATGCGTTGAAATTTCATAATTCAATTGTTGCTTTTGCCGGTTAAATTAAGAATATTATTCTCATCTAATTAATTATAATCTGTTGGAGATAAGGCCGCTGTTTATTGTGTCCATAACCATCAATGTAGCAGGTACGCCTTTAGATGTTTAGCAGATAGCAGAGGCCCATTAATAAAGCAACTTATATTGAAGACTATTGTTTGTAGAATGTCACCCAAATTACTGGCACTTGTTAAATGGATTGGCGGGGCTGACGATAAGAAATTTACGTCAGGTATCCCCGTAGAATGGATCAAGGGATTTAACTACAAAGAATTTCGTTCTGAGAATTTCGATCCAACGTTGAGCTACGTCATCGAGTGGCATGACAAACCGAAGGAACCTCCTGGGGGTTGGCCTGTCTTCGACGGCTACGTTATTGAAGTGTCCAGTAAGTAATTCATAATCTTAACTGTTTTTATTTTTTAATAAGATCTTGCAAATTTAATTTGATTCATGATATCAATAGGATTTTGCACAAGTCCAAGATAGAACAAATATTGGCACCGATGAAAACTGATACATTCTCACACGTGATAATTACATTTTTTTTTGTAGACCTGTTGATCGGTGTGAATATTATTTTCCATTTGCGATATGTCCTAAGGTTTAGGTTGCACCGATAGACCCATTTGCCATTTGAAGCTTTTGCGCAGATGATGTATTCATTCATGTAGAACGTTTCGTATTGCACAGTAACTAAATTTCATCTGTCTAAGCTGCGCAGGCATCGAAAGTAAGATTTATGCTGAATTTGTTAATCTAAGTGTTACGATAAGTTAAAAATTGAAAAAATATTTGCACTGCTCAACTGCGCTATGAAAAATATATTGTGCTATGAAAATGTTTCTTTATTTTGTGCTTGTAAAGAGCTATCTGTTTGAAACATTTTATTGTCACGAAACAGTTCCGAGTGAACTTGCAATGTGTAAAATTTAGATTTCACCGATACACCAAACTTCCATTCAATGCTCCGGCGCAGAGGATATATTTGCTTTTATAAAAATCATTTTTTACACAGTAATCTTATACCAAATTTTTTTGCGTAAGAGCATCAAAAGGAAGATTCTATAACCAATTTGGTCCAACGATGGAATGTAAACCTTACGATAAGTTGAAAATTGAAATAAAATTTGCACTGTTAAACTGCGCAACAAAAAAACATATTTTGCCATTTTTCTCTTTTTGTGTACTTGTAATAAGTGAAACTCATTTCACTTGTTGCAAGACCATGTACATGCAGTACTATTGCAATACTATGTGGACCAAAATTCGAATGTCGATGGAATGTATACTGGCTGTCAAAATACCTTCAGTTCATAATCATATTTTCCCAATTATTAAATTCAATAATGCTTTAATTATGTGTTAATTATGTGTTTAATTATGTTACCTAATGTGTTGTATAATGTAATAACAATTGTTTTTTCAGATCGGATTAGCCTGCTCGAACAAAAAGTAAGAGCTCTTGATGGATTCATGTCACCGACGAAAACGATAAGGCAGGAGGAGAACGAAGACAAGTGTGATGTGAGTAATAATTTTCAAAGTAAAAAAAAAACATGGATTTCTTTAAGGTACTCTTCATGAAGGAGAGACAATAGTTATATTTTTCCTATTTAATAAAGGTTCGAAATCATGCGTTATTTTTAATAAATTTATCATGTTTTATTGATTTACGTACAAATAGAAGCACCGACCTTATTGCTTTTGTTACCAAGTATAATTTTCCTAAATCACATGGTTTATTTTTAATAATTATCACTCTTTTGCTTGAGTTAAGAAATTTCGAACAATCTCTCATGCGTTAGTTCCTGGTGGAACAAGCTAAAATTTGGTAGAAATATTTACATATATTTGATTCAATAATCTATGAAGTGTATATCGTTTCGTAAACATTTTTTTTTTTCAGAAATCATCAAAAACCAATAATGACGACACGCAGATGTCCAGCGGAACTGATACGGTGAAACAGAAGGAATCCGGCGACGGTATGATGACCGCAGATCCTAGCGATTCGTCCGATAATCCCAACATACCTTCGTCTAACAAAATCGCTTCGAAGAAACACAAAAAAACGAACGAAGATGCCGATGAACAGGAAGCGCCAAAAAAAACACGGAAGAGCTCTGAGTCCAGTAATCGGAATACATCCGTGTCCAACAGAATCGCTGCGAATAATAAAAAAAAAGCGGGCGAAGATATCATCTATGAAGAGGAATCGCCACATAAGGAACAACAGGGTATTGCATCCGGCAATCGGACTATACCCCTGTTCAACAGAACCGCTGCGAAGAGACAAAAAAATCCGGACAACAATATGAATGATGGTGAGGAATCGCTACTTGAGGCAGGGCAATTATCAGACGATGGCAAAGCGGCTAGCAGTATATCAGGCATCGTTCCGCTCGATCGGAACAAATCGAAGACTAGACTGTACGCACCCGTTCCTGAAGGTAGGATGTGCTAGCAAATGTTACAAATTCCTTTCTCGCATTTTTTAGTTATACGCAGGCACTAATTTACAGGTAATGGTGGATATGAACACGCGCTACTTCAAATCCACAAGGAGCTCAAACTGTTGCGAAAAAAGAGATACACAAAGGATGAAATAGATACGAGCGACTCGAGCGAAGAAGAAATGGTACACAAATAATTTATATACTTTAAATAATCAACAAAAATCCATATACATAATATCAGACTTGAGCCCCTTTCTTCATTGATCCCATCATAACTAAAATTAATTACTAATCACTGTACATTGGTATTACGTATTACAGAAAGAAATAGGGCGAAAAGGAAGTGAGATCTATATTACCAGTCAGCAGTGGAATGTAGCAAAGCGTGCAAGAACCTACACGGCGATGGGAATAAACCTCTTGATGTCGCTATTTCCAATTAAAACTTTACTACAAAGTAATTTGAGAGGAGGCCAAAGTAAAATTGACAAAGAAAAAGGCGGAAAGAGCTACAAAGCACTGAATGAAAAAATTCTTAACGCGCTGTATTGTAAGTATTATCTTGTATGTACAATCTTGTAGTGTACATTGTCACCCGAAGACTCTAAGTTGCATGTATTTATAATATGGCCATTCCAACCCAACCCGACCTGCACGCGACTATTATGTTTCGATTTTTTTCTATTAGCATATTTTTGGGCGTCATAAATAGAAATTTGACATTACTTTTGTTATTTTTTCAAAATATTCCGTTGGCGGACACCGCTTTTGATATCACAGTGCATTTATAATATGTTCGCCATTTTTGTTTTAAGTCAGATTTATATCTTTTAATATATGCTTTCTCGAAGATGAATTCATATTTGAGGTGCTCGGGAGGTTAATGTTAATTTACTTGCTGACTAGTTAAACTAAAATTAAGCCGATACGTTTGAAAAATAATAAAATTGCCTTGCAGTGAGTTTGTGACATTTAACACCACAATATTAAGGGAAATGCCCGGACTGAAATTATCCATGACTAAAATTCCAAGAGAGCTTAATATATCGAACTTTTGTGAGTATAACATGGAGCATTCTTGAATTTGTAAAGTTTCAATTTTCCAGAACTAAACACTAGTTTCTAAATGCACTTTACGGATTTTTCGGAACGCTTTGAAAAAAATATCACGAAAACAAAGTTTCCACTATGAGGAAATAAATTGGGAAAAAAAATTATGCTCCCTGGCCAATCGACATGGGGTGGAATGCACAAAATATAATATATACACAAATATATATACGCACATTGAAATTTACTTATATGAATTAATCCAGATACAGTAAACAGACAATGGAAGACGACGTTTAACGAGGCGGGTCTCGGAACGGCAATCAACAATAAGCTTACGCGTCTCCGATCTGCCGAAAAAAAGAAAATCGTCGACCAGGTATATATATTTTGTAAGATGAGTAAGAATAGTGGAATCGGACAAACCCAGTTAACAATACAATTTTTTTGTGTTCCAGACCGAGCAGGGAGAAGCCGACTGAACATTTTTTAAATTATATCTTTTATTATATGTGTGCGCGAATAAATATAACGTTCTTTCATTAGTGTACATTTATTTTCCTATAATGCGCATTTAATATATACGTTGTGTACATCCCCTATATTGGCAGTATATATATCTAGCTATATACCAAATATATTACACGTATATTTTAAAATATACGTCGGATATATTTCCAGTATATTTTGAGATGTGCGTTGCACATATTGCTGGTGTATTTGAATATATACCTCAGATATATTCTCAGTATATTTAAAAATGTACGTCACATATATTGCTAATGTATTTGAAGATATATCTTGAATATATTCCCCGTATATTATAAGATATATACAACGACGAAAAATTCGATATGTCGGATATATTTTATATATATTTCAGGTACATACTACATGTAACTAGAATATAATTGCGATATATTGTATATATTCCAAATATATCTCGCGTATATATTACGATATATCGTAAAATATATTTTCACACCTACCTTTTTTCCATGGGGGAAGAGTCAAAAGTTCATCTTGACTTTAACAAAACGTGACAATTGCTGTATCCTAAAGGATTGTTCCATTTGCATCGTACGGAATATTGTTGTTCGTAACGCAGAGATTTTTTTGGTCGTACACAAATTCGGAATTGTTGAAAATTTCTACGATGTAGCTATTCCCTCGTCCTCGGTTGGCTATTATGCGTGTTCCGCGCTTCGAAATGAAAACCGTTTCATTAAATTCGCCGACGTACTTACGAAGGGTTACTCGATGGGCACTTGGTTGCCGCGTTGTTTCGATTCCGCGAATAATGAATTACAGGAGAACGGCAAGTTCGTGGTAGCTGCCATGTCGTGCGTAATAAATTATTGAGCGAATTTAATAAATGCCATTAATTATCACGATACATAAATTTTAACTTGTCTGCCCCTATATTCTCGATCATAATCAATTCGATAAATTCAATAGGAATTCTATTTTATAGATATAGTTTACGCTCACTCTCACAGTCGTACTCACTCACTTTTATTTTTTATGTTAAATATTCACAAGAAATCAAGGTCTCCGACGTTCGGAAAGGAGCGTGGGTCCACCGCCAAGGTTTAATGATTACACGACGATCGCATCGACTTCGTCCTCTGAGGAAATCATATCGTCGGCCGACGATGCGCATGGGTCTCAGCCGAGGCAGACCACCCTCAGATTAGCGGAGGAGATTTCGGCTTTGGGGGCAGCCATGGAATCATAACGAAGTTTGAACACCGACATCGCAACATATCGGCAGGTTTGTACTTGTAATCAAACTCGTTCTCCGCTAATAAGTGTTCTTGTCTTTTTTTCTCATTTACCGATAAAATTTTGTCCGCAGCTGGGTAATGGATTTTCGGAAATTCACCATTACGACAGTGGGTTATCGATGCAAGTTCGCGATTCCGCCCGTAGCATTGCACAACCAGCCGGAGAAACTGCGGTTTGTGAAACTAATTTTCTTTAACGTAGTACTAGCGGATAGCCTGAGCCCACGTGAGTTCAGAAAGAATTGAGAATTCAGAAATTGCGAACAATTCTCGATGATTTAAAAATCTGAAAAAACAGCACATGGAAGGTGCTGGAAAGATCGATTTTGCATAATAATAATTCCGTAATGTTATTTACAAATGAATAAAAAAATTGTTCAACAAATCTCCCGGCAACGTAAATTTTCGTTCATATACGAAACATCTCGTTAAACTTTTTGAATCCGTATGCATTTTTTCAGAATTTTATGTAACTTTTGAACATTTTTTTTTTACTACCTAAAAGCGCAATTTAAAAAAATTGCACGAAATTCTGAAAAAATTCATATGAATTCTGAAAAATTAACAAATCGTTTTAATAAAAAAAAAAAAAGTTCGGTTGCCAGGTGATTTGTTGGGCAATATTTTTTCGTAAAATTTTTAATAACATTTTGGAATTATTAGTATTATGCAAAATGAATGTTTTCATTATCTTCTATATGTTTAGATAGATATATTAGATAGATATGTTCATTGAGATAGATGGTTCATTTTTTTCACATTTTTATCTCATCAAGAAGAGTTTGCAATTCCTCTCTCAATTCTCTCTGACCTCACGTGATCTCAGGCTATCCGCTAGTACTACCTTACTTTACTTGATAGGAAATCGACAAAATTTAAAAAATTTTCCATTATCACAGAACGTGATGACCGAACAATCGGGGGGTTATGGTCACCAACCATCACCATCACCATCACCATCGGCAGGCACTGATGCTTATCCGACACTGCCACTATCCAACGGACTACCAGCGCTACCGTTGGCAGGTGCTGTTGGTGATGCTCCACTGACAGGAACTGCAAACTTGGCAGCGCCACAGGTGGCAGGTGCTGGTGGTGAAGCTACACCGACAGAACCTGCCAATCTGGCAGCGCCACAGGTGGCAGGTGCTGGTGGTGAAGCTACACCGACAGTACCTGCCAATCTGGCAGCGCCACAGGTGGCAGGTGCTGGAGGTGTTGTTACAACAACAGTACCTGCCAACCTGGCAGCGCCACAGGTGGCAGGTGCTGGTGGTGAAGCTACACCGTTAATACCTGCCAACCTGGCAGGTACTATCGGTGTAGCTGATGCTGGTGTTGTCAGAGCCATACCGTCGATGCAGCACACGAGACTGACGGGGATCCAAAGTTTGCTGCCGATATCTCGCTGGGACCAAATACCGAACGGCGCTCTCATGATGGGAATGGAGGGAAATTCCATGGCTTCTCAGACGATATTAAACGAGATACGGTATAATATATACGTCACACTTTATGCTTTTTTAAAGTCTAACACTTTTTTTTTAAGTCGCTCTTTTTCTTGGTTCGGGTTTTTTAAAGCTTATTTTTTTTAAACGCTCTTTTTTTGGGATAGGTTTTTTTTTTTTAAAGTCGCTCTTTTTTTGGGTTCGGGTTTTTTAAAGCTTTTTTTTAAAACGCTCCTTTTTGGGTTAGGTTTTTTTTTTTAAAGTCGCTCTTTTTTTGGGTTCGGGTTTTTTAAAGCTTATTTTTTTTAAACGCTCTTTTTTTATGTTAGGTTTTTTTTTAAAGTCGCTCTTTTTTTGGGTTCGGATTTTTTAAAGCTTATTTTTTTTAAAACGCTCTTTTTTGGGGTTTGGTTTGGTTTGGTTATCTAACACTTTTTAAAAATATGTTTTAATATGTTCGTAATCGTTTTGTATTTCCTTTTTTTCAGCGAAATGCGGAACGAGTCGCAGCTGCAATTGCGGTAAGAATGTTATATTGGTATGAATATTCACATGAATGAGTCTCACCATTTTTTTTTTTTTTTTAATATGTTTAGGCAAATGAATTTGCGTTTGGCGGCAATGGAGGCCCTCATTCAAAAAGAAGTGTCCTCCGAATTTCCTCAGAAACCGGACTGTTTGCCCCTGAGGAACCGGGAAGAGCTCGCTCACTTTGAGACCGTCGGTGCAGAGCACTTTAATCACGTGGTAACTATAATTCCGCCATTGTACCATCGTAAATCATAATTAAATATTCATGCAACTTGTATATTTTTTTCGTTTGTCACAGGTCACGTACTTGGGAAGTTTGACCCACGGCACCATCAACGAAACGGCAAACATTATATTTAAAACGGCAATCGCGGATGAGCTGACGCCATCCTTGACATGGCAAGGTGGCGAACCCGGCACCGTCAAATTGGACGGTACGAGAGTTTCAAAAGCCTTGTATGGTGGGTTGCTTCATTTTGATTAATTTTTTCTTCTATTTATTTTGTTTAACAATCCCCTTCGATATCAAAATATAAAAGAAACTACCGATTGGAAAAAAATCAACCAATCAATCAATCAATTGGAAAAAGATGGAAAAGAATCAACGAAAAAAGTGTAAACAATTAATTCGCATATCGTAGTCGAGAGATTTCTTCGTCATTAAAACTGTGACGTGCGAATTAATTCTTATTTAAAACTTTTTTGTTGATTATTTTTTCAACTTTTTTTCCAGTCGGGACTTTTTTTTACGAAACAAAACAAGTGCTGGGAAAAATAACGGAAAAAGTACAAATGAAAGTGTTTTGCTTTGAATTCCATTTATTAAAATAATATAAAATTTGTAAAACTTACCAAACGATTTTTGTTCTCAGCTGCAGTGGCCAAAAACAAAGCATATGGAAAGCCGACGTGGAGGGAGTTCCTGGAGGTAATGACGGCGGCCCTAAAAGCGGCGAAGCAACGGAACCGCAGGCATGTCCGTCCTCGAGCACCCAACCCAGTGGCCAATAACGCTGAAAATGGTCCTTAAGACCATATGAAACAGCTCCCTCCCCGCCCATCCGGGGCTCATTGTAAACGTGAACTTTTGCTATTGTATTCACCTGCTATTGTATTTTTATTATTTTCTATTGTGTGTGTGTGCTATTATATATTCTGTTCTTGCTATTCCTGTGAATATTGTGTTTAAAGTATAATTATCTCAAACTAAAAATATATATTATTTAATTACAAACGAATTTTATACAGATAACATTTTTTTGTGTGATGAATAAGAATAAAGAATATTTCTTTACATTAGTTCTCGAAAAAAATGATGTTCTTAATGGGGTATTGAGGGAGAATCAATTTTTAAGTGTTGTAATCTAAGGTGCATTCCTGTTTATTGCTGCAAAAAAAGCGCTTCGGTTTGAGACCTTCACTGTGTCGTTACAGTGCCGTTACAGGGTGGGGCGGCATAATTTTGCGGTGTGCGATGAAGGAGCCGCCAATATGCCGTTACCGCGTGCCATTTTTAAAGAGAAGCGGGTTGCGCTCGTTACGTCGCAGTGACAGGCTGACGGGATACACGAGATGCTGTATCCGTGCCGTTACTGCGTCATGTGTTGTGTCGTCACGTCGGGCTGTCACATTGACGCTACAAGGCCCGCCGGGCAGTGTGAACTGTGACAAGGTATGCCTGATTTGTACTGTCATCGTGTCGGTATTTCGTCGAGTTCGAAGCCGACGATGGGCAGCCAGTGCGACGGCATAGTAGTGGAAGGGCAGGATAGACGCTGCCTCGCCGTTCTGGGTACGTACTGCCATATTGCAATCACTTCGTCTCATCCAGAAACAGCGATGAGGTGACAGCGTGATGGCATTAACATCCCAGGTCCATACACTGTAACGGATACGTGTCCTCACCGTGTCGGTCCCTAACCTGCCGACGGAGTGCCACTGTGACGCTACAGGGGCGTCCGACCTGGATGCTCGCTCGCACGCCAAGCTGCGTATGGACCTGCATTGTGCCGGATTTTCAATCGGCGACGTGCCAGTATCTTGCCTGTACAGTGGCACCACTGCGTGTCAGTACTTCGTGCCAGCACGTCGCTGCTTAATGACGTCGCACATGATGGGGATCTGCTGCCACGCCGTGCCGATGCTAACCGACACTGTGCATCTACCGTGCCGTTATTTTGGGCATTGACGGCACAAAAATCTAACTGGGGTGAAAAGTGAAAAGTGAAAAGTGAAAAGTGAAAAGTGAAAAGTGAAAAGTGAAAAGTGAAAAGTGAAAAGTGAAAAGTGAAAAGTGAAAAGTGAAAAGTGAAAAGTGAAAAGTGAAAAGTGAAAAGTGAAAAGTGAAAAGTGAAAAGTGAAAAGTGAAAAGTGAAAAGTGAAAAGTGAAAAGTGAAAAGTGAAAAGTGAAAAGTGAAAAGTGAAAAGTGAAAAGTGAAAAGTGAAAAGTGAAAAGTGAAAAGTGAAAAGTGAAAAGTGAAAAGTGAAAAGTGAAAAGTGAAAAGTGAAAAGTGAAAAGTGAAAAGTGAAAAGTGAAAAGTGAAAAGTGAAAAGTGAAAAGTGAAAAGTGAAAAGTGAAAAGTGAAAAGTGAAAAGTGAAAAGTGAAAAGTGAAAAGTGAAAAGTGAAAAGTGAAAAGTGAAAAGTGAAAAGTGAAAAGTGAAAAGTGAAAAGTGAAAAGTGAAAAGTGAAAAGTGAAAAGTGAAAAGTGAAAAGTGAAAAGTGAAAAGTGAAAAGTGAAAAGTGAAAAGTGAAAAGTGAAAAGTGAAAAGTGAAAAGTGAAAAGTGAAAAGTGAAAAGTGAAAAGTGAAAAGTGAAAAGTGAAAAGTGAAAAGTGAAAAGTGAAAAGTGAAAAGTGAAAAGTGAAAAGTGAAAAGTGAAAAGTGAAAAGTGAAAAGTGAAAAGTGAAAAGTGAAAAGTGAAAAGTGAAAAGTGAAAAGTGAAAAGTGAAAAGTGAAAAGTGAAAAGTGAAAAGTGAAAAGTGAAAAGTGAAAAGTGAAAAGTGAAAAGTGAAAAGTGAAAAGTGAAAAGTGAAAAGTGAAAAGTGAAAAGTGAAAAGTGAAAAGTGAAAAGTGAAAAGTGAAAAGTGAAAAGTGAAAAGTGAAAAGTGAAAAGTGAAAAGTGAAAAGTGAAAAGTGAAAAGTGAAAAGTGAAAAGTGAAAAGTGAAAAGTGAAAAGTGAAAAGTGAAAAGTGAAAAGTGAAAAGTGAAAAGTGAAAAGTGAAAAGTGAAAAGTGAAAAGTGAAAAGTGAAAAGTGAAAAGTGAAAAGTGAAAAGTGAAAAGTGAAAAGTGAAAAGTGAAAAGTGAAAAGTGAGTTAAAAGTGAAACAGTGCCAAAAAGGACTTATGAATTTTGTGCTACTGTGGACTTATAAAATTTTGTGCCGAATTGGACTTATAAAATTCGTGCCAAAATCGGACTTATAAAATTCGTGCCAAAATCGGACTTATAAAATCTGTGCCCATTTGGACTTGTAAGTTTTGTGCCATTCGGACTTATAAAAATTGGTGACAATTTGGACTTGTGGTGTGATGTCTGGGTTCGCAGCAACTGCAGTTCGTTGCTGCAACCATTTCAGTTGGTTGTCTGACACGCGCGCCGAGCGTGGTCGCACTAACAACTATAGTTGGTTAGGGTGCCTATAAAATTCACTGCCTATCCTGAATACTATGTTAGTAGTTAGACCAACTAATCGTGTTAGTTGTGTTCACTATTCGCGTTAACTAACTGTTAATGGTAGATTCTACTACACCTAAGTCGTTACTGTAACGAAACAGATAGTTATTGTAACCCATTTATACCCAACTAATAAATAGTTAGGTGACCCAACCAAGCATTTTTTTCCGTGTGGACTTGTAAAAATCGGTACCGAAAAAGAACTTATTACTTTTCGTGCCGAATGAACATATAATCGACGTGCCAAGTCGGACTTAGACATTGGTTCCGTATTGGAACTTAGAACTTTATGGGTGAGCAAGACTGACGATAATGTCAGTAACGCAATTTGATAACAGTAACACTCGTAGGACGCTCGGAGCGCGTCGGTAAAGTGACCAGAGTGACGGTCAGAAAAGCCGAAGTGTCCCGGAATAATATTCCAATTCCCAGGACATAAAAAAGTCATACACGGGGTAAAGTTCACCTCCCCTGAAGACGAATATCACATCAGTTTAAGGTAAAAAGGCACATTTTCATTTAAACACCAATTGCAAATCGCGAGGTGAGCGAGCTGTCACCGTCGATCGCCGTGCCGTGACGTCAGAGCAATACAGCCGAGCGCGACGACCAGCTGGATTTAGCGACGATCGAGGAGCTGCCCGCGCATGCGTCGTACGATCACACGCGAATAAATATATCCGATTAAATCATTCCGACTTCAAGAAGTTAATTAATGCAATAATAATAATGTTATGTTATGTTATGTTATGTTATGTATCTACGGGCCGTATCCCTTTTGTAACTTCGTTTGCACCCCAAGTCCCATCCATCACACTCCGTGCCAATATAAATAAATTTTGAGACAAGATCCGTTTTTCGCATACAGTCAAAATCATTTTGTACCGATGTTCTTACCGACAGACTGATTTAATAAATGTTCTGAAGATCAAGAAATAAAACACGTCGAAAGGAGAAAAAGGCTGTAATCACAGGAGAGTTTGTCACGTGATAAATAAAAAATATTATTGTTTCACATAAAAAACGTTTCTGACACACCAACCCATAATTCCTAGACGCTCGAGTCCACGAATCCTTCCGTTTGAGTGCCCATTCCTCTTAAGGAGGTGCGCAAATACGGAAATTATTGTACGAGGCATTTGCTCCTGTTACAGCTGCTTATAAATTATGAGGGTGCTCCGCGATTTGAGCCCTCTTTCTAAATAAAATATAAATGAGGCGCCCATATGCCTCATAATTCTTCATGATATCTTTATAATTGCGTCTTTTCTTTTTTCCGTCTATCTTCAATTACTTGATGAATAGTACGATTGAATGTGTTCGGTAACAATATGTTCCTAGCAGGTACTCGCACTGTTACCACATGCCGTAACAGTTGCCACGTGTGGTACACATGCGAAACCATTCAAGGATCGTATTGTTACCACAGACATTCGCACTATTTACTTTTCAAGTAATTGAAGATGGACGGGAAAACGAAAAGACGCAATTATAAAGACATAACAAAGAATTATGAGGCATATGGGCGCCTCATTAGCATTTTATTCAGAAAGAGGGCCCAAATCGCGGACCACCCTCATGATTTGCATGCAGCCGATCTCAAAGAGGTTGTACGAAACGTATGGCCCAGATCGTCCATACCGAAGCATCGGAAGGAATATCTTCGGATCCACGTTCGCTTAAATCATACATTTTTTCTGGATTTCTTCAAGACAAAAGATATCTCCGTCGAGATCGGCAACGATGAAAGATTGTAAGCGTATATCTATAATCATTTTTGTAAAAACTTTATGCATGTGTTAAATTTGGCCCAGCCATTCTTTTTAAAATCTAATGCACAGGCCTAAATTGTATATTTTGGTCAAAAAGTAGTGCATCGATTAGACCAATGGATCAATTCATTCACATTGATCCAGCAGTATAGTCTACGTACTACTTTTTTTAAAAAATATACAATGTTCGCTTTTGCCATGGCTTTTGGATTGAATCGCTGAGTTAAATTAATTGTATCAAGTTGAGCTGTTACGGACACTTGCGTACCAACAATTTGTAGCAGAGTCCCATGAAACTTGATATAATAAATTTGCTGCAGTCATTTAATCTGAAAGCTATTACGGAAGCTAAAAAATTGTATATTTTTGACTGGAAGTAGTTTGTCGATTATGCCACAGAATCAATTTCAGTAAATTGGTTTTGCGGTGTAATTGACAAACTACTTCCAGTCAAAAATATACAATTTTTTTAGCTTCTGCAATAGCTTTCATATTGAATGACTGTAGCAAATTTATTGTATCGAGTTTCATGGTACTCTTGGCTACAAATTGTTGTCACGCAAGTGTCCGTAACAGCTCAACTCGATACGATTAATTTAGCTGAACGATTCAACCCAAAAGCCATGGCAAAAAGTAAAATTGTATATTTTTAATAAAAAGTAGTGCACAGACTACACGGCTGGATCAATGTGGTCAAATTGCTCCATCCGTGTAATCGCCACACTACTTTCTGTCCAAAATGTACAATTTTAGAGCCTTTGCCATAATTCTTGGAATTAATCGTTGGGCCAAATGTATTATTTGAGAATGTCGTTAAAAATTGTATGCTACTGTTACGTCCTGAGAATTTTTCCAAAATATTTCAAACAGAATTAACCAAATATTTGAAATATATTAGTTCGTTAAAAATAAACATGGGAAAAATTGCCATTGTTTAATTGGTCGAATTCAAAGATTCGATAAATAGATAAAATACCTAATGAAAGAATCATCCGTTGTTAAAAATAATTAGCCTTCAGGTGAATTAGGCTGATGTACAGAGGTGACTGTACGAAGCAAATCAACCGTACGAGAGTCGGTAACCTGAGGCGCAAAAATGCAGATAAGGATATCGGCGGAGCGCTCCTCACAGTTGTCGAACATAGGGCCTGCTTGTACGGCGCGTGTCACGATGGGCACGATGCTGAGAGCGGCCGTTGGGCATAATGAGTGCAGCACCTCCTGCACGGTGAATATCGATGAATGCTAGATCATCGTTATAGTCCAGGAGGATCATAGTTGAAGTAATAAATGAGGAAATAAATGGAAATCCAGTTTGAGGGACAAATACACGGAAGTGACATAGTATTTTTGGAAATTATTAACAACAGATTCGGGAAATAAAAATAGAGTCAAGAAGTAAAGAAGAAAATTAAGTCATATCGTCATGATAACATTCAATAAAGAAATTAAATAAAATATTAAGAGGGGAATAAATATAAAAATAATAAATAATCAAATAGCAAATAACAGGGAAAAATATGGGATATTACGAAAAAGGAAAGAAATGCAAAACTACTAACACATAAATTCAGGAAAATAATCAGATAAATATTAAGATAAAAATTTATGTCAACTATTGTTAACTTCGCAACGAAAGCTCGTACAGCTTTCATTCAAATTTGTATATTCATAAAATTCGCGATAGAATTTAAGTAATAACATGTTAAAATGTCAAAATTATTGTAAAACTACGAAATTAGAAATATTTAATTAGTCAATCAAAGAAAGGAATGATGTGATGTTACGTTCAGACCTGCGAATAATGAGTTCGCTTTCGGTGAGAACCATAAACGTAGAATAGTCTCGCTTTTGAGTCAAGGCGTTAGCCCTTTACTCGGGGACGGAGACCTCGCCGTACTGCCGTGGATTTAATAAAGGAATATAACGGTAGAAGGTATTGAGCCTCCTGAGAGATTATCAGAAAGACCAGAGTGCATGCAAATAAATGTTCGAAATAATGCGTTGTTTTGAATACTCACAATTAGTATATATTGAATAAGTTTCGATGATACAAAAATGGTTAGAAAAGAGCCGACTTGCTCAACTATTATTTTAATTGAAGTGCTCTGCCTCGCAGGGCCAGAGTTTAACAAGAGCTTTGCGCGCTCTGCGTAGAGTCGTTGACGATGCAGCAGGTTCGTAGATTGAAGAATAACTGATTTGATCTGGAAATTCGTGGACTATTTATACTAAATCTATGCCTATGCTTATTAACGTTGAAAAAGGGTAGCGATATAAAACTAGACAAAAGATAGGTTAACGTTGAAAAGCGAGACAGAAAATGGGTTCTCAATGCGTGGGGGAAAGAAAGAAAATTTCCTCAATGCGTGGGGGAAAGAACATTTCTTTAAAGCGTGGGAGAAAGAAAGGACGTTTTCTCAATGCGTGGGAGAAAGAACATTTTCTCAATGCGTGGGGGAAAGAACAGGAGCGTTTAAATTGGAGTAGGGATTGGAAGACAGAGAAGTTGCTGTATGCAGGGCTCGAATGGGAGAGCGAGCGAGATAGAAGGACGGGTGTTTAGGCTTTAAATAGAAGTAAATATCTTAGGGTAAGGTTATTGCCCTTTCGTGGAAGATTTTATGTGACGGTGATGACGGAAAGATGGGGGAAATGACCTGTCCTAGAGCAGGTCGTAAACTCTTGCAGGCAAGGGCCGGTGCGGTAGAACACTGTAGTGAAAGAGTGAGAGTAAGAGCGAGAGGGTGTCATGAGGGATAAGCGTATGCTTTTTAATTAGGTTTAGATTAGCTTATTTTTAATTAATCGATATTTTGATTATTCTTATTGAAAATATGTTTTTAAGAATTACGGAGAACGTAACAGTGATGAGAGTGGGGAGACGAGGCGCAGGTGTGACAGCGGTGACGCGGGGGTGTCCGGCACCGAGGTTATTTATTCGCGCGCCCACCGCCCATTCGGCACTCTCTCATGTTCCGGAGTTCTAACTTCTTTGCGACCGAGGCACTGACCTCAATTTGTATTCAGAGCCATTAACAAAGAACCTGTAAATCGACTTGTAAAATTTTCGAGCCAGTATTCATTATTACCAATTTCAATAAATCATTCGTAACTTTCCAAATCATTCCATCGAGTTTGAGTATATTTCGACGGGAAATCATTCCATCATCGAAATCATTCATCGTTAAAATCTGGGAAGGACGTTCATTTCTGGAGTCGACCATCATCATCATTCGATTCTGATTCGAAAATTCGGCATTTTGGAAGGACATTATTTTCGGAAGTCGATCATCATTCGATTCTGACTCGAATATTCATCCAGCATTTGGGAAGGACGTTTCAATTCGATCGTTTAATTTCATCCATCAATCGATTCATTCGATCATTCATTCTGAGGTAAACCCATTTAAATAATATCCTAATTTTGGAACATTATCATCCACATCCTAAGAATCCATTTTCTCTAAATCGTTATTTATCAACATTTATTTACTGTCGTCAGGGTTAAAATATTTCCATGGTCAATAAATATTTGTGTCGGTCAATTTATTTTCAGCTATCTCAGTATGTGTTAAAAGTATTAGGCTAGGTCGGGAAAAAACAGTGAGTGAGCGCGTTAGTGAGCTGTCGCGAGCCATGCGTCGAGGGTGACGCGCGAGAGAGAATAGCCGCGTATTGAATTCCAGACGAAAGAAAGAGATAGCATCCAGAATTTTCTTGTCCAGTTTAAAATCGTCACTTAAAATCTCGTAAATTCGAATTTTTAACCGCGAATAAAATATCGTCAATAATATATATATACACTCTAGGCCCTATCCCGAATTATTTTCCGAAAGGTTAGGTTCAAAACAGGGCCAAAACCTCGATAAAGCGTCATCTCCGAATAACGTGTAAAGGGAGGGTGTAAACTCTCCTTGACCGAGATGGAGTGAAAATTGCTGATCGGGACGTAACACTACATAATTTTTATGTTTATTTTATAGCCACACCTACTACGACTTGGGGATTTATACCTCAAATGCTTATAAATGGTATAAAGAAGCAGAAGATCAGATAAGGTTAGTCTTTTTATGATGTGTCAAATCAAAGGCACATTTATATCTCTACCTCTCACAACTCTCCCAGATAACAACTCTACCAGAAAACATCTCTCCCCAAACATCTCTACCAAAAAAAATTCTAACAACTCTACCAAAAACTCTCCCGGAATTGAAATAAAACTACCGTCAAATTGAATATCGATCATCGTTTATAATAAATAGATAAATCGTGTATTCAAGATCAAAGGCAACGCAGTATAAATAGAAAATTAACTCCTGTCCAGCCCTGTATTCCGGTAGAGTTTTATTTAAATTCCGAAAGAGTTTATTTAAATTCCGGGAGAGTTTTATTTTTATTCCGGTAGAGTTTTTGGTAGAGTTCTAATACAGTAAAGTTGTAATGCGGTAGAGATGTTTTCTGGTAGAGTTGTTAGAATTATCTTTTTTGGTACAGTTATTATCCGGGAGACTTGTCTTCTGGTAGAGATGGGAGAGATGTTATCTGGGAGAGTTGTGAGTGGTAGAGATATAAATGTGCCAAATCAAATAGATCTATCAAAATCTCCCCATCAAATATGTATAAAAATATTTATGTCACTCGGTGGGAAAATGGAGGTTTTTTCGCACGCTTCGCGTGCGAAAACCTCCGTTTTCACACCTCGTGAAATAAAATTTTGTTCGATACTCGTGCGAAAAACGTTTTTGTGAACTCGTGTCATTGCAACACTCGCCTTCGGCTCGTGCTGCAAACTCACACTCGTCAGAAAAAGTTTTTTCGCACTCGTATCGAAACGTACTATTATTTATTTTCAGAAATAACCAACTAGACTTGAGCGACGACTCCAAGTGAAAAACTCCGAGAGTATCATCATAATGACGAGGTGAGTGAGAGGCGAATCAAAATTCGATAATAATAGTGAAAATGATAGTAACTGATAATTTTTCTGTTACAGATATAATCTACGCATTCGATTATAGTGTAAGCGTTAGCAAAATAAATAGTTTAATAAAAAAAATGTTCCGCCGTTGATTTCTTTTTCGAGAACTCACATGAGGCCGTGAGTTCGAGCTCTTCCTCCGCGGACCAGCCGAGAAACTCGTACTTCGAGAAGGACGGACACAGCTCCAAATGGCCGAATCTCTCGAGACGCGGACCGCCGACCGGTGCGTTATTCACAACGGCCTTTACCTCGGGATTTACCGTGTCGATAATAACGTTGTCGTAATGGTGAAAATGCAAATCCGTGTTAGCGTGAACCGGATATGCTTTATGAAGCTATTCGTCCGGTTCACGCTAACACGGATAATCACGAGGTAAAGGCCGATGTGAACAATGCACCGGTCGGCGGTCCGCGTCTCGAGAGATTCAGCCATTTGGAGCTGTGTCCGTCCTTCGCGAAGTACAAGTTTCTCGGCTGGTCCGCGGAGGAAGAGCTCGAACTCACGGCCTCATGTGAGTTCTCGTCTTGTGGTCGAAAACGATGATTTTTACAGCGATCTGAAAGCCAGATTGCCGGCCAACGCTGAACCAGAAATGAATTACTTCGAGATGGAGTACGACGACATCGAAAAGTTGAAGTATCAAACGACTATAACTTGGAAACGGCTTGAGTTAGCGAGTGGAAATTTGAACACTAGTATGTACAGTGGTCAAGTCTCTGCCCTCGGCGCAATTTTCATGCAAATTGAGGCTCGGTTCAAGATTTTAAGCGATTTTGAAATTTTTGTACAAAGATCGTGGTAGCTCTAACTTGCGTAAACCCTGAGCTACCGTCATACAAATATAATTAAAACTTCATACAAATATAATTCTGAAACTAAAGACGTTTGGCTTTGAATTTGACCGAAATCTGTCCAAGCGATCAGGTTTATGGGATTTTGAATTTTATAAGAAATTACTGAAAACAGTCAGACGAAACGAGATGCTTTTTGATACGGGAACGGAATATTACGGTACAATGTTTGATATTAAATTTGGCGAAAATAGATCCACTCGTTTAAATTTTTTAATTTTTGGATAAAATTGTATTTATTGTTTGGCACGAGTTTGTGCATAAAATGTCGAAACGCTGAAACTTAAAAACCAAATGCAGCCATTCGTTCTTCGACTGGGATAAAAAAATGCGAACGTACCGTCGAAAAGTTTACAGATCCGGGTGAACGAGCATCTCGACAACGGGCAGACGCATACACAAGAACACGCGTGTAGATACCCTCGTAAGCTTCAAGTAGCAGAGAACAAAAAGCGACTTCGAGTAAATGCAAAACAATATTCATATGGGTATATCCATGTATAATTTCTCAAGAACTTAAAGCCAAATGACAAGAACGAATTTTCCGGTGAATTAATTTTTATCTGCGCGGTAAAACTCCACCGCAGATTCATCGCCCAAAAAAAATGTGTAGAGCTCGCGGAAGTATGGCGTAAAGTACCTGGAGTCCAACCTTAATCCATTCTCGGTCCCTTCGAGGTGTGACATACTCTCCTATAATAATCGTGCAACGTAATTAGATATCTTTAAGAAAAGGCCATCAATATATGTCAAATATCTACCGGATAGATAATTTTTTTAAGGATACATACGTTGAAGTCGTCCATTATTCGACGCCACTGTCATCGACAATTTTCAGGTCCGAACATAATTTACAAGATTTTGTCCGATACTATCCTGAAAAGCAGGTTAAAACTACGTGAACAAGAATAATAGTTAATTGCTCTCTCATGGAGAAAGTTATGTTATAAAAAAATGAAGATTTTAATGTCAGAATCCTCAGGATAGTCTAAAACGTTGGGAAATGCAATTTGTAGCTGTCGTCCGGATGTGTGTGTGTGTGTTCCGTTCGAGAATCTAGAAGCTCGGTTCGAGATTCTAGGCGATTTAGGATTTATTTGGAAAATGCTCTGTGGTCGCTCTCTCTCTTGGGTAAATTTTGAGCTGTGGTCCTAAAATTACATACAAATATAATACTATGATCAAATACCTTTGGTATTGAACACCTTTGGTATTGAATACCTTTGGTATTGAATACCTTTGGTATTGAATACCTTTGGTATTGAATACCTTTGGTATTGAATACCTTTGGTATTGAATACCTTTGGTATTGAATACCTTTGGTATTGAATACCTTTGGTATTGAATACCTTTGGTATTGAATACCTTTGGTATTGAATACCTTTGGTATTGAATACCTTTGGTATTGAATACCTTTGGTATTGAATACCTTTGGTATTGAATACCTTTGGTATTGAATACCTTTGGTATTGAATACCTTTGGTATTGAATACCTTTGGTATTGAATACCTTTGGTATTGAATACCTTTGGTATTGAATACCTTTAGTATTGAATACCTTTAGTATTGAATACCTTTGGTATTGAATACCTTTAGTATTGTGTAAGATACTAAAGGATGTCGAGGATATGAGCGGATATTTTTATTTAGGGAACGCGCATGGAAGGCAAATAAACTGTTTAACGTGATTTAGATTAATTGGTGGAGGTTCCTTTTATTTTATCTTTTTGCTAACGAGTTTGATACTGCTTACTTTAATAGTTTTATTCTCGACGGGAGAAGATAGTTCGATTATCTTTATTTTCTTGCGGCTTATTCGGCGTACATCATGGCGGCACAGTCCGACCATGAGGCAGCTTCACGACGCGTTACTCCTTATCGCGCGGGACACACACACGCTTGCTCTCACTGAGCCACACTACCGCCGATTACTCCGGCCTCCTTTTTCATTCATTCTCGCGCTTGCGCACTCGCACACCGTCTTTCGCAGGGCTGACAACCGTTACACAAATAATGCTGACACACATCCGTTTGGCGCTTACAATTGAATACCTTTGGTATTGAATTTGGCCGAAATCTATCCAAGCAATCAGATTTTATGGAATTTTAATTTATTTGAAAAATTACCATAAACGGTTAAACAGACTAAATTTGAAAGTATTGAGCTGAAATACGGCACAGGAATTGACTAACACTGTATAATGTTTAGTATTACATTTGGCGGCAATGGATCTAACCGTTTGAATTATATGAAATTTTGACATTTTTTTTGGAATATTAATATTTTTTGCCTGACACAAGTCTCAATTTTATGAGATACAGGCATTTTTCAATGTTACGAAAAAAGTTGCAAAGCAATTTGCAAATGGCTTCCGCATTTAATAGAATTGTGAGTATAACTATCTGTCTAAGAAAGTCCGTTGATCGATTTTGCCGTAGCTCACCCTAGCAAGTTGATGGACCGCAAACGGACCGAAAAACGGACACGTCCGTTGGGAAACAAAACGGACCGTAAAAAACGACAAAACGAACTGTACATTTTTTGTTCGCATTTGGTATTTTTTCGGTTGCGGAAATCGAAAACGGACCGAACGCTTTTTTTCGAAAAATTTGCTTTAGTCCGTTTTCGGCTCCCGCAACCGAAAATGGAACAAGATAGCATTTTTATTCTGTCCTTTCATTAAAAACAGAATTAAAAGCAAAACAAAAAAATTAAAAATTTAGCCAACATTTTTTATAAAAAACGTTCGGTCCTTCCGCGGTTTCGGACCAATCCAAACGTACGGTCCGTTTTACCGTTTTTGCAGCCGTCCGTCAACTTGCTAGGGCAATGGCCAGCGGTGGGATCCCCATCCCATCTTTCGCTAATGCGACGCTCATGGTACGATAACGTTACCCTAATGGTAACCTTACGGCAACCCGAATGTCACTCCGATGTCAGTGACAGACTAAAGAATAGTATATTATGCCACAAGGGAGGAAAGTGCGTTTTTTCACCGAGTGTGAACTTTGATGCCCGAGCGAAGCGAGGGCAGAAATTCACACGAGGTGAAAATGCACTTCCTCCCTTGTGGCATACGATATTTTTTTTCCGATTTCGTTAAAATAACCACATTTCTTGCGTCGCAAAATCGTCATCTTCGCCAATTATCATTACTTCCCCGGGAGTAATAGAGCTTCCAGCGGGAGTAATGAGCCCTATTACTCCCTAGGGAGTAATGAAATTGTACCGCGCATGCGCACATGTTAATAATTATCATCGGTCAATAATAGGCTATTTTCCACCCGTATTGCACGCAAGGAATGTGGTTATTTTAGCGCAGTCGGGAAAAATAATACATTACTCCACGAGGGCGAAAAACGTTTTTCTAACGAGTGTGAGTTTGCAGCACGAGCCGAAGGCGAGTGCTGTAATCACACGCGTTAGAAAAAGTGTTTCGCACGAGGGATGTACGAAATTTTTCATCACCAGGTGCGAAAATGGCGGTTTTACGCACGCGAAGCGGGCGGAAAAGTGGCCATTTCCGCACCGAGTGATGAAAAATACATTTTGCTCGCTTGCGCTTCACCAGCAACTCCGAAATCTATTTTCTTTAGTAAAGAAAAGAAAATGCAGTCATGGATACGACATACTTCCATGCTTCAAGGTCATCCCTTGGGGTCCCGTGGACGGCCAATGCTAAAACGGTATGCAGCAGCCTCCACTCCCAAGTTGAATTCCCTAAAACAAACAGATAATGAAAATTATAGTGCAATTAATAATCTTCATCTATGAACGCCCCAACAGTTGGTAAATTATAAAATTACTCACATCGAATCCGGATGACCTCCATGCTGACAGTTTCGCGTAGCGTGAAGTGGCTGAGGTTGATTAAAAACATAATACTCGCGACAATTTTTCGAACTACCTTTCCGTTTCCATTGCAAGATACACTAATTATTTATTGTCAAGGATTTGATAGCGAAACCAGAATGGAGCTGTGATACAATCGATGTATCAATGACTCATTTATGCTCCATTTCAGCGAGAATGTTGGTGGCACTCGCCGAATAATAAAAAATAAAAATTCAAAATATGAAGGAATTTGTCTTGTATCCCAGCAGAAAAAAAATCCATCGAGAAACTTGTTTTGGTCGCTCCAATATTAAATCGAAATTTTCCCGTTAATAGATGGTGCTAGCTTACATTCGATTGTGCCGATACCCGCGTAGAAAAGATTAGTATTGCCGAGATTCTCGGCAAGAATCTCGCCGAGAATCTCGTCAAGAATCTCACCGAGAATCTCACTGAGAGTGAAGCATGAGCGCCGAACCAAGATTCTCTCCGAGATTCTTTCCGAGATTCTCAAAAAAAAAAAAGTTCCGGGAATCCGTTGGAAATCTCTCCGAGATTCTTTCCGAGATTCTCAAAAAAAAAAAACAAAGTTCCGGGAATCCGTTGGAAATCTCTCCGAGATTCTTTCCGAGATTCTCAAAAAAAAAAAAGTTCCGGGAATCCGTTGGAAATCTCTCCGAGATTCTTTCCGAGATTCTCAAAAAAAAACGTTTCGGAAATCCGTTGGAAATCTCTCCGAGATTCTTTCCGAGATTCTCAAAAAAAAAAAGTTTCGGAAAACCGTTGGAAATCTCTCCGAGATTCTTTAAAAAAAAGTTACGGAAAGAAAAAAGTTCCCCGAGAAAAACCGTATTGCAAACGGTGTATAGACGCGCGATACTAGCTTGATCGCGCTTGCAACAAAGCAGCACACAACGATGAAGTTACATCGAAATTTTATGACCCTATAAAGATACCTGCATGAGACTAAATTTCATCAAGTTATAACGACTGTGTTTTACATCGCACAAACTTCGCTCGGGGTATTTCACTTGAAAAATAAAATTCTACAAGCAATCTATTTTTCCCTCAATACCAGTGCATTGACACAGATTTGCCAGCGATGAAATTTGATGCAGTCGAGATAACTTCAGGGACACGAAATTTGCACTATGGTTCGGATAATAGAAATTCGGATAAAGCAACTCGCAGTTTGGTTAAATGGAGGTTCGGGTAATCGAGGTTCTACTGTAAGCGCAAAGCAATGAAACAGCTGGTTGCTTTTTCGCTAAAAGTTACTGGAAGGCAACCTCAAAGTAATCGTTCAGTGAAACTCAGATTGCCAAACTGCCTCAGTCGAAAACAACCGGAAGTAAACGGATCACAGATAAATGTTCAAGCTGTGCGACCGTCTCCCCCCCCCCCCCCCCCCGGTGCGACTCAGGACCGATCATAAGTATTATCAGCGAGGGGAATCGACGATTGAGTATCGGTGTCAGTGCAAAAGGTTTGGATGATCTCTTGCCGAGGCGACTGTAGGTTTTTATTGTAGGATGCCAATTTATCATCCGCCTTTGTAGCGTACGTCGGTAACCATGAGCTCTATGATGGTAAAACAGACTTTTGGGCAAATTAGACGTCGGGTGAATGGACCTCGGGCAATAGATGTTTCGGTATTTTAAGCCGTCGGGATTATGACGAGTCGGCAGAATAATAATTCGGAATTTTGAACATTCGGTATTCTAGTCATTTGGGAGATTACAATTTCGGGCAAATGCTACATCGGATTATGAGATTTAGCACAAGTGACGGCAAGCCGGCTCCTCGTGCAATCCGATTTGCGACCTGTGGGTGGTCCACGGCAAAGGCATCCCGCTCAGCGAACTTCCTACCCGCCGGCTATTGTTTCGCCGGATCACGACGCCGGATCTGCGAAAACTTTTCAGAGAGAATAGCACGACATTCGGTGATAGCAGCGACAATGCTAAGTCCCTCGATGACGATTCAAGAAATTACAACATTGTCCTTCGCCATGTAGCTCGCCGATAAAACTCCCGTTGTCTGCTATGCACTAAACCGGGACGAGTTTTGAGTGGACTAACACGAACAACTTTCCAGAGGACGTTGAGACTCGCCGTATGGAAATCGTCGGGGGCAATTTATCGATAAATTCGGAATTAGATTTAATAGCATGTGCAATACCGCGGTCGGTAATGAAAACTGTAATCAACTTTTCTCACGGAATCTGGAAAGTAAGGTCAAAAGAAAAGTTTCATCGGAAGCCGAGATGATATCCGTTTCCCATGAGACTTTTCTTTTGAGCGTACATACGAGAACCTGTGAGAAAAGTTGATTACAGTTTTTATTACCGACCGCGGTATTGCACATGCTATTAAATCTAATTCCGAATTTATCGATAAATTGCCCCCGACGATTTCCCTACGGCGAGTCCCAACGTCCTCTGGAAAGTTGTTCGTGTTAGTCCACTCAAAACTCGTCCAGGTTTAGTGCATAGCAGACAACGGGAGTTTTATCGGCGAGCTACATGGCGAAGGACAATGTTGTAATTTCTTGAATCGTCATCGAGGGACTTAGCATTGTCGCTGCTATCACCGAATGTCGTGCTATTCTCTCTGAAAAGTTTTCGCAGATCCGGCGTCGTGATCCGGCGAAACAATAGCGGGCGGGTAGGAAGTTCGCTGAGCGGGATGCCTTTGCCGTGGACCACCCACAGGTCGCAAATCGGATTGCACGAGGAGCTGGCTCGCCGTCACTTGTGCTAAATCTCATAATCCGATGTAGCATTTGCCCGAAATTGTAATCTCCCAAATGACTAGAATACCGAATGTTCAAAATTCCGAAATATTATTTTGCCGACTCGTCATAATCCCGACGGCTTAAAATACCGAAACATCTATTGCCCGAGGTCCATTCACCCGACGTATCATTTGCCCAAAAGTCTGTTTTACCATCATAGAGCTCATGATTACCAACGTACGCTACAGAGGTGGATGATAAATTGGCATCCTACAGTAAAAACCTACAGTCGCCTCGCCAAGAGATCATCCAAACCTTGCACTGATACCGAGACTCAATCGTCGATTCCCCTCGCTGATAATACTTATGATCGGTCCTGAGTCGCACCGGGGGGGGGGGGGGGGGACGGTCGCACAGCTTGAACATTTATCTGTGATCCGTTTACTTCCGGTTGTTTTCGACTGAGGCAGTTTGGCAATCTGAGTTTCACTGAACGATTACTTTGAGGTTGCCTTCCAGTAACTTTTAGCGAAAAAGCAACCAGCTGTTTCATTGCTTTGCGCTTACAGTAGAACCTCGATTACCCGAACCTCCATTTAACCAAACTGCGAGTTGCTTTATCCAAATTTCTATTATCCGAACCATAGTGCAAATTTCGTGTCCCTGAAGTTATCTCGACTGCATCAAATTTCATCGCTGGCAAATCTGTGTCAATGCACTGGTATTGAGGGAAAAATAGATTGCTTGTAGAATTTTATTTTTCAAGTGAAATACCCCGAGCGAAGTTTGTGCGATGTAAAACACAGTCGTTATAACTTGATGAAATTTAGTCTTATGCAGATATCTTTATAGGGTTATAAAATTTCGATGTAACTTCATCGTTGAGTGCTGCTTTGTTGCAAGCGCGATCAAGCTAGTATCGCGCGTGTATACACCGCTTGCAATACGGTTTTTCTCGGGGAACTTTTTTCTTCCCGTAACTTTTTTTTAAAGAATCTCGGAGAGATTTCCAACGGATTTCCGAAACTTTTTTTTTTTTTTGAGAATCTCGGAAAGAATCTCGGAGAGATTTCCAACGGATTCCCGGAACTTTGTTTTTTTTTTGGAGAATCTCGGAAAGAATCTCGGAGAGATTTCCAACGGATTCCCGGAACTTTTTTTTTTTGGACCATCTCGGAAAGAATCTCGGAGAGATTTCCAACGGATTTCCGAAACTTTTTTTTTTTGTTGAGAATCTCGGAAAGAATCTCGGAGAGATTTCCAACGGATTCCCGGAACTTTGTTTTTTTTTTTTGAGAATCTCGGAAAGAATCTCGGAGAGATTTCCAACGGATTCCCGGAACTTTTTTTTTTTTTTGGAGAATCTCGGAAAGAATCTCGGAGAGAATCTTGGTTCGGCGCTCATGCTTGACTCTCAGTGAGATTCTCGGTGAGATTCTTGGCGAGATTCTTGCCGAGAATCTCGGCAATACTAATCTTTTCTACGCGGGTAGGGCTGGTTTACGTAAGCTTCAATGAGTAAACGAAATCTATGTAACTCGACCGAAGGTACTTTTCATTGCACAATTTACCAATTATTTATAATGTCAAGGACTCGATATCGAAACCAGCATCGAGTCCTTGTTCAATCGGAATATCAATGACTCGTTTATCCTCTACGTCAGTGAGAATGTTGGTTGTACTCGCTAAATATTTTTAAAAAATTATGAAGGTATTCGACTTATATCCGAGCAAAAAAAGACATCCACCGAGAAACTTGTTTTGGTCACTCGAATATTGAGTTGAAATTTTCGTGATAATAGACTGAGCTAGCTTACATTCGATTGTACCGACGGGACTGGTTCATTTATGCTCAGGGAGTCGCCGAAATCTCTTTAATTCCACCGGAAGTGGTTTGCCAGTCCATCGGAGAGTAAACAAATCATCTTTTAGTAAATGCTCAGTAGTGACACCAGCCCGGGGTCTTGATTCAATCGGTGTATCAGTGACTGGTGTACACCCTGTTTTAACGAGAAGGCTGGTTTCACCCCGAGTAGAATAAAAAATCATTGCCGATTATAATGGTATTCGATTTATATCCCGGAGGATAAAAAAGCCATTGCGCAACTCTTTTTGGTCAATCCAATGTATAATTGATTTTGTCGAAACAAGTCCTCCATAGAGCATTCACCACTTTTGCATCATAAATCAATTAATGATTAAAAAAGAGGTCGGTAATAACACCCCATACGTCTCTTGCCGCTCGTCGTTAGAAATTTCAGCCTTCTACATCTTTCTACAATACATTATAAACGTCTTAATTAAACGAAGCGAAACCCATCATGCATCCAGTAATGCCGATATCGTGATAAGAGAATGTAAGTAAATTATTATATATAATAAAATTAATAAGTTTTCGTGACCCCTATATTTTTTTGCATTTTCGTGTACCGTCCGACTGGGGAACAACGAATATGAGTGCCAGACCGTTGCCAATTGTACCAATCCGAAAATATTTACCCTCAAAGTTGGAAAAAAAATTTGGTTTTTCGCCTCTCCAGACAAATTGCTCGCGATATATGTCAATTTTTGCACTAGTGTGTGTGCGAGTACACGCGAGCACACTATTGGATGCATTTTTTCCCGCATGTGCTCCAAAATTTTGTTTTTTCGCCATTTATGTGTTTTTTTCAACTTCGGCGACACCCTGTATTTCGTGATTCCAAGCGAAATACGGGTCAAATCTGGCAATTTTTTTACACTCTCGAGTTGCGTCCGGCTGGAGAACGACGAATATGAGCGCTGAACCGCTGCCGAATGTCTTAATTCGAAAATATTCGCTCTCGAAGCTGAAAAAATGTCCGGCGACATTTTACTTTTTGGCGTCTCAAGGCGAATTACGCGTGAAATATGTCCTTGTGTTCACGCGTGTGTACGCGACTACACACGAGCAACCTACTGGATGTATTTTTTTTACCTCGTATGCTGTAAAAAAATTTTTTTACGTTAATTATGTGCTTTTTCCAACTTCGGTGAACCCCTGTATTTCGTAATTCCGGGCGAAATACGGATCAGATCTGGCAATTTTTTGCACTCTCGAGTCGCATCCGCGAAGGGAACGACGAATATGGGCTCTGAAGCGATGCCGAATGTTTTACTTCGAAAATATTCGCTCTCGAAGCTGAAAAAATGTCCGGCGACATTTTAGTTTTTGGCGTGTTAGGGCGAATTACTCGCGAAATATGTCCATATGTTCACGCGAGTATATGCGTCTACACACGTGCAACCTATTGGAAGTATTTTTTTACCTCATATGCTGTAAAAAAATTTTTTTACGTTAATTATGTGCTTTTTCCAACTTCGGTGAACCCCTGTATTTCGTAATTCCGGGCGAAATACGGATCAGATCTGGCAATTTTTTGCACTCTCGAGTCGCATCCGCAAAGGGAACGACGAATATGGGCTCTGAAGCGATGCCGAATGTTTTACTTCGAAAATATTCACTCTCGAAGCTGAAAAAATGTCCGGCGACATTTTAGTTTTTGGCGTGTTAGGGCGAATTACTCGCGAAATATGTCCATATGTTCACGCGAGTATATGCGTCTACACACGTGCAACCTATTGGAAGTATTTTTTTACCTCATATGCTGTAAAAAAATTTTTTTACGTTAATTATGTGCTTTTTCCAACTTCGGTGAACCCCTGTATTTCGTAATTCCGGGCGAAATACGGATCAGATCTGGCAATTTTTTGCACTCGCGAGTTGCCTCCGGCGGGAGAACGACGAATATGAGCGCTGAACCGCTGCCGAATGTCTTAATTCGAAAATATTCGCTCTCGAAGCTGAAAAAATGTCCGGCGACATTTTACTTTTTGGCGTCTCAAGGCGAATTACGCGTGAAATATGTCCTTGTGTTCACGCGTGTGTACGCGACTACACACGAGCAACCTACTGGATGTATTTTTTTTACCTCGTATGCTGTAAAAATTTTTTTTTACGTTAATTATGTGTTTTTTCCAACTTCGGCGAAACCCTGTATTTCGTGATTCCGAGCGAAATACGGGTCAAATCTGGCAATTTTTTGCACTCTCGAGTCGCATCCGCGAAGGGAACGACGAATATGGGCTCTGAAGCGATGCCGAATGTTTTAATTCGAAAATGTTCGCTCTCGAAGTTGAAAAAATGTCCGGCGACATTTTACTTTTTGGCGTCTCAAGGTGAATTACGTGTGAAATATGTCCATATGTTCACCCGTGTGTATGCGCCTACACACGAGCAACCTATTGGATGTATTTTTTTACCTTAACATGCATCGAAAATTGAATAATTACGGTTTTTATGTGTATTTAAAAATTTTGTATTTTTTTGTGTCCCATCTGTACATACGAGATTTTGGCACACCCCACTTCCCCAGGATTGTTGATGATTGCCACGTTATAATAAATTTTTAGTCCAGGTATAAATATATATTTTTTAAAATTAATTTCACATTGCTTTCCCCTCTTTTTTTAAAGCGGGAGCCGAAATTTATCGACAAATTAATGTGTTTATTCGATTTATTTAATTTATAAAAATAAAGGCAATTTCGTTGTTTGTTCGCTCATAAAGCAAGGTTTGTTTTTATGTCAAAGCGTGTTTTCGAGATAAAAAGAGGAAGCAATGGGAAATTTTTAACTTCCACTTAAAAAAAATAATTTTTTAATAACGTCCAATAAAAAAAAATTGATTCAACAATTAATTTGATGTGATGTTGACACCCGGCAACCGCATTACAAGTTGTAATCGAAAAACGATAGATATAATGTATATCTCGAGGACAATACTTCGGACCGTTTCAAATTCACGCAGAGTAGTATATTCATCGTTTAAGGATGCATCACACATACATTCCCAATCAAAAGTTTAATTCGATCAAAATTTTAGTACTTCCCGACATGCCAAAAATCTGAAAAAAAATCAGCCGTACTATGTCAAGACTTTTGATTTGGCATAATAATAATAATGCCAAAAGTTGTTAATAAATTATTAGAAAAATAAATTGTTTTAAAAAAATTTGACAACTTTCGATTTTTTCATTTTAAATGAATTCCTTGATTTTTTAGAATTTATATGAATGTTTTCAGAATTTTCTAATATTTCGATTTTTGTTTTTTTATTTTTTATTTTTGACAAATCGATGTAGCGTCACGAATTTCGGATATTATGTTTCCGTATCTCGATTATACAGTACACACAAAAAGTTTCGAGGCCATTGCGCCAACCATTCGGTACTTATGGCCTTAAAAAAATTTCAAAAACTAAAAATTCAAATATGTTAGAAATAAAAAAAAATTCACGTGGTTTCTAGAAAATTAATGAATTCATTAAAAAAGCGAAAAAAAGGTTTACTGATTATTTTTTGAATGATTTTTTTAGCAATTTGTTAATAACTTTTTGACATTATTATTATGCAAAATAATTAATGTTGTTGGCACTATTAATACAGTTGATTTTTTTTTTTTTTTTTTTTTATACCGTTAGGAATTGATCAAATGTTCATTGAATCTCACTTTTGTCTGAAAATGTACGTGTGAAGCATACTTAACCAGCTCTTATTCGTTTATTCTGCAGATCTTTCCGTGTTTTTGATTCTCTTCTCTCTTTTGCGAAGCAAAACTTATTGTTCAATAAGCTTTGCCTTCAATATCTCGTACGAAGTAGGGCATGTCCTGTTGCATGAAAATAATTTCTTTTCCGGTGGATATACATTCGGCGAACATGCATGTAAAAAATACCAAGATAGTGTAGTTAGGTCGTGATTAATACTTGGATGTACCATGGGCAGTTACATCCGAGGATAGTTAATATAAATATTTTGTCGAATCAATAAAAGAAGTAACATAATAAATGTTCCGAGTGGACATATGTAGGAGACGGAGGACATTCCGATGGAGATATAAACGTCTCGATTTGTTTCCTCAGTATGGAGGATTTAGATGGAACCAATAATTTAATTAAATTAAACTAAAGTAACCTAGCGTTCGGGCGCGAAGCGCCCGATCGCTAGTAATATAATAAACACCATTGCTATTCTTTTGGTAAGGATGTTTCCCGAATTGAAGCGGCCTCAGGAGATGGTTCACGTGAAACCTTATCTTCTCACGCAACTCGTAAGACCGGGGCGGACTTTGCTTCAATTCGGTTAAGGGTCCCGGTGAGAAGTCTCCCGTCCTTACGCGTACCGATTCAAATGAACTGTCATAAACTTTCATTCTTCCGATTTGTGCTGTTTGTCGAATTGAAGCGGCCTCGAGATATGGTTCACGTGAAACCTTATCGTCTTACGCAACTCGTAAGATGGGTGAGAACGTTGCTTCAATTTGGTTAAGGGTCCTGGTGAAAGATCTCCCGCCCTTACTCGTCTTGATTTTCTTTCAGATTTTTATCCTATCGAGAAGTGTTTCAAATTTTCTCAGAAACTCACATTTGGCGGGATATTCACAAAAGCCGAATGAAATCGGCTTTTTAATATTTTATTCGAAAAATAGCCGGGTTTTAATAAAATATATTACTATTATTGAAAATTATGTGAGTAATTATAAGAAAATATATTTGCAAAAGAGTACCCCGTTAAATAAATAAATAAATAAATAAATGTATATCTCGGAATCAAGGCAAAAGAATGATCGACGGATAGATCGATTTGTTCGTCCATTTGTCCATCCATTTATCCAGTAGCTTTTAGGGACCGATATATTTTTCAGATCTACGCCTCGATATCCCGGAAATGAGAACTTAATGTACAGCCAATGAGTCTCGTTCATTAGAGCCGTTCGTGTGCCATCACACGAGTGATGTTCCTAATACCGATTTAAAAATGCTTATCAAAATCTATAGCCATGAATCGATCCATCGAACAGTTGATAATCGAGCTACAGCGCGAAGTGTTCGTTACGTATGCGATCTTCATAGTTACGAGAATCTGTCAGGCGAAAATAGTACCTGAAAAATGAGTCGATTTTATAAGGACATCTCGCTCAATTTTGAGCATTATGGGAAGCTACTGTGTGCGATCGTGCCGTTCCAAAATAAAATCCGATCTGCGCCCCATAATCTTCACGCCGCGGATTTAAAAATCGTGATCGGAAAAGTTTATTCCAGCAAGCCCAGTGTGAAGAGAATCGACGTTATTCGCGTCCACATCCGACAAAAATGGTCAATTCATTGAGCGGTTTTTGGAAAAATTCGATATTAAAGAAAACCTAGACACAAATTCTAAATTGTAAGTTATTATTTACTCATCCTTAAATAATGTGAAGGTTATATTGATAAGCTACATAGCAAATTATTACGTTTATTGTGCTTCTTTTAATTGCAGCAAAACGTATTACGCCTTGGGTGCGCACGCTTTCATGTGCTTGCACGGGATGAAACCCGGCTGGTATGAGGAAGAGATTGAGGGAGACAGAAATGAAGAGAGAGTGTATCGACCGCACAATGAAGAAGAAAGCAAGAGACGAGACACGGAACAAGAGAAGATTGAGAAACAGCGCAAGGATGAGGTGATCGAGACATAAAAAAACGAAGGAGATGAGAATACGAGGCAGCGTGAGGAAGAACAGAGCATTAAAAGACAGTGTGAGGATGAAGAGAGAATGGAAAAGCAGCATGAGGAAGAAAAGAGAATTGAAAGGCAGCGAGCGGAAGAAGAGAGAATTGCAAGACAGCGCGAGGAAGAAGAGAGAATGGGAAGGCAGCGTGAGGAAGAAAAGAGAACTGAAAGGCAGCGTGAGGAAGAAGAAAGAGTTAAAAGGCAGCGCGAAGAAGAAGAGAACATTAAAAGGCAACGTGAGGAAGAACAGAGAATTAAAAGACACCGCGAGGATGAAGAGAGAATGGAAAAGCAGCGTGAGGAAGAAAAGAGAATTGAAAGGCAGCGAGCGGGAGAAGAGAGAATTGCAAGACAGCGCGAGGAAGAAGAGAGAATGGAAAGGCAGCGTGAGAAAGAAAAGAGAACTGAAAGGCAGCGTGAGGAAGAAGAAAGAATTGAAAGGCAGCATAAAGAAGAAGAGGGTAAAAAAGGGCGATCAAGAGGGCGAAAGTGAGAGTGAAGAAGAGAGTGACCAAGAGCAGATTGGGGAACAGCGCCAGGTAGAAGAGGAAATCGAGAGACAAGGCAACGAAGGAGATGAAGATGAGAGGCAGGGCAAAGAAGAGTTAGCATACCAGAAACGACGTGAAAAGGAGGAGGAGGATCTGATACTGCGTAACGAAGAAGCGGAGATAGAGCGGTTCGAAAGGATACGCCGTGAACATTTTGATAGCACAATACGACAAAAGAAAGAAGAGGAGGATGAAATGCAGCACCATAATGAAGCAGAGATTAAGAGGATGCGCAAAGAAGGTTTAGAAAACGAGAGAGGACGCGAAACAGAAAATGAGAGACAACACAAGGAAAAAGAGGGTGAAAAAATAGGTGAACGAGAGGGCGTACAAGGGGGCGAAGAAAAGGCTGAAATGGCGAGTGAACAGAAAGAAAAAAAGGATGAACGAGAAAACAATGAAAGACAACCAAAACCAAAACGAAAAAGGAAAACTCAATTGGACACGTTGCTCGAAGAGGCCAAAAATTATAAATACATTAAATAGTAAGCAACGATTAGTCAAAATTCGTCGTGTGCGACGAAAGAAAAAAAAAAGAAAAAGTAATAATTGTACTGCTATACACTGTGACGTGATACGTCACAAGCCTTTCCCCAAAATCGGCTCGAGTCCGCCGCTCACCCAACGTTAGACCCGGATATTTTTACGCTTTTTTTCTTCAATTTATTTTGTGTAAGATAGCATGTAAATTCCCGTTTTTCCCTCCCGTTACCCTTTTGTTTGAATGTGCGCGACTCGAGGACAATATCGACATCCCCCCCCCCCCCCCCCTCGACGGCCCACGATCAAGGAACAGCAAAGGAACGAGAGCCGACGTGCTGACGCCGAGGAAGGTAGGAGGATCGTGGACGAGGGGAAAAAGCCGCCAACAAGACCGTCCAAAAAGTCCGCCCGAAAAGCCCGTTGAAAAGCCCGCCGCCGCTGCCCGCCCGCCTGCCGCCCGCTAGGATCGCCGACGCACGGCATCGATTGACGATCCAGCGGGGCCCCTGTCGCCACCTCTCGCCGCCCGTCCATGACTCCGATTACCGACCGACGCTGGCGCACAGGTGCTCTCGTCCCCCACCACCATCAGCGCCAACGCCGACGAAGAAGAAGACCCCGCCATGTCCCTTACTCTCCGAGCCGAGCGCGTGACGTATGGACGTGTGTGTGAGACCGGGAGTCAGTAATTTTAAGTTATAGAAAAATATTTTTAAGAGTGACAGTCGAGAGCGAGTGTGCAATTTGTTACGAATTTATAAGACGACTCGGCTGTACACTGTGGAACCCCGACTCTGACGCGGAGAGAATAACCAGCCCTTAAGACGAATCAAAGATAGCCCAGGGACGCGATTTGGACCGACACGCGAAATTATATAACGACTGAGGCTGTCCACTGATTCAAGAAAAGTTTGTAATCGAGACCCCTGTGTGCTGAGTGAGTGAGCCCTCCGATCGTAAGTTTTTGCCCAAATTTTTCCCGACCCGATTGATCCGTTTTCCTTCCCCGAATACCCGTTACTTTTATAGAAATTATAAGTGAAAGATTTTGCCTCGTGGTCGACACGTAGTCGGCATTTTTGCACACGAGCAGAAAGTTATCGCGCGCGTGGTGAGCGGCGTAAAATTCGTTAAGTTAGCTATTAGTGAAACAGTTTTTTCCCATCGATCCCATTAAGATTTTGAGACACTTTTTTTGTGTTAATGATTAAGACCGAGGTAATATTGTAAGAAGCCGTCGATTCGTGTAACCTCCCTCTGAGCCCTCTCCCCTCTCCCGAGCTAGCTGGACTGTCCATTGCGACAGAGATATTTTTCAAGTTTTGAGTTTTGGTTTTGAGTAAAGTTTGTTTTGAGAGTAGATCCGTGCCGTTTGCACGATCTATTACGGTGCTGCACCGTGAAAGTAGCTGGCGCCCATCTGAGTTCATAGTTAGTGTGTTATTGGATTTTCGTGCAACATTTGTCTGACCAGCTCTCCCGTTAGTCCCCCTTAAAATCCCCCTAACTCCGCCAAATTCATTCCGAATATTTTCCCCCTCTTGCGTCCCCCTTTAGTAGTCTTTCTTGAATAATTTGAACCAATTGCATTTTCGTTTTTCTCCGAGATTATTGTTCAGAATTAAGTATTTGTGATCCGCCCCCCCCCCCCCCCCCGCCCCTTTTTGCGATTATATTCAGTTTGTCCCTTACCGTTCTTTTTAGTATTATTTAACCCCCGATTTATTATTATTATTATTATTTAACTTTCCCGCGACCTTGTAATTATTTCTTCGCCCTCTAAGTCATTATTATCGCTAGTCCCATATTATTGGTAATCTCTCCCCAGTATTATTTTCGTTTTTGGTTTTCTTTCTTCAACGTACCCGTACCGGCGTTGAAGCGACTGTTATTTTCTTTTGTTTTTATTTCTTCAATGTACCCGTACCGGCGTTGAAGCGACTGTTATCTTCGACTTTTGTTATCCTTCCACATTATTAAACGACTGTTATTGTTGTCCCCGACGAGTACCATTCTTTTGCTTGACCCTCCCCCTCCCCACCCGTTGCACGATTTTTAGTTGAAATTTACAAGTGATTTTTTCCCTCCCCACGGGGGAAAATAATAACATCACAAAGTGGCGCCCAACGTGGGGCCCGAATAATCTTGAAAAGATTAATTCAAATTTTCTTTTCTTGTGAGTAAGAGCTCACCTCGGTACCCTTTTTTCCCCTGTTGCCCCCGCCCCTACCCATATCGCCCTACCTCCCTCGCTATAGGGCTACAGTTTAGGAATAACGCCGCCACCCGCGCTGCGCACATTATTTATTTGAATATTTTATATTGATAATTTTTGCTAGTGAATACCTTGTTTCGATTGTACCCGCACTGGCATTTGTTATATTTTTGTTGTATTCTGACATTCCCCGTGTGACTTTACCGCCCTTTATTACAGCCCTATTGCAACTCTTAGAAATCCTTTTTTTGGGATTTTCGTTCCCTTTTTCCAGCCCTAAAAATTCTTCCCATTGAATTTACAACCCCTTGCCGCCCTCGAAAATTCTTTTTGAGTTTTCACTTCCTTTGACCGGCCCTGAAAATTTCCTCTATTGAATTTATAACCCCTTGCCGCTCTCGAAAATTCTTTTTGAGATTTCACTTCCTTTGACCGGCCCTGAAAATTTCCCTAATTGAATTGACAACCCCTTGCCGCCCACGAAAATTCTTTTTTTGAATTTTCACTTCCTTTTACCTGCCCTGAAAATTGCCCCTATTGAATTTTACAACCCCTTACAGCCCTCAAAAATCCTTTTTGAATTTTCTTAACCCCTTTTAGCCCTCAAGAATATTTCTTCCAGTTTAATACCCTTTCTCTTACAGCCTTTGAGAATATTTTTGCGTTTAATACCCCTTCTCCTACAACCTTGAAATTCTATTGGAATTAAGCGATCCCTTTACGACCCCTGATATTAGCCCTGATATTTTTTTTCTGCATTTTTCTACGCCCTTAAGGAACCCGAATATTGTTGAATCTTTTAATCCCCCTTTTCAACTATTGATTTTTATTATCTCTTTTACCGCCCTTGTTATTTTTTTCTTTTCTCCTGAGTTTTCGGAATTATTTCAACTCCCTTCACCGCTTAGAAATTACGTGAATTTTCCGACCCCCTTATTACCCTATTGATTTTCCTTTTCGACCGATTTTTCGTACTTAGCCCATTTATTATCCGATCTTGTCTTAGTTTTTCTAGTTCTGTTCTTTTTCTTAATTTCCCGTATTTGATTCGATTTCATTAATCTTTCCCAGTTCTCCGATTTGATTTTTATTCTCTTTTTCATATTTCCTTCTTTTCCCTATTTTGCCATGGAATACTTTAACCCCTCTGTACAAGTCACCCCAGCCCTCTCGGCCTGCATTATTACGTCCAGAACGCAGGCTCCCCGACCCAAACCCGCAAAACCGTTAACCCTTGCTGCCCCCATGGACCCTGCCCCCACTACCGAAACCCAAGCCCAGATTGACCAAATTTTTCGCTCGCTACAGGCCCTCCCCAATGTAACCGATTTACTTAGATTATGCGACCAAGCTGGGTTGAGTACATGCGGTAGAGAAGATGAAATGATTGACCGGTACGCACGGTTCATCGTCCGCCGAAGATTTCCGGAAGTGCCCACGGAATGGGATCCGGTAAAAGACGAACGTGGTTCGGAAGCCCCGTACACTCTAAAAGTAGCACTCGCCGAATGTGATAGAGAACAGACCTCCGTAAAACCTACCAGAAGTTCCAATCAAGAAAGTAGTTCACCCCCTCCCCCACAATCCGCCGAAGCCCCTCCAGTTATTTCAAATTTCGAATCAGAAGAATGGCTAATAGACCTCAGCGAGGAGACAGTAAATTCCGATTTGCCCACGAACCCAGTCCCGCCCGCCCCGACAACAGAGTCCCCTTCACTTTTTTTGAGTTTACCCCCAAACCCCCGTACAGTCCGAAAGGAGAAACCCCAGACCCAATTGGGAAAATTTATATCGAGTGCAACCGGAAACCATGCTGAAGCGGGAGAAAAATTTCTTTTTTCCCGCTTTCCCGACGGGAGATCGACAAAGCTAACGTCGATCTCCCGTGTTCCGAGGGCAAAGCGGCTGAAGGCTGCTACGCTAAAGAGAGGTCCGAGTTATAGCCAAGTCAAGGACGATAATATCCCACCCTACGAACTTCAACTGAGGTTAAGTCCCCTAGTAAAAGACAGTACATTAGAGCCAAGCCCTGTTAAACCCGTTTCCCCCAGACCTTCGGAAAACAAGTCAGTCCAAACCGAATCCCGTCATCACCCCAAAACTTCCCCCATCGTAAGAAAGTCCGCCTATAAAAATAGGAGTAATACGAATTCCCCAGGATCTGGTTATACGTCCCCTTCCTTTTCCTCCACCTCTCACATTCCCCCTCTCATGGCATACCCCGTGCCGTGCCCTGCCCCCTGTCCAGAAGTCCCCGCCCTGAGAAAGTTTTTGGATCCGCGGTTTTCCCCGCGACTTCGTCCGGCGAACAATAACTTCGCGTATGGCGACGGGAACCGCAATCCAAAAGGCAGAACATTTGCACAGAACATCCCAAGACCCATAAATCCACAACCGACTGCCCCAGTACCTAAAACCCATCGAAAACCCGTTCGTTACCCCCACCCCCTTGTTTCCCCGCCTGACCCAGTACCTAAAACCCATCGAGAACCCTTTCCCCGCCCCTATCCCCTTGTTTCACCGCCGCCAAGATTCCGAACGTAGCCCACACTCGACCCGCGTGTCCCCTGGTGCTCCGGAATCTACTCTCAGTATCCCCAAACCTACCCCCGTTCCCCTGCTCGCCCCATAAGCCTTCGAAGCTCCCAAAGTACACTAAGTCTAGGCCCCTCAGAGCGTACATTAAGTACAGGGTCTTCCCACAGTTCCCGAAGTTCCCAGAGTTCCCGAAGTTCCCAGAGTTCCCGAAGTTCCCAGAGTTCCCGAAGTTCCCAGAGTTCCCGAAGTTCCCAGAGTTCCCGAAGTTCCCAGAGTTCCCGAAGTTCCCAGAGTTCCCGAAGTTCCCAGAGTTCCCAACGTTCCCAGAGTTCAAGATATGGCATATAGAACTTCCCAAAATACCCCCACCTGACTATTGCACGCCCCCGGATACGATTATGTAAGGCACTGCCAGTGCGAGGCTATTTATTTTCATTATGTTTTTCTTTTCATTTCGTTTCTTTGGATCTCGTGCTAGTTACTTAGTAACACCCGAGAAGTTTGTTAAAGAGCTTGTAAATTATACGAGCAGTATTATGTAAAGTTTAATTCGAGACCATACGTGGAGATATCACCTGCCCCTTTTCCCATGATTCCCTACCAATTCCCAAACGATACCGCCTTCCCCCTTCCCCCTCCTCCCCCCGGACCGACCCTGCTTGACCCCAGTGTGAATGTGTTGCTCAAGTCGTCAGGAAACGAACTTTCGGCAAGTGGGGGGAGTTGTGACGTGGTACGTCACAAGCCTTTCCCCAAAATCGGCTCGAGTCCGCCGCTCACCCAACGTTAGACCCGGATATTTTTACGCTTTTTTTCTTCTATTTATTTTGTGTAAGATAGCATGTAAATTCCCGTTTTTCCCTCCCGTTACCCTTTTGTTTGAATGTGCGCGACTCGAGGATAATATCGACATCCCCCCCCCCCCTCGACGGCCCACGATCAAGGAACAGCAAAGGAACGAGAGCCGACGTGCTGACGCCGAGGAAGGTAGGAGGATCGTGGACGAGGGGAAAAAGCCGCCAACAAGACCGTCCAAAAAGTCCGCCCGAAAAGCCCGCCGCCGCTGCCCGCCCGCCTGCCGCCCACTGGGATCGCCGACGCACGGCATCGATTGACGATCCAGCGGGGCCCCTGTCGCCACCTCTCGCCGCCCGTCGATGACTCCGATTACCGACCGACGCTGACGCACAGGTGCTCTCGTCCCCCACCACCATCAGCGCCAACGCCGACGACGAAGAAGACCCCGCCATGTCCCTTACTCTCCGAGCCGAGCGCGTGACGTATGGACGTGTGTGTGAGATCGGGAGTCAGTAATTTTAAGTTATAGAAAAATATTGTAAAGAGTGACAGTCGAGAGCGAGTGTGCAATTTGTTACGAATTTATAAGACGACTCGGCTGTACACTGTGGAACCCCGACTCCGACGCGGAGAGAATAACCAGCCCTTAAGACGAATCAAAGATAGCCCAGGGACGCGATTTGGACCGACACGCGAAATTATGTAACGACTGAGGCTGTCCACTGATTCGAGAAAAGTTTGTATTAGAGACCTCTGTGTGCTGAGTGAGTGAGCCCTCCGATCGTAAGTTTTTGCCCAAATTTTTCCCGACCCGATTGACCCGTTTTCCTTCCCCGAATACCCGTTACTTTTATAGAAATTATAAGTGAAAGATTTTGCCTCGTGGTCGACACGTGGTCGGCATTTTTGCACACGAGCAGAAAGTTATCGCGGGCGTGGTGAGCGGCGTAAAATTCGTTAAGTTAGCTATTAGTGAAACAGTTTTTTCCCATCGATCCCATTAAGATTTTGAGACACTTTTTTTGTGTTAATGATTAAGACCGAGGTAATATTGTAAGAAGCCGTCGATTCGTGTACCCTCCCCCTGAGCCCTCTCCCCTCTCCCGAGCTAGCTGGACTGTCCATTGCGACAGAGATATTTTTCAAGTTTTGAGTTTTGGTTTTGAGTAAAGTTTGTTTTGAGAGTAGATCCGTGCCGTTTGCACGATCTATTACGGTGCTACACCGTGAAAGTAGCTGGCGCCCATCTGAGTTCATAGTTAGTGTATTATTGGATTTTCGTGCAACATTTGTCTGACCAGCTCTCCCGTTAGTCCCCCTTAAAATCCCCCTAACTCCGCCAAATTCATTCCGAATATTTTCCCCCTCTCGCGTCCCCCTTTAGTAGTCTTTCTTGAATAATTTGAACCAATTGCATTTTCGTTTTTCTCCGAGATTATTGTTCAGAATTAAGTATTTGTGATCCGCCCCCCCCCCCCCTTTTTGCGATTATATTCAGTTTGTCCCTTACCGTTCTTTTTAGTATTATTTAACCCCCGATTTATTATTATTATTATTATTTAACTTTCCCGCGACCTTGTTATTATTTCTTCGCCCTCTAAGTCATTATTATCGCTAGTCCCATATTATTGGTAATCTCTCCCCAGTATTATTTTCGTTTTTGGTTTTCTTTATTCAACGTACCCGTACCGGCGTTGAAGTGACTGTTATTTTCTTTTGTTTTTATTTCTTCAATGTACCCGTACCGGCGTTGAAGCGACTGTTATCTTCGACTTTTGTTATCCTTCCACATTATTAAACGACTGTTATTCTTGTCCCCGACGAGTACCATTCTTTTGCTTGACCCTCCCCCTCCCGACCCGTTGCACGATTTTTAGTTGAAATTTTTAGTTGAAATTTACAAGTGATTTTTTCCCTCCCCACGGGGGAAAATAATAACATCACAACACATATATATACTTTCGTCGCAGGTAAAAACATGTGTAATGAGCAAAAGAAAATCAATTAATTCTTGTTTATTGTTTTTGTTAATTTTTTATTGTGTAATTGTGTTTTTTCAGACATTTTTCCATATAAAAGAAAATCAAAGCTAATTGAAAAATCCGAAAAAATTCATACGTATTCATAAAAATAAACGAATAATTTTCATTGAAAAAACAGTTGTTTTGCCGGGCAATTTGTTAAACAATTAATTTCTGGATTAATTTGTTAAGAACATTTTGTAATTATTATTGTGCAAAATTAATCTTTTCAATACCTTTAATATGAATGATTTATTTCAGATTTTTATATCATCGAAAAGTACTTGCAATATTCGCTTACTTTTCTCGAACTTATGCGAAATGAGCGGGAAGCGACATACAGTAGGAGGCAATTGAAGTGGAACAAGGTTTTTTTCGCCGATTTTGGCGAAAATTGGACTGATTTCGAACAACCAAAAAAGGACATTCGAGTAAATTTATTTACCTTTCGAATGGCGTTGGTTTCATCGAAATCGAACAATAATTGCCTTTTTGCGAGGGGATGAGGTGAGGGCGTGCAAAAATTGGTATTACGCTGACCTCGAGAAGTAGCATACGCGCGTAAAAATGTAAAGCACAGCCCATGTCAATCGAAAGAGCAGTTCGCGGCGTGCAAAAAACACGGGTAATGCGTCTCAATTGGATCATCCCAGAGGAAGTTGTGCACCCAGGAAGTCAAATCAGTTTTTTTGGGGTTACACGAAAACGGTACGACCGATCCGGTGGACATTTTTCGTGGAGTCTTTGTTCGTGACTCCCTTCGAACACAAATTTTTTTTGCATTAAAAACTTTCCTCGTAGACGAGATCCAGGTGCACAACCAATGCGCCGCATCGTTTATCGACATTTTTCACATCGATAGACTGTGAGGAGCGGGTTGATCACCTGAACATTAAAGAGGAGGTTTCAACGATTAAAATGAGACCTGGTTTATTGTCGGAAAGTGTCTCAGTAATCCCAATCACGTCCTTGAAAAATGTGTACGAAAAGGCGATTACGGCTCGGAGTCGCGAGGTGACAGTCATTTGGTCAGTAACAGGACTGAGCTCGCGCGCGACTCGAAGCTTTCGCTTATGCCGCTTCCTTTTCGTTCCGAATTTTTAACAATCTGTTCCAATTTTGCGGACGTTTTGAACTTCATTGACTCCGATTGACAGATAAAAAATTATCGTATCGGTAAAATGAAATCCCTAAGTGTATCGGACAATTGCAAAAAATTAATAGCAAATAAAAAAATGCATACTCTTTTTCGATCGTGTAGTTGATTCGTTGACAAAATCGATAAGGTCAAAAATTTAAAAACCGCGAAAGGCGTTATTTTTTTACCGCCCCCGCATCTTCCGCGACAGCCTTTAAAGGACGAATTCGCCGCGTCCTCGAGACTGTAATCGCATCTCGAGGTCCAAATCGATACCGTATGTTCATTCTGAACATTCGAAGGAATAAAAAAATTTGAAATTTTTTTACACCCACACACGATTTTAGACAACCTTAAAACGACGAACTCGAGGCGTCCTCGAGGCTGTTATCGCATCTCGAGGTCCAAATCGATACAGTAGATTTGTATCGATGGTTAGAAGGTCAATAAAATTTTCTAATTGTTTTCCCGCCCTCGCGCGCTTTTAAACAGCCTGAAAACTGGGAATTCGAGGTGTCCTCGAGGCTGTGATCGGATCTCGAGGCCCAAATCGATACGATATGTTCATGCTAAACATTCGAAGGAATAAAAAAATTTGAATTTTTTTTTATGCCCACGCACGATTTTAGACAGCCGTAAAACGACGAACACGAGACGTCCTCGGGGCTGTTATGGGATTTCGAGGCTCAAATCGATACAGCAGACTCATACTGTACGTTCGAAGGTATAAAAAAAAGTTTGCATTTTTTTGTCTCACCCCTCCCCCCCCCCCGTACCCTTTTAGACCGCCTTAAAACGAGGACCTCGTAATGTCCTTGGGGCTGCGATTGAATTTGCAAAGGCCCATCGATACAGTCGACTCGTTTACAAAAACTGGAAGAAAAAAATTCTGCTGTTCTTACCGCCCTCGTACACTTGGAAACGGGCTTGAGATGAAGAAAACGAGTTATTCTTGGGGTCGTGGGCAATGTACGTAGATCCAGTCAATACGACAGACACCTGGCAAAATCTGAAAAATCCATTGTAAACAACAAAATTGTTTCACCGGAAAGTGAAAGCAGAATCATTTATTTTCGAACGAATTGTGTACGTTTGAATTGTTGGTGGCCCTGAAAAGGGCCGTTTCGATTTTCGATGCGGCGTCTTCGTCCCTTCAATATTTTATGGCGCCCCCTCGAGCACGAGTGACAGCCAGACACCGACGATTCATGCTTGAGATCGTTGCCGCGATGTGATCCTGAGGAATGGCACGCCATTCCTCCTGTGCTGCGACCTCAAGCTCATCCAGAGTTCTCGGAGCCGGTCTTCTCGAACGAATACGCCTCTTCAACAACGCCCAAACGTTTTCAATTGGATTCAAATCCGGACTGTTAGCAGACCAGTCACTTCGGTCAATTCCTTGCTCATCGAGGAACCTGTTCACGATTCGGGCACGATGAGCCGGAGCGTTGTCGTCAATAAAGACAAAACCGTCTCCGACTCGTCGAGCTTCCGGAACGACGACAGGAGCAAGGATTCGATCGATGTCCACTTGCCCCCTAACAGTCTGGTTACGGAACACTACCAATTCCGTCCGCGATTCAAATGAGATGCCATCCCATACGGTGATGGAACCTCCACCGAAAGCTCGCGAATGGCTTTGGAAGCGCTCGTCCATTCTCTGTCCTGTTTGGCGCCACACTCGCGCGTTTCCCGAATTATCGCGAAGCTGTATTTTCGCCTCATCGGTAAATAGGCATTGCCGCCACTGCTCCGGAGTCCAGTTCTGGTGCTCCCCAGCGAAGCCTCTTCGAGCAGCCCGATGGTTCACGCTAAGTGCCGGTTTTATCACGGGACGCCGAGATCGCAGTCCACGCTCCGCCAGTCTTCGCCCGATTGTGCGTTGGGACACTGGACGTCGAATCAACGTGATAATTTCGTTTCTCGTAACACCGGGTGTTTGCCGCGCTTGCTGAACGATGTTTCGATCTTCTCGAGCTGACGTCACGCGTTGCCTGCCACCACCGTGTCGATACCGCGGACTGCCGGTTTCATTATTTCGGGCAAGCAATCGGTTGATCACTGATACACTCGTTCCGATCGTGTTCGCGATGTCGCATTGTGTACGACCCTCCGCTGACATTTCGAGGGCTCTCCCCATATCCACTTCCGACAATCTCGCCATTACACCGTAACTTTCGCGTCAACGTTTCTGACTTTTACATCGAGGATAAACAGTTGAACGCCGCGTCTAGATTCTCGTTTTATCAAATTTTATAAAATGAACATCTAGAAGTTTTTATGCTCTAGACGCGGCGTTCAACTGTTAATGGTAGTTCTTTAGAATCTATACGAGTAAGGGCGGGAGATGTTTCACCAGGACCCTTAACCGAATTGAAGCAACGTTCTCACCCATCTTACGAGTTGCGTAAGACGATAAGGTTTCACGTAAACCATATCTCGAGGCTACTTCAATTCGGCAAACAGCACAAACCGGAAGAATGAAAGTTTATGGTAGTTCTTTAAAATCTGTACGAGTAAGGGCGGGAGATCTTTCACCAGGACCCTTAACCGAATTGAAGCAACGTTCTCACCCATCTTACGAGTTGCGTAAGACGATAAGGTTTCACGTGAACCATATCTCGAGGCCGCTTCAATTCGGCAAACAGCACAAACCGGAAGAATGAAAGTTTATGGTAGTTATTTTGAATCTGTACGAGTAAGGGCGGGAGATCTTTCACCAGGACCCTTAACCGAATTGAAGCAACGTTCTAACCCATCTTACGAGTTGCGTAAGACGATAAGGTTTCACGTGAACCATATCTCGAGGCCGCTTCAATTCGGCAAACAGCACAAACCGGAAGAATGAAAGTTTATGGTAGTTCTTTAGAATCTGTACGAGTAAGGGAGGGAGATCTTTCACCAGGACCCTTAACCGAATTGAAGCAACATTCTCACCCATCTTACGAGTTGCGTAAGACGATAAGGTTTCACGTAAACCATATCTCGAGGCCGCTTCAATTCGGCAAACAGCACAAACCGGAAGATTGAAAGTTTATGGTAGTTCTTTAGAATCTGTACGAGTAAGGGCGGGAGATCTTTCACCAGGAGCCTTAACCGAATTGAAGCAACGTTCTCACCCATCTTACGAGTTGCGTAAGACGATAAGGTTTCACGTCAACCATATCTCGAGGCCGCTTCAATTCGGCAAACAGCACAAACCGGAAGAATGAAAGTTTATGGTAGTTCTTTAGAATCTGTACGAGTAAGGGCGGGAGATCTTTCACCAGGACCCTTAACCGTATTGAAGCAACGTTCTCACCCATCTTACGAGTTGCGTAAGACGATAAGGTTTCACGTGAACCATATCTCGAGGTCGCTTCAATTCGGCAAACAGCACAAACCGGAAGAATGAAAGTTTATGGTAGTTATTTTGAATCTGTACGAGTAAGGGCGGGACATCTTTCACCAGGACCCTTAACCGAATTAAAGCAACGTTCTCACCCGTCTTACGAGTTGCGTAAGACGATAAGGTTTCACGTGAACCATATCTCGAGGCCGCTTCAATTCGGCAAACAGCACAAACCGGAAGAATGAAAGTTTATGGTAGTTATTTTGAATCTGTACGAGTAAGGGCGGGAGATCTTTCACCAGGACCCTTAACCGAATTGAAGCAACGTTCTCACCCATCTTACGAGTTGCGTAAGACGATAAGGTTTCACGTGAACCATATCTCGAGGTCGCTTCAATTCGGCAAACAGCGCAAACCGGAAGAATGAAAGTTTATGGTAGTTATTTTGAATCTGTACGAGTAAGGGCGGGAGATCTTTCACCAGGACCCTTAACCGAATTGAAGCAACGTTCTCACCCATCTTACGAGTTGCGTAAGACAATAAGGTTTCACGTAAACCATATCTCGAGGCCGCTTCAATTCGGCAAACAGCACAAACCGGAAGAATGAAAGTTTATGGTAGTTATTTTGAATCTGTACGAGTAAGGGCGGGAGATCTTTCACCAGGACCCTTAACCGAATTGAAGCAACGTTCTAACCCATCTTACGAGTTGCGTAAGACGATAAGGTTTCACGTGAACCATATCTCGAGGCCGCTTCAATTCGGCAAACAGCACAAACCGGAAGAATGAAAGTTTATGGTAGTTCTTTAGAATCTGTACGAGTAAGGGAGGGAGATCTTTCACCAGGACCCTTAACCGAATTGAAGCAACATTCTCACCCATCTTACGAGTTGCGTAAGACGATAAGGTTTCACGTAAACCATATCTCGAGGCCGCTTCAATTCGGCAAACAGCACAAACCGGAAGATTGAAAGTTTATGGTAGTTCTTTAGAATCTGTACGAGTAAGGGCGGGAGATCTTTCACCAGGAGCCTTAACCGAATTGAAGCAACGTTCTCACCCATCTTACGAGTTGCGTAAGACGATAAGGTTTCACGTCAACCATATCTCGAGGCCGCTTCAATTCGGCAAACAGCACAAACCTGAAGAATGAAAGTTTATGGTAGTTCTTTAGAATCTGTACGAGTAAGGGCGGGAGATCTTTCACCAGGACCCTTAACCGAATTGAAGCAACGTTCTCACCCATCTTACGAGTTGCGTAAGACGATAAGGTTTCACGTGAACCATATCTCGAGGTCGCTTCAATTCGGCAAACAGCACAAACCGGAAGAATGAAAGTTTATGGTAGTTATTTTGAATCTGTACGAGTAAGGGCGGGACATCTTTCACCAGGACCCTTAACCGAATTGAAGCAACGTTCTCACCCATCTTACGAGTTGCGTAAGACGATAAGGTTTCACGTGAACCATATCTCGAGGCCGCTTCAATTCGGCAAACAGCACAAACCGGAAGAATGAAAGTTTATGGTAGTTATTTTGAATCTGTACGAGTAAGGGCGGGAGATCTTTCACCAGGACCCTTAACCGAATTGAAGCAACGTTCTCACCCATCTTACGAGTTGCGTAAGACGATAAGGTTTCACGTGAACCATATCTCGAGGTCGCTTCAATTCGGCAAACAGCGCAAACCGGAAGAATGAAAGTTTATGGTAGTTATTTTGAATCTGTACGAGTAAGGGCGGGAGATCTTTCACCAGGACCCTTAACCGAATTGAAGCAACGTTCTAACCCATCTTACGAGTTGCGTAAGACGATAAGGTTTCACGTGAACCATATCTCGAGGCCGCTTCAATTCGGCAAACAGCACAAACCGGAAGAATGAAAGTTTATGGTAGTTCTTTAGAATCTGTACGAGTAAGGGAGGGAGATCTTTCACCAGGACCCTTAACCGAATTGAAGCAACATTCTCACCCATCTTACGAGTTGCGTAAGACGATAAGGTTTCACGTAAACCATATCTCGAGGCCGCTTCAATTCGGCAAACAGCACAAACCGGAAGATTGAAAGTTTATGGTAGTTCTTTAGAATCTGTACGAGTAAGGGCGGGAGATCTTTCACCAGGAGCCTTAACCGAATTGAAGCAACGTTCTCACCCATCTTACGAGTTGCGTAAGACGATAAGGTTTCACGTCAACCATATCTCGAGGCCGCTTCAATTCGGCAAACAGCACAAACCGGAAGAATGAAAGTTTATGGTAGTTCTTTAGAATCTGTACGAGTAAGGGCGGGAGACCTTTCACCAGGACCCTTAACCGAATTGAAGCAACGTTCTCACCCATCTTACGAGTTGCGTAAGACGATAAGGTTTCACGTGAACCATATCTCGAGGTCGCTTCAATTCGGCAAACAGCACAAACCGGAAGAATGAAAGTTTATGGTAGTTATTTTGAATCTGTACGAGTAAGGGCGGGACATCTTTCACCAGGACCCTTAACCGAATTGAAGCAACGTTCTCACCCATCTTACGAGTTGCGTAAGACGATAAGGTTTCACGTGAACCATATCTCGAGGCCGCTTCAATTCGGCAAACAGCACAAACCGGAAGAATGAAAGTTTATGGTAGTTATTTTGAATCTGTACGAGTAAGGGCGGGAGATCTTTCACCAGGACCCTTAACCGAATTGAAGCAACGTTCTCACCCATCTTACGAGTTGCGTAAGACGATAAGGTTTCACGTGAACCATATCTCGAGGCCGCTTCAATTCGGCAAACAGCACAAACCGGAAGAATGAAAGTTTATGGTAGTTATTTTGAATCTGTACGAGTAAGGGCGGGAGATCTTTCACCAGGACCCTTAACCGAATTGAAGCAACGTTCTCACCCATCTTACGAGTTGCGTAAGACGATAAGGTTTCACGTGAACCATATCTCGAGGTCGCTTCAATTCGGCAAACAGCGCAAACCGGAAGAATGAAAGTTTATGGTAGTTATTTTGAATCTGTACGAGTAAGGGCGGGAGATCTTTCACCAGGACCCTTAACCGAATTGAAGCAACGTTCTCACCCATCTTACGAGTTGCGTAAGACAATAAGGTTTCACGTAAACCATATCTCGAGGCCGCTTCAATTCGGCAAACAGCACAAACCGGAAGAATGAAAGTTTATGGTAGTTATTTTGAATCTGTACGAGTAAGGGCGGGAGATCTTTCACCAGGACCCTTAACCGAATTGAAGCAACGTTCTAACCCATCTTACGAGTTGCGTAAGACGATAAGGTTTCACGTGAACCATATCTCGAGGCCGCTTCAATTCGGCAAACAGCACAAACCGGAAGAATGAAAGTTTATGGTAGTTCTTTAGAATCTGTACGAGTAAGGGAGGGAGATCTTTCACCAGGACCCTTAACCGAATTGAAGCAACATTCTCACCCATCTTACGAGTTGCGTAAGACGATAAGGTTTCACGTAAACCATATCTCGAGGCCGCTTCAATTCGGCAAACAGCACAAACCGGAAGATTGAAAGTTTATGGTAGTTCTTTAGAATCTGTACGAGTAAGGGCGGGAGATCTTTCACCAGGAGCCTTAACCGAATTGAAGCAACGTTCTCACCCATCTTACGAGTTGCGTAAGACGATAAGGTTTCACGTCAACCATATCTCGAGGCCGCTTCAATTCGGCAAACAGCACAAACCGGAAGAATGAAAGTTTATGGTAGTTCTTTAGAATCTGTACGAGTAAGGGCGGGAGATCTTTCACCAGGACCCTTAACCGAATTGAAGCAACGTTCTCACCCATCTTACGAGTTGCGTAAGACGATAAGGTTTCACGTGAACCATATCTCGAGGTCGCTTCAATTCGGCAAACAGCACAAACCGGAAGAATGAAAGTTTATGGTAGTTATTTTGAATCTGTACGAGTAAGGGCGGGACATCTTTCACCAGGACCCTTAACCGAATTGAAGCAACGTTCTCACCCATCTTACGAGTTGCGTAAGACGATAAGGTTTCACGTGAACCATATCTCGAGGCCGCTTCAATTCGGCAAACAGCACAAACCGGAAGAATGAAAGTTTATGGTAGTTATTTTGAATCTGTACGAGTAAGGGCGGGAGATCTTTCACCAGGACCCTTAACCGAATTGAAGCAACGTTCTCACCCATCTTACGAGTTGCGTAAGACGATAAGGTTTCACGTAAACCATATCTCGAGGCCGCTTCAATTCGGCAAACAGCACAAACCGGAAGAATGAAAGTTTATGGTAGTTCTTTAGAATCTGTACGAGTAAGGGCGGGAGATCTTTCACCAGGACCCTTAACCGAATTGAAGCAACGTTCTCACCCATCTTACGAGTTGCGTAAGATGACAAGGTTTCACGTGAACCATATCTCGAGGCCGCTTCAATTCGGCAAACAGCACAAACCGGAAGAATGAAAGTTTATGGTAGTTATTTTGAATCTGTACGAGTAAGGGCGGGAGATCTTTCACCAGGACCCTTAACCGAATTGAAGCAACGTTCTCACCCATCTTACGAGTTGCGTAAGACGATAAGGTTTCACGTGAACCATATCTCGAGGCCGCTTCAATTCGGCAAACAGCACAAACCGGAAGAATTAAAGTTTATGGTAGTTCTTTAGAATCTGCACGAGTAAGGGCGGGAGATCTTTCACCAGGACTCTTAACCGAATTAAAGCAACGTTCTCACCCATCTTACGAGTTGCGTAAGACGATAAGGTTTCACGTGAACCATATCTCGAGGCCGCTTCAATTCGGCAAACAGCACAAACCGGAAGAATTAAAGTTTATGGTAGTTCTTTAGAATCTGCACGAGTAAGGGCGGGAGATCTTTCACCAGGACCCTTAACCGAATTAAAGCAACATTCTCACCCGTCTTACGAGTTGCGTAAGACGATAAGGTTTCACGTGAACCATATCTCGAGGCCGCTTCAATTCGGCAAACAGCACAAACCGGAAGAATGAAAGTTTATGGTAGTTATTTTGAATCTGTACGAGTAAGGGCGGGAGATCTTTCACCAGGACCCTTAACCGAATTGAAGCAACGTTCTCACCCATCTTACGAGTTGCGTAAGACGATAAGGTTTCACGTGAACCATATCTCGAGGTCGCTTCAATTCGGCAAACAGCGCAAACCGGAAGAATGAAAGTTTATGGTAGTTATTTTGAATCTGTACGAGTAAGGGCGGGAGATCTTTCACCAGGACCCTTAACCGAATTGAAGCAACGTTCTCACCCATCTTACGAGTTGCGTAAGACAATAAGGTTTCACGTAAACCATATCTCGAGGCCGCTTCAATTCGGCAAACAGCACAAACCGGAAGAATGAAAGTTTATGGTAGTTCTTTAGAATCTGTACGAGTAAGGGCGGGAGATCTTTCACCAGGACCCTTAACCGAATTGAAGCAACGTTCTCACCCATCTTACGAGTTGCGTAAGACGATAAGGTTTCACGTGAACCATATCTCGAGGCCGCTTCAATTCGGCAAACAGCACAAACCGGAAGAATGAAAGTTTATGGTAGTTCTTTAGAATCTGTACGAGTAAGGGCGGGAGATCTTTCACCAGGACCCTTAACCGAATTGAAGCAACGTTCTCACCCATCTTACGAGTTGCGTAAGACGATAAGGTTTCACGTGAACCATATCTCGAGGCCGCTTCAATTCGGCAAACAGCACAAACCGGAAGAATGAAAGTTTATGGTAGTTCTTTAGAATCTGTACGAGTAAGGGCGGGAGATCTTTCACCAGGACCCTTAACCGAATTGAAGCAACGTTCTCACCCATCTTACGAGTTGCGTAAGACGATAAGGTTTCACGTGAACCATGTCTCGAGGCCGCTTCAATTCAGAAGCATCACTTGGATTTCTTGAGTAAAAATCGAAAAAAAGTGCGAAAAAAGATCAGGAGCGCATAATTCTATGTTTTTTTCGCGCCAAGCGCAAATCCGACAAAATAAAACGCGATGATTGTATATTTTGACGCACTGAACCTAAATCGACCAGCCGTTTTGCATAAATGTGTAACAAGACGATGACGTTGAAAAAAGTTGAACATTGAAATTTTCATATTGCTTCCTCATAAAAGATGAACATTGTTATTTTCATATCGCTTCCATATAACAGTTGAAACTTGAAATTTTTATATCGTTTTCTCATAATTGTTTTTTTATTCAGGATGTTTCCTGTACGAGGACGTCAAAAATAGAGAAAATGTTTTCTCATAGAAAAAGTTTCGCGAATAAAGGAACATTATGAGAAAGCGATATGAAGATTCCAATTTTAAACTTTTTTTTTATCACTGCACAATAACTATGTCGACTCTTTCATTTGCATTGAACCTGAAAGGAAATAAAAAATTCGAATCCATTCATTCAACAGACGGGTATTCTCAACAATAATAAGACTTACCAAGGCTCTCATCGATGAGGAAAATTCTATCCGGCTGTTTGATCCTTTGTCGAATACTTACAATTGCGATTCAGCAAAGAGAATCATGTTCCTTCCTTCGATGAATGGATCGCAGGTTCCCTTTCACATCGATGTGTTGAACTGTCACTGTATACTCAGTACTTTCTCTGCTGTGATAGTACTGTAACTTTCACCCACCCAGCGATGAATTCTCACAATAAAATCAGTTTTTTAATTCTTCCCATGCTGCGATGAATTGAAAAACAGATGTTACTATAAGAATCCATCGCGTGAGTGAAAATTAAAGTACTCACTAGACAGGTGGAATTATTGGTATTTTAATATTTCATAATATTACCGTATTTTTTAGGGATGTACACGAACCTGTTCGAATCTGTTCGAGCTCACCATTGGAGTTCGGTACTTGTTCGAACTTTGTTCAAACCGGTCGAGCTGTTCGAACCCGACGAACGATTGGAACTCGCCGACTGGTTCGAACTGTTTAAACACTTAGAGAGGCTCTGTTAGAAGCTATTAAATGTTGTAATGTCAATTGTAGTATGAGGATCACTACAAGAAGACGTACTCGAAGTCTAGCTTGATTCGAGCATTTTTCTCAGGATCTACGTCCCTGATCTAACCTAAAGACTTCCTCGAGGTGTAGCTTAAGAGCGGCGTTTCTCTGGCAGTCTATGTGTACCTCGAAGACTTTCTCAAGCTTGAGCAGTAAATGTCTCTTGAGTTCTAGCTTGAGTAAAGCAAGAGCACGGAAGATACTCTCCGGTAAAGCTATACTTTGAGAGCGTTTTCTCCTCAAGCTCGACCTTGAGAGCGTTTTTTTCTCAAGCTAGATCTTGAGAGATGTTCTCTCCATAAATTGACCTCGCGAAAGTCTTTGCGATATACCTAGACCGCGAGGGAAACCCTCCCGTTGAGCTAAACCTCGAGGTAGTCTTCGGTGTACACCTAGACCGAAGAAACGCTCCCGTTGAGCTAAACCTCGAGGAAATCTTCGGGGTACACCTAGACCGCGAGAGGAACGCTCCCGTTGAGCTAAACCTCGAGGAAACCTTCGGGGTACACCCAGACTGCGAGGGAAACCCTCCCGTTAAGCTAAACCTCGAGGAAGTCTTCGGTGTACAACAAGACCGCGAGAGGAACGCTCCCGTTAAGCTAAACCTCGAGGAAATCTTCGGGATTCACCTAGACTGCGCGGGAAACCCTCCCGTTGAGCTAAACCTCGCGGAAGTCTTCGGGGTACACCTAGACTGTGAGGGAGGAACGCTCCCGTTGAGCTAAACCTCGAGGAAGTCTTCGGGGTACACCTAGACTGTAAGGGAAACCCTCCCGTTGAGCTAAACCTCGAGGAAGTCTTCGGGATACACCTAGAATGCGAGGGAAACCCTCCCGTTAAGCTAAACCACGAGGAAGTCTTCGGTGTACAACTAGATCGCGGGAGGAACGCTCCCGTTGAGCTAAACCTCGAGGAAGTCTTCGGGGTACACCTAGACTGCGAGGGAAACCCTCCCGTTAAGCTAAACCTCGAGGAAGTCTTCGGTGTATACCTAGACTGCGAGGGAAACGCTCCCGCATTTTTACGGTAAATTATTTAATTTACGGTAAAATTGCTGATCACATTTACCGCTCACATTTCAATTTGAACTTTCCATCCGTCGAGAGTAATAACCTCACTTTTGAATTTTATTTATTTTTTATTTTCTATTTTCACATCACTTTATTTAATTCAACAATTGAATGCTCCCCTGTACTTGGTTATACGAAGTCACATCCACCGGAATTGACGTTTCGTCGCGGGACTATTTTCACGCGCGTAGGAACACCGTGCGTTGCCCCCACCGAATTCGACAGATGATTTCTAGCCCGACGCTCTGACATGCACACATTCATACTGCGCACACCGATAGGGAAACTTTGAGCCTTAATAACTCGGCCAATTTTTATCGTAGAAAAATTAAAAAAAAGGAAATTACTCGGGCTGACGCGCTCTACCAGACTGTAAAATATTCCGAAGTAGTTACATTTCACCCTGTATACAGGGTGTAAGGTAACTATTGTACGATCGGCAAATGGTAGATAGCTGACATTGCGCTGAACAAAAAAGTCCTTTGGCGAAATTTGATCAGAGCAAAAATGAGCGAGTTATCAGCGTTTATAAGTTGATATAAGTTGACCAATCACAGCGCAGCGACAGTAGGTCCTGGCGACAGCGTTTCGACGTCTCGAACAATAGCGAACTTCATTGGACTTTGCGACAGTGTGGTCAGAAAATTGACATTCGATAGCGAATTCGGGTGATATTCGGGTGACAGACAGGCCTTTTTTTTAAATACAATGAAGACCAGGGTATGTTTTCTTTTTTCGACCCGATCGTCGAAAATATTGCCGCGAGGCATTATGTCGAACGTGGCCGATGCTCGCGGTGTGCAGGTCTCACTAGGTAAGTTTTCGAGGTTAAGCGACATTGGCTTCGTGATTTTTCGCATCCCGATCATCGATAATGTTGCCGCGGCCCATTACGTCGAATCTGACTGATGGTCGAGGTGTCTAGGTTTCATCAAAAGATTTTCGACGGCGTGCGACTTTAGCTACGCTTTTTTTTTATGTTCCGGTCGTTGAAAATATCGCTACGGATAATTGTAAAATGGAAAACACTATAAATGAAAAAACACTATAAATGAAAAAATACTATAAATGAAAGCACTATAAATGAAAAAACACTATAAATAAAAACACTATAAATTAAAAAACACTATAAATGAAAAAAACACTATAAATGAAAAAAACACTATAAATGAAAAAAACACTATAAATGAAAAAAACACTATAAATTATCCAATAAGCTTTATGTACATAGATGTTCCTACTTTGCAAAAAGTAGACAAATAATCGCTCTTCACATGTATTGCCAAGTACATTGAAAAAAAAATTAAATCAAATTTACAAAAATTAAATAAAATTAAAAAATTAAATAAAATTAAAAAATTAAATTAAATTAAAAAATTAAATTTAATAAAAAATTAAATAAAAAAAAATTAAATTAAAAAAAATTCAAATTAAAAAAATAATAAAAAAAACTTGTCCGGCCGTAGCGTTTATCGAGTTCATGCAACATACGTCATCTCCGGCCGGACAAGTTTTTTTTATTATTTTTTTAATTTGAATTTTTTTTAAATTTAATTTTTTTTATTTAATTTTTTATTAAATTTAATTTTTTAATTTAATTTAATTTTTTAATTTTATTTAATTTTTTAATTTTATTTAATTTTTGTAAATTTGATTTAATTTTTTTTTCAATGTACTTGGCAATACATGTGAAGAGCGATTATTTGTCTACTTTTTGCAAAGTAGGAACATCTATGTACATAAAGCTTATTGGATAATTTATAGTGTTTTTTTCATTTATAGTGTTTTTTTCATTTATAGTGTTTTTTTCATTTATAGTGTTTTTTAATTTATAGTGTTTTTATTTATAGTGTTTTTTCATTTATAGTGTTTTTCATTTATAGTGCTTTCATTTATAGTATTTTTTCATTTATAGTGTTTTCCATTTATAGTGTTTTTTCATTTATAGTGTTTTTCATTTATAGGGTTTTTTCATTTATAGTGTTTTGGGGTGTAAATGTACTTGTCTTAACTTTTTTCACCATTTATGGTGTTTTTGTTTTTTATTTGTCAACTTTTTGCAATTCAATAATTCAGTAATAAACTGTAAGGTGCGAGATGCACCTTGGCACAGAGCTGATCCAATGCAGCTTTGTTCTAAATTGACACGATACAGCTTTGGACAATACTAAGCCAATGCAGTTTCGGCCACAGCTGAATCAATGTAGCTTTGTTTAAAGTTAATACTATTTGAACAATATACCGTCACACAGAACTAAGACGATGCAATGTCGCAAGGAGCTAAAACATTACGGATTCGTAGAAAACTATTAGGATATGGAGCTAAAATGATTCAGCTTAAAATCAAGCTAAAATGATTCGGGTTCGCACTGAGCGAAGACAATTCAGCTTTGTATCCAGCGGGGGAATTTTTAACTTCGCAAATCGAGCTGTGACGATTCAGGTTTCTCATAATCTTGTACGTGACAGCTCTATAATCAGCTGAGTCTATAAAACTTGTCGATGCAATGCTATGTTGCAACTTATAAAAAGCTGAGACGTTGCAACTTTTAGACAAGCTGAGGCAATTTTCAGCTTCGTACTAAACAGAGATAAGGCAGCTTCGCACTGTGCTGTGAACGATTCACCTTCGCACTGCGATGTGGGTGATTCTCCTTTGCACTGCGCTGTGGATAATTCACCTTCGCACTGCGCTGTGAATAATTGACCTTCGCACTGCGCTGTGGATAATTCACCTTCGCACTGCGCTGTGGATCACCTTCGCACTGCGCTGTGGATGATTCACCTTTGCTGCGCTGTGGTCGATTCACCTTTGCACTGAGCTGAGACAATTTAAATGTTTAATAATCATAAACGTTGCAGCGCAGACTGAGCTGGATCAATGCAGCGCAGACTGAGCTGGATCGATGCAGCGCAAACTGAGCTGGATCAATGAAATTTTTTCTATACCAGTACGTTGCAGCTTTGTATAAAGCTGGATAATATACTAGTACGTTGCAGCTTTGTATAAAGCTGGATAATATACTAGTACGTTGCAGCTTTGTAAAAAGCTGGATAATATACCAGTACGTTGCAGCTTTGTAAAAAGCTGGATAATATACCAGTACGTTGCAGCTTTGTAAAAAGCTGGATAATATACCAGTACGTTGCAGCTTTGTAAAAAGCTGGATCGATGGAGCGGGGTAAAAAAAAAGTTGTACACCTTTATGATGTAGTATTTACTGAGAACTAAGGCTTTTAAAGAAATAAATTCTTAGAATCTCCGAATAGAGGTTAGAAGTCCTTTTTTGAACGGTTGATAAAAAGCGACTGTTCGAAAAGGGTATTAAAACCACCAGTGAAGATGGTAAGAATTCCGAAATTCCTTTAATTATTCGTTTCACCACAAGTCGGCAGTTGTAACGATAACGAATGATTATAGCAATGTAGGTATACTACGATGCGATTTCGCCGAGAGAGAAGTGACCACCATTACCGACAGTTCAAATGCGATGTCCGCACACTAAACATGAGATTGTAGGAAAAATTTAAGGCAATTTGTATTGTATTTGTCATCACTGATCACAAAACTACAACTCATCTCATTTCACTCTTGGCGTGATATTTGAAATTCAGAAATTCGTGACAGGCGTAAAAAAAATCATTCAAAATAAAATCTAATAGCGCCAATAGATTTCGGACAAATTCAATATCAATGGTCTTTCATCATAGTGTTGTATTCGTATCGATTTATACAAAGAAACAGAAAAAATTAAAAATGGACAACGAGACTGAAATTGAAAGTTTATTTGCTGCTTCATTCAAAGTATCAAGTAAAAATAAAAATTAGAATCTGTCATAAGTCGTAGGATGAGAAACTGCAACGTAGCCATCGTAGCCCTCATCTTGAGAATAGATTGGTCCATTGCTGTTGCTCGGACGCCTTCGGTTGAGGTTGTGGCTACAAAATGTAATGAGATGCTATGTATATAGAAACTGGTTAATTTCATAATATAATTATTTATTTATTATACTCACTTGTATTGACGCTGCTTCAACACACGATTATAGGATCCTGGTTTTATATTTTCCAAAGCTAGTTGCCCCTCGTTGCTAGACGACGAATCAGCATCACACTGCTCGATCAATGCTTTCTTCACCTCCGCTTGGATGAGATGTTTATACTTTCTTTTAATTTCCTCTTCATTTGCCTTCTTTTCCCTCTCCTCTCTTACACGCTCATCTATAATTTTTTGCACCATATTTCTTTCGTCTTCATCTTCTATCTGTATGATCTTTCGGATTTTCCTTTTCGTTCCACCGATCTCTTCACTCTTGCTGTCGCGATGGCGTGATTCTTGTACTTCTAGCTCGATTAATTTCTTTTCAATCTCGATAGCTATCCGTTTCTTTAACATTTCGTCGATCTGCTGTGGAATTTCCTGACGAAAGTTCGATTCCCATTTCTTAAATTTTTTCTCTTGGCTAACCAATTTCTGCTTCATTTTTGTGATGGATGCGACTGTTGCCTGCAATTCTGCGTCGATATTCTTGTTTCTTTTTTTTTCAGCATTCCGGTCGTTATCTTCGATTTTTTTCTTTTCTTGTGATGAATCCGAACCCTTTTCTAAATCTCCTAACGAATTGTCTGTAAATAAAAAACACATTAATATGCACATTCATTACGTTAAAAAACTGTTATATATAATTTTTCAATAGTTACCTGACATCTCGTTCGCGTTTCGTTCACACCGAGATAGTACTGAGGTTAGTACTGCTTGGTACCAGTGAAAAAATAATACCTACGAGGTGATTTTTTTTCGATGACAAACAATTTCGATGATACGAACAATATGGCGTACGTTTCACAGTCATTCACACGTGTTCACACTGTTGAAATCTTCCCCATAGGGAAAAAAAAAAAAAAAGTGGTGTTCACAAATATGCACGAAACGACCACGGTAAAAATTAAGAATAGTGGCTTTCCAGGCGGACTTCAAAATGATTGTAATCACTTGTATGGTCCTACGATTCGTCCGTTCTGTCAGATCGGAATACTATCCGACGGAACGCACCAATAGCAGTGTCGAAATAAGTGATGGGATCATTTTGACAAGCGACCTGGATAGCGCCTAACGCCAGCACATACAAGCTGATCAAGCGTCATTTTACCGACATTATAAAAGTGACGGTAACAACGATTGCGATTGGTTACCATCTATTGAGGCGAATCATCCGTTGAGGTTCACTCTCGTTAATCAATCGTCAATCACGTTACTGTGATGGCCAAATGGGAAAAGGCGCTTGCGTCAACCTAAAGCCATCCCCCCCCCCCCCCCCCCCCCGAAGAAGAAGAAGAAGAAGTCAATCACGTGTTCGGATGTACACGTGCGGTTTTATATCTCTTTTTGTTTATTACCGGCATCAAAAAAATTCGGGACCCGCAGAGTTACGTCGAAGTTTTTAAAAAATTGAGAACATAAAATCTGAAGAACGTCGCAGTTTTTTAAATTGTTAACATCGGTTTGTCATTCATTGACGAAATGTCAGGTAAAACAAAAAGTACCCATAAAATTATCGATGCGTTTTTACTATATATTTGATTTAATGATTTTAATTCTTTACAGAATCAGGTAACAAAGATTTACCAAATAATCAAGAGCAGCTTTATAATCAGAAGACAATTCAACTGGCAGAACAGCAAAAAATTTACGAAGAGGTTAGACTAGCAGTGGAAACACAACGACGCGACTACCTCGAACGCGAGATTAAATTGCGAGAGATGGTTGCCGAAATTATCGCTAATAACGTCGAGGAACGTATTCAAAGTGAGGAAACCAAAAAAGCCATTGAGTTACAAGCAATAAAGCAGCTGGCATTAAAAAAAAAAAAAATAGAACACAAAGATGTGTCGAATGACGAAGTAAGCTACGCAATTGACAAGTCGGAGGAAAAACATTTCTACAAAACGTACATGCCATTGATCCGAGAGGAAGTCAACAAAGCCGTCAACAGGCAAGGTGATGCATACACAGTGACTACAAGGGAACGTCAACCTAAACAACCGGGGCGAACGCGAGGTGGAATATATAAAGAGGAACGTGATGAGTAGTAAGTTTATTGTTTTTGACTTACACTTTTAGAAATAATAAAAGTTAACTCTTTTTAATACTATTATTTTACTTTTTTTTAGCTATCGATACAGCGGAAGAGGTTCTAGAGGCCAGCGAGGGTACAGACGCGCCCATCCTGGTTCACGCTACCGTTCCTTCGATTACCCACCCCTTGGTAGAGATTATTATTATTAGGAACCAAGAACTAATAATAACTATAACTATTAATTAACCTAAAAGCTTTAAAAAAAAAATCGAGTCAAGTAATATTTATATACGTCAAAATATAATAAATTATTTTATTTAATACAGTACAGATATCTCTACCAAGTGTTAACTCCATCTTAACTCTATGTTATTAATCTATGTTGTTATATATATAATAATATAATAATAATAACATGGCAAGAAACAGTACGATAAAATAAAGTATTCATAAAATTTCTAAAAATGTTTGGCCCGTTTTTTCAATTTTTTTCAGTGGCGTTTTCGTCTAATTTTTTTTTTATTTTATTTATCTTTATATAACAGATGTTTTGACTCGTGCGAATATATCGTGTCGCTTCGTGAGTTGCCCTGATATATATATATCTTAATTAACAAATACGTGTCGGCATATATATAACCTCGCTTTTCTTAAGCAGCGATGATTAGTAGTTTTTTTTCTTCTCCATCCTCCAGTAGATTTCACGAACGAGAAACGTTAACATAACCTCATCATCATAGGGTGTTTTATAGAGAGTGTGCGACGACGTAGGGTGTGCGATGAGATGACGTAATAGGGTGTGCGAAAAATTTGAGTCCGACCACTGACTGAGCACATTAACGAAAAAAAAGAAAAGAAAAATCGAGCGTTATTACATGCTTTCACTAACAGTCTTTATTTTGGTCGCAATTGTTAGAAAAAAAATAAACAAATATATTTTACATTGCAGCAACAAATGTTAATGCAAATTTGATCCGAGATTAAATAAAAAATTCCTGGGGATGCCTGAAAATCGGGTTCCGTCGCGTAAAAGAGTCTTGGCGCGTCTCGCTCTGTTTGACCGACGGTCGAAATGTACTTGTCTCGAGACGCTACCGCGTCTCTTAATCGAACACCTGTCCAATGCCCGTGGTGTCCACATCGCAGCAAATGATTTCTCGATGTCGTGCGTCATGATGATTTGTCGATGACGTAGCCAAAGGGCTATGTAGCCTTTAATGTCCCGAATCGTCGAAGATATCGCTACGGAAAATCGTGACGAGCCTGGTCAATGCTCGCGGTGTCTTGGTCTCACCATACGATTTCTCGGCATTGCGCGATTTTGGCTACATAGCTTTTTGAGCCCAGGGCGTTGAAAATATTGCTATGGACAATCGGATCGAACATGGCTCATGCACGTGGTGTTCAGCTCCACGAGATGATTATTCGACATTCCGAGCGTTATTATTGCTCGAATTTCATAATTGAAATTTCGATCCTATTCGTCCTTTCCGAGATAATCGAGAAGAAAGATTGAACGTCCGGCATATTACAATTTTTTTAAATCTTTTTTTTTTACGTACTTTGCCGTCGCGACGGTATCACGTCTCTTCTCATAACATGTCGGTACGACCTATGTCAACATACGGTAGAGTTACTTAAGTAGTTTGTAATGCCTCTGAAGCCGTGTTTATTGTGTACGAAAACATACACAAATAGTCACATGGCCGCGGCAGTATGAACAAAGATGATTCCGCCTACATTCTGCCTTATATTTTTAGACATTGGATCATGTTTCGAAATTATTAACATCAGAATCCTATCAGGTATCATTCCTTGCAAATAAATTTTCATAGACAAGTACCGACAGGACTACATTTGAAATGGGGTATTACATTTGAAAGAACATCAAAATGACATTGTTTCTTACGCTTTGATTTGTAATTTTATGCTACACTTTGGAAATGTTCTTATAAAATACCAAACTGCAAGAAACAATGTCCAGTTTATTGTCCTTTTCTCCTCCGATTCAAATGTAGTTCTTTCGTGCCTTTTTTTTATGCAAATTTATTTTAAAAAAACGAAACCTGATGGGATCTTGGTATCAACCTTTTTGAAACGTGATTTAACATCTAAAAACATTCGGGAGAATATAGGATTCATCACTTTTCATATTGTCCCGCTCGTATAGCTATGTGTATGTTTTCGTACACGATGAATAAGGGTTTCACAGGCGTTATAAACGACTCAATGAACTCTCCCTTATATTAATACTCGTTTTCCTTACGTATTATGTTAAGAGATGTGGTAGCGTCTCGAAGTCAAGTACTTGAAAATACAGCTGCTCCCACGTGACTGTGTGTATGTTTTCCTACATGATGAATAAGGGTTTCACAAGCGTTACAAACTATTAATGTTCCCAAGCGGGTTCCTTCCCAAGAATGTTCCCATGTGGGATCATTCGTGAACAAGGAAATTCTCGTCAAAATGTGACCGGGCCAATAGCAAACTAAAAGTATTATTTTTATCGAAGTGTACGGAATTTTCCGAGATCCTTATTTTTTTCATGGGAGAGTCTAAAATCCTCGCGAACTTCAAGCTCTGAGAAACGATATGCTTGAAAAATTAACAGCGACTAAAATTCATTGTGCACGTACACGAATGATTATTTATTAAAAACATACTTGCAACAATCGTGGAAAAATCTCGTAGTTAGTTAAGAACTTTTACGTTTTTACGAAATAAGGGCAAGAGATTTCCCACCAAGGTCCATAACCGAGTTGAAGCAAAGTGCGCACCGGTCTTAAGAGTTGCGTAAGACGATAAGGTTTCGCGTGAACCATGTCTCGAGGCCGCTTCAATTCGGTAAACAGCCCGACCGGAAGAGTGAAAGTTTGCGTTATTACTTTCAATCCGGACGGAATAAGGGCAGGAGATTTCCCACCAAGGTCCTTAACCGAGTTGAAGCAAAGTGTGCACCGGTCTTAAGAGTTGCGTAAGACGATAAGGTTTCACGTGAACCATGTCTCGAGGCCGCTTCAATTCGGTAAACAGCCCGACCGGAAGAGTGAAAGTTTGCGTTATTACTTTCAATCCGGACCGCATAAGGGCAGGAGATTTCCCACCAAGGTCCTTAACCGAGTTGAAGCAAAGTAGGCACTGGTCTTACGAGTTGCGTAAGACGATAAGGTTTCACGTGAACCATGTCTCGAGGCCGCTTCAATTCGGTAAACAGCCCGGCCGGAAGAGTGAAAGTTTGCGTTATTACTTTCAACCCGGACGAAATAAGGGCAGGAGATTTCCCACCAAGGTCCTTAACCGAGCTGAAGCAAAGTACGCACCGGTCTTACGAGTTGCGTAAGACGATACCGTTTCACGTGAACCATGTCTCGAGGCCGCTTCAATTCGATAAACAGCCCGACCGGAAGAGTGAAAGTTTGCGTTATTGCTTTCAATCGGGACGGAATAAGGGCAAGAGATTTCTCACCAAGGTCCTTAACCGAGTTGAAGCAAAGTGCGCACCGGTCTTAAGAGTTGCGTAAGACGATAAGGTTTCGCGTGAACCATGTCTCGAGGCCGCTTCAATTCGGTAAACAGCCCGACCAGAAGAGTGAAAGTTTGCGTTATTACTTTCAATCCGGACCGCATAAGGGCAAGAGATTTCTCACCAAGGTCCTTAAGCGAGTTGAAGCAAAGTGCGCACCGGTCTTAAGAGTTGCGTAAGACGATAAGGTTTCGCGTGAACCATGTCTCGAGGCCGCTTCAATTCGGTAAACAGCCCGACCAGAAGAGTGAAAGTTTGCGTTATTACTTTCAATCCGGACGGAATAAGGGCAGGAGATTTCCCACCAAGGTCCTTAACCGAGTTGAAGCAAAGTGCGCACCGATCTTAAGAGTTGCGTAAGACGATAAGGTTTCGCGTGAACCATGTCTCGAGGCCGCTTCAATTCGGTAAACAGCCCGAACGGAAGAGTGAAAGTTTGCGTTATTACTTTCAATCCGGACCGCATAAGGGCAGGAGATTTCCCACCAAGGTCCTTAACCGAGTTGAAGCAAAGTGCGCACCGGTCTTAAGAGTTGCGTAAGACGATAAGGTTTCACGTGAACCATGTCTCGAGGCCGCTTCAATTCGGTAAACAGCCCAACCGGAAGAGTAAAAGTTTGCGTTATTACTTTCAATGCGGACGGAATAAGGGCAAGAGATTTCCCACCAAGTTCCTTAACCGAGTTGAAGCAAAGTGCGCACCGGTCTTAAGAGTTGCATAAGACGATAAGGTTTCACGTGAACCATGTCTCGAGGCCGCTTCAATTCGGTAAGTGGCCCGACCGGAAGAGTGAAAGTTTGCGTTATTGCTTTCAATCGGGACGGAATAAGGGCAAGAGATTTCTCACCAAGGTCCTTAACCGAGTTGAAGCAAAGTACGCACCGGTCTTACGAGTTGCGTAAGACGATAAGGTTTCACGTGAACCATATCTCGAGGTCGCTTCAATTCGGTAAACAGCCCGACCGGAAGAGTGAAAGTTTGCGTTATTACTTTCAATCCGGACCGCATAAGGGCAGGAGATTTCCCACCAAGGTCCTTAACCGAGGAACGCAAACTTTCACTCTTCCGGTCGGGCTGTTTACCGAATTGAAGCGGCCTCGAGACATGGTTCACGTTAAACCTTATCGTCTTATGCAACTCTTAAGACCGGTGCGCACTTTGCTTCAACTCGGTTAAGGACCTTGGTGGGAAATCTCTTGCCCTTATTCTGTCCGGATTGAAAGTAATAACGCAAACTTTCACTCTTCCGGTCGGGCTGTTTACCGAATTGAAGCGGCCTCGAGACATGGTTCACGTGAAACCTTATCGTCTTAGGCAACTCTTAAGACCGGTGCGCACTTTGCTTCAACTCGGTTAAGGACCTTGGTGGGAAATCTCCTGCCCTTATTCCGTCCGCAAACTTTCACTCTTCCGGTCGGGCTGTTTACCGAATTGAAGCGGCCTCGAGACATGGTTCATGCGAAACCTTATCGTCTTACGCAACTCTTAAGACCGGTGCGCACTTTGCTTCAACTCGGTTAAGGACCTTGGTGGGAAATCTCTTGCCCTTATTTCGTAAAAACGTAAAAGTTCTTAACTAACTACGAGATTTTTCCACGATTGTTGCAGGTATGTTTTTAATAAATAATCATTCGTGTACGTGCACAATAAATTTTAGTCGCTGTTAATTTTTCAAGCATATCGTTTCTCAGAGCTTGAAGTTCGCGAGGATTTTAGACTCTCCCATGAAAAAAATAAGGATTTCGGAAAATTCCGTACACGTCGATAAAAATATTACTTTTAGTTTGCTATTGGCCCAGTCACATTTTGACGAGAATTTTCTTGTTCACGAATGATCCCCCATACGATCCCGCACACGATCCCACGTGGGATCCCAAGAATGTTCCCATGTGGGATCATTCTTGGGAAGGAACCCGCTTGGGAACATTAATAGTTTGTAACGCTTGTGAAACCCTTATTCATCATGTAGGAAAACATACACACAGTCACGTGGGAGCAGCTGTATTTTCAAGTACTTAACTTCGAGACGCTACCACATCTCTTAACATAATACGTAAGGAAAACGAGTCTTAATATAAGGGAGAGTTCATTGAGTCGTTTATAACGTCTGTGAAACCCTTATTCATCGTGTACGAAAACATACACATAGCTATACGAGCGGGACAATATGAAAAGAGATGAATCCTATATTCTCCCGAATGTTTTTAGATGTTAAATCACGTTTCAAAAAGGTTGATACCAAGATCCCATCAGGTTTCGTTTTTTAAAAATAAATTTGCATAAAAAAAAGGCACGAAAGAACTACATTTGAATCGGGGGAGAAAAGGACAATAAACTGGACATTGTTTCTTGCAGTTTGGTATTTTATAAGAACATTTCCAAAGTGTAGCATAAAATTACAAATCAAAGCGTAAGAAACAATGTCATTTTGATGTTCTTTCAAATGTAATACCCCATTTCAAATGTAGTCCTGTCGGTCCTTGTCTATGAAAATTTATTTGCAAGGAATGATACCTGATCGGATTCTGATGTTAATCATTTCGAAACATGATCCAATGTCTAAAAATATAAGGCAGAATGTAGGCGGAATCATCTTTGTTCATACTGCCGCGGCCATGTGACTATTTGTGTATGTTTTCGTACACAATAAACACGGCTTCAGAGGCATTACAAACTACTTAAGTAACTCTACCGTATGTTGACATAGGTCGTACCGACATGTTATGAGAAGAGACGTGATACCGTCGCGACGGCAAAGTACGTAAAAAAAAAAGATTTAAAAAAATTGTAATATGCCGGACGTTCAATCTTTCTTCTCGATTATCTCGGAAAGGACGAATAGGATCGAAATTTCAATTATGAAACTCGAGCAATAATAACGCTCGGAATGTCGAATAATCATCTCGTGGAGCTGAACACCACGTGCATGAGCCATGTTCGATCCGATTGTCCATAGCAATATTTTCAACGCCCTGGGCTCAAAAAGCTATGTAGCCAAAATCGCGCAATGCCGAGAAATCGTATGGTGAGACCAAGACACCGCGAGCATTGACCAGGCTCGTCACGATTTTCCGTAGCGATATCTTCGACGATTCGGGACATTAAAGGCTACATAGCCCTTTGGTTACGTCATCGACAAATCATCATGACGCACGACATCGAGAAATCATTTGCTGCGATGTGGACACCACGGGCATTGGACAGGTTTCGATACAATTATCCGTAGCGATATTTTCAACGACCGGAACATAAAAAAAAGCGTAGCTAAAGTCGCACGCCGTCGAAAATCTTTTGATGAAACCTAGACACCTCGACCATCAGTCAGATTCGACGTAATGGGCTGCGGCAACATTATTGATGATCGGGATGCGAAAAATCACGAAGCCAATGTCGCTTAACCTCGAAAACTTACCTAGTGAGACCTGCACACCGCGAGCATCGGCCACGTTCGACATAATGCCTCGCGGCAATATTTTCGACGATCGGGTCGAAAAAAGAAAACATACCCTGGTCTTCATTGTATTTAAAAAAAAGAGCCTGTCTGTCACCCGAATATCACCCGAATTCGCTATCGAATGTCAATTTTCTGACCACACTGTCGCAAAGTCCAATGAAGTTCGCTATTGTTCGAGGCGTCGAAACGCTGTCGCCAGGACCTACTGTCGCTGCGCTGTGATTGGTCAACTTATATCAACTTATAAACGCTGATAACTCGCTCATTTTTGCTCTGATCAAATTTCGCCAAAGGACTTTTTTGTTCAGCGCAATGTCAGCTATCTACCATTTGCCGATCGTACAATAGTTACCTTACACCCTGTATATGTTCTTGTTAATGTTCACCTTGTTCGGTGTTACATGGCAACTCTCCTCTTTCCTCTTATACTTCTCAATCCTCTCTCCAGTTCTCGGCCCGCATCCGGAGCTAGTCGCGCCCCGTCAGGTGTTTTTACCTCGAGCATACAGCTATAGTCGTAGTTCGTACGTCCTATATCTGGAGCAACGTCAACGTCCCTTTGCACAGCATCGCCAGGTGTCAGCATCGAGGCATACAGCTATAGGCGTAGTTCGTACGTCCTATATCTGGAGCTACGTCACTGCTCCTTGGCGATCACCAGCGAGACTTCGGACCCGGGAGTCCAACCCGAGAGATTTGACAGTCTTTTTGGTTTTCGCCAGACCAGGGCGCTGTCCCCTTCCGTAGACCTACTGATTTAAGTGGGAGCCGAACCACTGTTTCGCAGAAAAAACACCACAGAAAATTCTTGGTGCTTGCCGGGAATCGAACCCGGGCCTACTGCGTGTGAGTCGCGCTCCGATCCACTCGGCCACGCTCACCCTCCCCCACAAATTGAAATATTTAAAATCATAAAAATCTTTGACTTTCTCTGAAAAGTGCGAAAAGTGAAAGAAATTCAGAGGACTTTTCGAAGACATTTTCCGAGACTTTCAGAGACATTTTCCGAGACTTTTAGAGAAATTTTCCGAGACTTTCAGAGAAATTTTCCAAGACTTTCAGAGAAATTTTCTGAGACTTTCAGAGATATTCAGAGAACTATTTTCACCAGGGTTATAGCAACCGTTGCTAAACACGCACAAAAACGTACGCACGGACTCTCATGACGTAAATAATGTTGACACATACAATTTTTTTATATTATCATTTTTTTTATTTTTAAAGAAAAAAATAAAAAAAAAACTTTAAAATAAAATAAAAATAAATTACATGGTTCTTAAGGTTTATATCTGTAACAAAAAATTACAATGCATTAGTGTTATTGTCAGTATTAATATTGTGGGAGGAAATTCGAGCTTTTCCCTTACACTCCCTTCCGTCGGTCAAAAGAAATCCTTCTCCTTTTGATTCTCCCTTTCGGGATGGGCGCCAGGCGTACGAAACGCCAGAGAAGATTTCGGACACGGATCTAATTTTTCCCGACCACAAATTACTCGAACCAAATAAACTAATTCTTTATTTAAAAAACAAATATCTGACTCGAAGTAGGGAAAAACCGGAGTACCCGGAGTAAAACCTCCGTCCCGTAATTAATCAGTCTTTGGCACAATTTACACAATAATAATTACAGATATCTCCCGACGCTCGGGACTCGCTCGCTCACACCCACACGCACACAACGACGATACTCGCGCTCGCGGAACGATCGGACGGGACTGTATGGCTCGCACCTAATTTCTCACGCTCTCACACATCGTTTCAAACGCTCCAGACACAAATACAAATCAATTCGCGAATCAAAATACAAAATCGGCGGTTCCAATTTCCCAACCCCGATACCCAAAAAAACCCCGAGCGAGCTCGGCCGAATCCACACACACAGAGCCTGACACGCACAAATTCCGACCGCCCACGAACGACGATACGACTTGGCTCCTTCCCGTGGATCACTATCCCAAGGCGATTACTTAATCATCAAAGACTCTAATTTTCACCACAAAGCTCGCGCGACTTCGCATCATTCCCCTCCGCGTTTCGATACGCCCTTGACGCGCAACACAGCTCGCATCCACCGGTCGACGCTGTTCGCGATCTCTCGGGAGTGGTCAAAGCGAAGCACGCCGACGAGTACCATATTCCCGGTAATTCTTCCCGAACGCACGGCAAATATTTAAACGATTAACACGAAGCTACTACAATCATAAACCCGGGACGACAAAGCTCACCGGCACCAGAGAAATTATTCCCGCGGCGAAAGATGACGAGACGCACGCTCCGCAGACCCATTGTCGCGAAATTCGGGGAAAATTCTCCCGCTGACCAGCTCGTTCGTGAACTCAACGGGAAGTGCCCAGAGCATCGATCCTCGATCGCTCTCGTTAACGCGTCCCTGCCCCTGCCTAATCGCGCGATCTCACATTCGTCCGTCTTCGGCCCTTTCCGGGATTTCGGCAACGCTCTCCCGCAACAGCGTAACGCTGATAGCCGCACGGGAGGGACACAGGTGATTCCGTCTCACAGTGGTACTCAATCCCCACTGTATCGAGACGCCGATAATATTAGCAATTATGCAGCTCGGGACGGGATGAAGACGTTGCACAAATATTGTGGGATGTTGACTCCAAAGATCGCCTCGATAGCGACTCCGACAGCAGGGGTAGGTCAGTCGATCTTCCGTAGATCTCTGAGATGAGAATCTCTGTCGAGCGAAGCACAGTCCAGCGACGATTCTTCCTTGTTCCCCCGATGACGAATTTCTCTCCTCGGCTCGCTCTCTCGCCCGAGACGCGGAATACATGAAATATTTTCTAAATAAAATTAAAAATAATTCGATCTGAGACAATTGGCCCTATGGAATCGCCTTGCGAGTCGACGAGCAAGCTGAAACGGTCGAATAAGTAACGGGCAAAATTTGCCACGTTAGAATATACAACCTTAATTCAATTCAATTCAATTCCTCTTACTCATCGTATTATTTGTTGTACCCCGGATAGGGTAGTAGCACCCTATTAAGGGGGCAGTAATACGACATTAATTAATTAATATAATGTTGTAATATATTAAACATTATTATACATTTTCGGGCAACAATATAATATTATACCATATTCGTATAATAGTATAATATTATAAAATAGTCGTAATAATATATCGTAGTATATTATAGTATTGTAGTATACATTCCAGTTCCGACAGCGGTGTCCGAAAAGTGGAGCAACTCCGGTTGCACAATATCGAGGTACGCAGCGGCACGCGACGAGCGCGCGTCGCTGCAACGAAACCACCAAAAACCTGAGTCAGCCGTTAAGCAATCACGGGCGACTCGGTGATTAGAGCATCGACTCGAGAATTACCAAGCCACTTATGTCGAAATAAAAACATGCTCCAAATCCCGTTCTCGAAGAAGCGAGGATTTGGAAAGATAATTGTTTACAGAAATAAAGTAAACCATAAACATCTAAACAATATTAAGCTGACGTGCCTGCTCTCTTATTCGTATATAAGGGATCGAGAGCAGACACTCATCAGTCTCTTCGGAACTCCTGATTCTTACGGTTGACTACAGATACACCATACGAGCGAAGCTCAAACGCGATAAGTAGATTGTGCGAATATTGGACCCTTATCGCGAAGGATTAACGCACGACAGACGGTAATCCAGTCGGTGTATCAAGCGTACAAATTGTACTACGATTGGTAATTCAAAAGGACAAACGTGAGCATAAATAGGACTTTAATGAATAAACTGAAGCATCAAGGGATAACATATGAATAGAGCAATATCAAACCAGCAGAATTAATCAAGCAGTAAAGACAAAGCATCGAAAGATTACTTAATAGAGCATTGATAGATAAAGTAATGAAGCTTCGAATGAGCTTTAACCAAGGAGTCAATCAACGTCATGTTGAGCGTTGATTCGATCCTGTCCGGGCAAAAAGAGAACCTTAATCGAAGGTTTCTGGTAAGCATTGTTATACAGTGAATATAACAATGCAACCCTTGTAAAACTCCGAACATATAAATGCTATGTTAAACATATTAAATATCTAAATATCTTGTTGTGTAAATATACATCGTTGAATAAATATTGTTAATTAAATAAATCTACATTTGTACTTCACGTGGGTTCGAATTCTTTGCTGAGCACATCCCAAACCTTCCGAGCTAACGGCTCGCGCACAGAACCCAGACTAGCTACATGAGTTCTGCGGCATAACATTGGCGGCAGCGGTGGGATGCTCAGAGTGAAATAAACAATTAAAAATACGAATTACCAAATCGCCAAAATCACCGCGGAGTGCGGTAAAACTGTGGCTCCATATGAGAGTGTAGAAAGAAAGAAAGTTCTGCGAACCAGGGTCGACTAAGTATTCGGGCGGACCACGGGTACGATCGTCGGATCGCCGTGGATTCCCCGTTATCCAAGCGAGATAACGGAAAGGTAGTCAATCGAAGTCTTCAGGGATTGCTGCAGGATCCCGAAGAGCGTCGCCAGATATTGGGACGTAAAAAGAAAAAAACAGAATCAGTAAGGGAGCCTGGAACCGAAAGGGTAATACGTCAAGGACTGGAAGGCATCCCGTAATGTGCAGGGTGCAAACCGTGACCCCACATTACTTAATGAAAGTTTGATACGAGTGCGTAGAACACGTGTAGTACTGTTAGAGCAAGTAGGACGCTACTGCTAAATAATAGGGGTATATATATACCGCCAAAATAGAAAAAGGATATACAGCATGCACCAGAGTTGTAGACCACAGCGGGACAACGTGGGACAACTGCTGGGACAGGGGGCGAAGCGCTGCAGGTCGCAGCCAGCCTCACGCAAGACGTGTCCAGACCGACTGAACGGACACACGGGGTAGTGGACACAGAGCCACCCCATAGGAGCAACCTAGACTACGGGGACTCCGCGAGACCGCCGTACGAAGAAAGTGCGCGGCAAGGATCCACCGTCAGGGTACGGAGTTGTAAACTGAAAGGCCAAGTGGTGCAGAAAACGCATCACGACATAATTGACATGCCTCAGGGCTCAAGGTCGGGGTTCGAGACGTGCTCTGGGAAACATGAGTCGTCTGCCTCCCTACAGCGCCAACTTATTATGTTGCAGCAGGGTGCGGGAGAGAGCGTGAAAGCATACGCTGCCCGGGCCGAAAAAATCACCGTGCAAGTGAGGGGTGCTGTCATAAGACCGAACGGTCATAAGCCCGAATGGACATAAGCCCGAACGGTCATAAGCCCGAACGGTCATAAGCCCGAATGGTCATAAACCCGAACGGTCATAAGCCCGATTGAACAAAAGCCCGAATGGTCATAAGCCCGAACGGTCATAAGCCCGAATGGTCATAAACCCGAACGGTCATCAGCCCGATTGAACATAAGCCCGAACGGTCATAAACCCGAATGGACATAAGCCCGAACGGTTACAAGCCCGAACGGTCATATGCCCGAACGGTCATATGCCCGAACGGTTACAGGCCCGAACGGTTATAAGCCCGAACGGACACAAGCGCGAAAGGTCGAAAGCTTGAACGGACACAAGCCCGAACACTTATAAGATAAGTCAACAATTGATCGGTAAAATAAGTATTCGTTGGGTAGAATCGATGTCGGTAAGCTATTTCTATTCCACATCGGAATAGAAATAGCTTATCGACATCGATTCTATTCGACATCTATTCCACATCGGAATAGAAATAGCTTATCGACATCGATTCTACCCAACGAATACTTATTTTACCGATCAATTGTTGACTTATCTTATAAGTGTTCGGGCTTGTGTCCGTTCAAGCTTTCGACCTTTCGCGCTTGTGTCCGTTCGGGCTTATAACCGTTCGGGCCTGTAACCGTTCGGGCATATGACCGTTCGGGCATATGACCGTTCGGGCTTGTAACCGTTCGGGCTTATGTCCATTCGGGTTTATGACCGTTCGGGCTTATGTTCAATCGGGCTTATGACCGTTCGGGTTTATGACCATTCGGGCTTATGACCGTTCGGGCTTATGACCGTTCGGGCTTATGTCCATTCGGGCTTATGACCGTTCGGGCTTATGACAGCACCCCCTTATCGACATCGATTCTATTCGACATCTATTCCACATCGGAATAGAAATAGCTTATCGACATCGATTCTACCCAACGAATACTTATTTTACCGATCAATTGTTGACTTATCTTATAAGTGTTCGGGCTTGTGTCCGTTCAAGCTTTCGACCTTTCGCGCTTGTGTCCGTTCGGGCTTATAACCGTTCGGGCATATGACCGTTCGGGCATATGACCGTTCGGGCTTATGACCGTTCGGGCTTATGACCGTTCGGGCTTATGACCGTTCGGGCTTATGTTCAATCGGGCTTATGACCGTTCGGGTTTATGACCATTCGGGTTTATGACCGTTCGGGCTTATGACCGTTCGGGCTTATGACCGTTCGGGCTTATGACCGTTCGGGCTTATGACCGTTCGGGCTTATGACAGCACCCCGTCGATAAGCTATTTCTATTCCGATGTGGAATAGAAATAGCTTATCGACATCGATTCTACCCAACGAATACTTATTTTACCGATCAATTGTTGACTTATCTTATAAGTGTTCGGGCTTGTGTCCGTTCAAGCTTTCGAGCTTTCGCGCTTGTGTCCGTTCGGGCTTATAACCGTTCGGGCCTGTAACCGTTCGGGCATATGACCGTTCGGGCATATGACCGTTCGGGCTTGTAACCGTTCGGGCTTATGTCCATTCGGGTTTATGACCGTTCGGGCTTATGTTCAATCGGGCTTATGACCGTTCGGGTTTATGACCATTCGGGCTTATGACCGTTCGGGCTTATGACCGTTCGGGCTTATGTTCAATCGGGCTTATGACCGTTCGGGTTTATGACCATTCGGGCTTATGACCATTCGGGCTTATGACCGTTCGGGCTTATGTCCATTCGGGCTTATGACCGTTCGGGCTTATGACAGCACCCCGCATCCATGTACGTATGCAAACAAGCGCATTCACAATTAGGCACATAACTGACTCAAATCATAATAGTACATTACTCCACGAGGGCGAAAAACGTTTTTCTAACGAGTGTGAGTTTGCAGCACGAGCCAAAGGCGAGTGCTGCAATCACACAAGTTAGAAAAAGTGTTTCGCACGAGGGATGTACGAAATTTTTCATGACAAGGTGCGAAAATGGCGGTTTTACGCACGCGAAGCGGGCGGAAAAGTGTCCATTTCCGCACCGAGTGATGAAATAGTAATTTTTATATCATGTGCGTAGAAAGTGGTGCTTTCCGTGGCAGTTTTGCGGGGCGAACGCAGCCAATTTCATGCCAGCGTTGAAGAGATAGGTTGGCGCATGCGCAGTACCCAATTACTTTACTTTCCTCCCTAGGGCATTTCGTTTTCGAAACTCCCAAAGGACGAAAGTAAACGATTGCGCACTTTACATACCCTAACCTAACTTTTCATGACGCCATGAGATTGACCGCTTTCGCCCGCAAAAGCACAAAGGCCACACAAAGCACAAGTTTCCACCTACTTGATATAAAATGTATCGTGTGTGACTCGGGCCGCAAACGTCACACTCGTTGCAATTGACAACTTTCGGCCCTATTCAAGGAATATATTATTATCATACTCGTGCAATAAAACTTTTCCTGACCCGTGCGAGTTTGTGGCACGAGTCGAAGGCGACTGTTGCAATCGCACGAGTTAAGAAAACGTTTATTGCACGGGTATCGTACGAAATTTTATTTCGCAAGGTGTGAAAACGGGGGTTTACGCACGCGAAGCATGCGTAAACCGTGTTTCTCGCTCCGAGTGAAACAAATCATATTTTTTTTAATAGCATTCTATGCGCGTTAGCTTACTCGTCCAAGCCCAAACTTGCGGGTGGGTTGCCATCTTGTCAAGTAGCATTTTGTGGTACGACTCTATTGCGTTGTTCGTGCGCCGCAAACGACCGAACACGCTGAATGTTTTGGGCGTCACTTGTTGGAGCCATTGTTTCTCGTAATATTGGAAGTACGGCTCGAAATCTTGAGCGACATCGCGCGGAACACTTTGCTTTATAAAATTGAAGGCGATCGGGATATCGTTGGCCGGCAAGAGGGCTAGAGCCATCATTTGGCGTATTACGAGTTCTCCTCCGGCGTTTCCTTTTATTGCTCTGAGCAGTCCTTTTTGTTGAGCTCGTCTATACAAAGCCTACAATTTTTCAATTCGCAATATTAAAAGTCACGATATGTGATTATAGTACATTATGATACGAAGATGAAAAAAATTCTTTTTATCGATTATAATTTGCAGCACGAGCCGAAGGTGAGTGTTCTAACCACACGAGTTAGAAAAGGTCTTCTGCACAAGTATCGCACTAAATTTTATGCCACTTGGTGCGAGAAGTGCCTACTTCTCGCAGTCGTGATATAAAGTTTGGTACGAAATTCGTGCGAGAAACTTTTTCTCAATTCTAGAGATTACAACACTCGTCAGAAAAAGTTTGATCGCACTCGTATCGTAATATACTATTATTTCACAAGGTGTGAATATAGGGCTTTAACGCAGCGTGCGAAAAAGCAACCATTCTCGCACGAAGTGAAATGAAATTAGTAAAAAAGATTTTACTTGGCAATAGTGAAAGTAGCAGCCATGGACTTGGGCGTTTGGAAACGTTTCCTGCAAAACGTTCAGCAAAGCAGGCTCAAAATCTGTTATGACATGCTCTGGCTGGAATCCTGGGAAGCACTCTTTGAATTTACCGAGTACGTAAGAGTATGACTCGGTAGTCTTGCTGCTCATCAGAGCCCACGCGATGGGAATGGCCTATGAATAAACATGTTCGTTGATTTTTCATCAGACCGTGATCGATGTGTCTTTAATTTAACATTAGCCGTACGTGATCGTATTTTACAGCCATGATCGTGAGCAGCTGATACACTCCAGCCAACTCGGGTATAACTTTGAATGTTGCATCAACCAACACTTCCCGAGCGTCTTCAGTCATGGCGACAAACTCTGGGTTCCAGAACAAAACACTCTCTTTGGGCTTCCTCGTTTTGCGAGTTTTCTGGATCCACTCGAGCAGCGTCGCCGATACGACACCCCGATCATATTTTATGTAGCCAGCCCACTCGTCGTTACTCAAGATTTTACCGAATTCACGCAACGTTTTCGGCATAGGGGGCTGGAAATTTCGTCGCCAACGACGCATGCTGCGCTCGACCTCGGGGTACGGGACTTCGACAGCAGCGTCGGGGTGGCTTTAATTTCAAGTTGGATTAATTAAGATAGATTCGACGGTTATCGAATTAAGGGTCTAATATTACACCTACATTCCCAACCGAAAGTGCAATACAATCAAAATTTCACTACCTCGCGATACAGAAAAAATCTGGAAAAATCAACCGTATGAAAGATATACAGATCATTGATTTTGCATAATAATAATGCAAAAAAGTGATCAACACATAAGTAAATAAAAAAATCTTTCTTTCTCACTTAACATGAATTTGTTGATATTTTAGAAACTATATGAATTTTTTCAGAATTGTCTAGATTTCGGAAATCCTCGTTTAAAAAATTTTCTTTAACGCTATTGTTATGAAATTATTCGTACGATTAACTCGAAACTTCAAGAATGTGATATAGAATGTTACTGCAAGAACATAAAAAATTCGTACCTTTATGTTCACTTTTCAAGATTTCGCAAAAAACTTGTGAGAAATATTAGAAAATGTTTGAAAAATTCATATGCTATGTTAAAAAATCAACAGATATATTCCAAATGAGATGAAAAAACTTAAACTCTTAGCATTCTCATTTCTCGAATTCTCGAAAAGATTCGATTCAAAAAACGAATTCATTCAAACTAAGAGAAAAAAAGTTTCGTCTATTATTTTCGTTGAACAATTAACTTTCGAAGCAGTTTATTAATGATTTTTTGACAAATCATAGCACAAAAAGGGTTTAATATTCTACTGGGCTTGGTACATCAATCCCGACATACCAAACCCCAACTCACTTGATGCGAGCTTCATTATAAATATCTTTTGGTCGACCCATCGTTTCTTCCGTCCTCTTGATGAGTTCGACCCGATGGTTTTTTTTTATTTCGGCAGTCTCACTACTGGCATGATTGTGTGCGTTCGTGAGGGCAAAATCACCGTGCGGGCTTCGAATAGCGCGACCACGGCAACCTCTCTTCTTGAATTTACAAGACAGATATCTAAAACGGAAGGAAGAAATAAAAATGGAAATAATTCCGAATCCCTGGTCAAATTGATGCCAAATTGTATAGGAAACCTCGTCAAAAAATAGTCTAGCGGTAAAACAAATTTTCTACCCAATATCTTAAAATTGAGAAAATTGAAGCAAAAACAAACTTTTATTCTAAAAATAAAAAATGTTATAAATGTCGAACTCCTTGACGCATTGCCAGATCCAATGCTAAGCTTTAACAAATAGTCTTTGATAGTCCGCTCGTAAGCAAAATTTCAACTCGATCCCTAAAAACTGGTACACGTAGAAGCACGGAAAAATTTAATAAAAAAAATTTAGTAAAAAAACATTCGGAGTATCATGAGATAGAAATCTTGGAAAACATTGTTTTGCTAAAATAAAGCTTCCTTCGCGGAGCAGCAAAAAAAAAATAACGAGAACAAAGCTCCCTATACGAACAAGCAAAATCGTCTGTATTATAGGAACGGAAAGGAAAGGATGCTGCATTGATACGGAGTCCGTCGAAGTAATCTTACAAAAAAGTCGTCTCGACCGTTTCAAGCATTCTGAGAAGAAAATCACGGAACAAACAAATTTGCACGTAAACTAAGCTTCTCGTTTGACAAAAGAGGAACTTATTTTTTACATACGTGCTTCCATCCTTCGCCGATTTCTCCTTAAAATACGTATACCCGTCCACGATATTTTCGTTAACCCCTCGATAGCGCGCCTTCCTAACTCTTGCTCCTCGTTGCTCGTGTCGATCAGCCATGGTTTTTCACACTGAACTGATGTTTCACGGATAAGTATGAGAAGCTAGGCACAAAGTCACGACCTCTAGAATTCTTTTGTTTATCGATTCAAACGGTTAGATGATGTGGAATAGAAATAGCTTATCGACATCGATTCTACCCAACGAATACTTATTTTACCGATCAATTGTTGACTTATCTTATAAGTGTTCGGGCTTGTGTCCGTTCAAGCTTTCGACCTTTCGCGCTTGTGTCCGTTCGGGCTTATAACCGTTCGGGCTTGTAACCGTTCGGGCATATGACCGTTCGGGCATATGACCGTTCGGGCTTATGTCCATTCGGGTTTATGACCGTTCGGGGTAAGTTCAATCGGGCTTATGACCGTTCGGGTTTATGACCATTCGGGCTTATGACCGTTCGGGCTTATGTTCAAACGGGCTTATGACCGTTCGGGTTTATGACCATTCGGACTTATGACCGTTCGGGCTTATGACCGTTCGGGCTTATGTCCATTCGGGCTTATGACCGTTCGGGCTTATGACCGTTCGGGCTTATGACAGCACCCCTTCTACGTTGGATATTTGTTCGTGTTAAGAAAAGGGCCGAGTGCTACGGGCTCGCGTCGCCTGTGCGTAGCTTTTCTGCGGAATTGGCCGGGAATCGCGAGGGTTTCCATTGTGTGTGATTGTGTATTTGTTAACGGCAAGACGTGCGGGTCTCTGCGCTGTTCTTTCGCGATTGGTAAAATTCGAGGCTTCGGTCGACGGCGGCAGCTGTTCGACGGGCAAACGGCGAAAGAAAAGCGAGAACGGCGAGAGTCCGCATCGCCCCGGCTTCCCCGGGTACGCCGAGATTTTTCAGTGCAACTTTGCCTGCACTTATTACCGGTAATTGAAAGAAACTCCTAATTTCGTGTGTTTCCCGCGTAGGCAGACCCTCACGTCGTCGCGCCTTCGGGTTTCGTCCGTGAGCGAGTGTCCTTCTGACCTTGCCGCGCGACAGCGGAGACACACCGCCGATCGTTTGCCGTTTCTTTTGTTACCGCGTGTATTTTGTGTGTGTGAGTGTGCGAGCCGTCCGAAATTTAGTAGGGACCCAGGGACGTCGCGTTATTTATTGTATTACTCGCCATTCTTGTATTTCGCGTAATTATCTTATATTTTGGAATTTATTGGCATTAGGCAACCCCTCTCGTCGGTGAACTGAGTAGCCGTCGGGAGTGTAGCAGGGAGACATTGTACCGGGTAGCCTTAAGGATTTTTGTTGGAAAAGAGAGCGAGAGACTTTAATTTATTTTATTTGCACTGTTTTTGGCTTGAATGAGTTTTCTGTTTAATAAATGATTATTTTCGTCTCTCTCAATGCTGTGTTGAGATAATCAGTTTCGTTTTCACTCAGCTCGAATTCACCGTACCGCCCCTCTACCATTCCCCCATGGCTGCTTGTCTAGCCGGACACAACCTTATCCTTTTGTTAACATCTTTGCCGATCGGGTCGCACACCGTCTGCGGGTGGCGCCCATTATTGATAAAAAGAAACCGATCGAGGGACGGGGTTTTGTGACGTTTTTACCGGTACTGGAGCGTTCCGACGAATTTGCCCTCCACCCGGAAATTTCTCTCACACCGGAAATGCTTGTTACGATATCGATACTCCTGACGGTAACAAATAAATTCTGGCTGTACGGTATTTTTTTAATAATATAATTATTTGCGATTTAATAGGATTAAGGCCGACCGAGATCCGGGTATTGGTATCACGAATAAAACTAATCGGAAAAACATGATAATGATTTTTGTTTATTTTTCCGTATACATTGGTGACGATATCGATACTCCAACGTTGGTCCTGTTACTGGTAACGCTAAGCAACTAGACTGGAATACCACTACATCCGACCAAGATCGGCGCATCGGTAACACAAAGGAATCGAAGCGTAAGTACGTGAAAATTATTTTTGCTCGATTATCCAGAAATGCTGGTTGTGATATCGATACTCCAACGTTGGTCCTGTTACTCGTAACACTAAGCGAATGAACTTGATTATTTCAATACTACCAAAGTCGACCGAGATCGGCGTATTGGTAATACAAATGAAAAGCAATGAAGGTTCTCGAGAGCGATTTTTGATCAATTATGCATAAATGCTGATGCGGTGTTTGTGCACAATATAACTGTCCATAACTGGCGCGTGGACAAAAGTTGTGTGCACTATTTCGCCGTGCACAATAAAACTGTAACCAGACCAGAGGGGGTTCTCACCCTCAGTTGCAGCACAGAATCAACTTCTATTAAACTATTTTGTCCAGCAACATGTCGAAGTCTTTTGTTGAAATTAATTCAAGAGACAAGAAAACTACGAAATAATAGTAGCATTGCACCGTTCATATATTTTCTTTAAATGGAATGTACATAATTTACAGTACATTATTTGTTGACTATAGCCTCTTGGTAGGCATAGTCATCTAACAATCAAATATTTTATCTGTCAACTTTTCGGAGGCTTTGTTGAACTTAATTTCAAAGAGACGGGAAGATTAAGAAATTGAAAAATTGCCCAACTGATTATACGATCCAGATATTGTAACCAGATTGCTGCGCTATGCTGACCAAATTTTTTCATGCGATAGAAATATATTTTGTAGATCAACGATTTACAGTACTCTTATTGGTTCAAACTTTCCAGCGCAGAGTTAAATTGCAATTGATTTTTCTATCCGCCAGCATATCGGAAGCTTTGTGACCTTAATGTTTCGAAGAGATGTGGAAACGATGAAATGTTGAAATTATTCTACCGATTGTACGATACATACAATCTAAGCAAATTGCGACTTTACACTGTCCAACATTTTTCGTCAAATGAAATGGAAATCAAATGGAATGAAAGTAATCCGACTTTCGTTGCCTCTAACCCTTAATCTTGTTTATCTTTGGGATGCAAAGTATATTCCATACAAATCGCTGTGATACACTGGTCATATTTTTTATTCGCATGGAATCTACTTTGCGGCCAGAAGATTAATCCTACTTTCGTCGCCTCTAACCCTTCGGAGCACATAGTAAGCTTCCAATAAATTATTCTGTCGAACATCCCCAGCTGGTGGGTCTTCGTTGAACTTAATTTTTTTTTTAATGCAAGTGAAATATTGCTGTTGTCGAACCTTTTCTTTCCGATATAAATTTTAATGTAATGAAAAGAAAATATGTATATTTTTTTTCTCTTTTCTGCATAATTCAGGTCACGTCACTGCACTCACTGTCAAAACTGAAAAAAATCACACATCCATTTTTCTCACATTTTTCCGAACTTTTCCGTGCGGTATTAATTTTATTTTTCGCCATTTAACATTTTGCAATTGCAAATATATCGTAACTGTCAAAGTCGATCGACGCTGACAGATGTATTTCGCTTCATGCGTGTCGTCTGCTTCCGATCCGTGCCACGTAGCACCAGTGCCGAAATAAAAGGGGGATATGGTACCCGTGCGAACTTCCTGGCCCTAGTTATAACATACAAATACTTACTTTACGCCATCTCTTCCAGGTTTTTTGTGCTCCCTGTATTTGATTTAGCTCGCCGCTAATCGTAGTCCACAGTTGCTGCGATTTGTTTTTCGTAAAATCACTTGGAAATTTTCCAGAAATCAATTTAGGGTTGCTATTTACTAAAGCAATGAGAAGTTGTTTTTGCTCTTCAGTGATATAATTTCGTACTGCACGCTCCATGGTATTGTACGCTTGCAATTTCCGTGTTCACCCGTCCGTAGACGAAACAGTAATGCTTTTAGCTTATCCATTTTCACGCTACTTCCTCTTTTAACCATTTTATTAAAGGAAGGGTCGTGGTAATATGTGTTATTTAGTACGGAGGTTTTGTTAACACCTCTACGAAGATTCTGTTCACATTATTCACGATATATACATATTCAAGGCTTCAGGTACGAGCAATAAAACACTCCGCGCGCTTACCGTCGCTTCATTCATACCGAGAACCGAGGCTCCAGAGGTCTGAAGGTCACATGTTGTGGGTATGCGATCCTCGACAGGTCGACGTTCTTCTGGCAAAGAAGTTAATGTTTTGGAATTTGTTCAATAAAGATTTCTGTCCATGTACTTTTTTACCGCTGAGAAGAACTTGGCAGAGACAATTACACAATAAGCGCATATGTGTAACGAATTAATTAAATGAATTATATATGCATGTGTTTTATTTATATTTATTGGTAAAGAGTTTATTTATCTTATCTATCAATAAATACGTAAGTTGAGAGAGATTCGAACTTGATTTCTGTATTAAATACAACAATAATTAATAAAATAAAGCTATTATACGCATTGACACAATTCTCCTATTTTGAAAAGCCCTAATTTTTTTAAAACAGCTATCTTTCTATTAGACTAGCTTTACCATTGGTTGATGAGTAAAAAGAACAACTTGGCAATACTGCATTCAAGTCGCATACGAGATACCGTTCGAAAGCAATGTCGAACGTGCTCGAAAATACAATTTTTTCGTTTCGTTCGACTCGACCATTCGAGCATCTCGAGCGCTCGAGCAAATCTCGAGCGAACTCGAAAATTGAGCCCCAGGTCGAGGTTCTTCTCGAGTGGGCCTTCCCCCGAGCACAGGCTGGGAATGCTGGCCGCCTATTTCGCTACTTCGAAGCCTCCGGCGCGTCGAGACCGCGCCGAGTGGGAAGCGGCGTCCTTCATCCGATGCCAGTTGTTGTAACGTCCGGATGGCTAGGTACGGAGCACACGCTGTCCCGTAGGTCACCGTTGCGAGTCGGAACCCCCGAAGTTCGCTGCTGGGATCTGGCCTCCACACCAACCGTTGCTAGTCGGCGTCCTCGGGGTGGACTCGTATCTGCCGGAACATTTTGACCAATGTCCGACGTGAACGCGACGCGGAAGAAGCGCCAGCGTGTAAGCACGACCGATAGGTCCGCATGTAGTTTTGGCCCGGTGAGTAGCTTGTCGTTTAAAGAGAATCCGGTACAAGTTTTAAAAGATGTGTTATGTATCCGAGTCGGCACGTGTTTTCCATGTTTGACAGTCTGGAAAACCGGGTATCTTTTGTCTTGTTTTGGTAACGATAGTCTAGTCTTTCCGAGGAGCTCACAGGACTCGGATCGTTCAAATATTCGGATATATTGTATCGAAGTTATCTTTCCGGTATTAATAAAGCTTCTATGAATAACCAAACAGAACATGATGCATTGAAGACAACGCGTATCTTCCCGGACAGGTCGTTAGCCTTGACCACGACGTGATGCGGCAGAAAATAGGAGTCGGAAGGTGCCGCCGAGTGCTTCGGCACAGTTTCCATATGCCCTAAGCGCAGGTACTCTTCAATAAAGCTGGTGTAGCTGGCTTGCAAGTCCGGGTTTCGCTCCAAACGCCTCTCGCTGCTGAGCTGGAAGTCGACCACTGCCTGACGCGAGGGGTCCAGTGTGACGTCGTTTCCTTCCTTCAGCGGCAGCCTGAGCACGTAGCGCCCCGTATGGTCGCGAGAGTGCGTGGCTTGGAAGTGCTGCTCGCACTGCTCGTCCTCTCGCGACATAGGCGGCTGAGTACCGATTTCCTCGAGTTCCCAGAACCTCTGGATCGCCTCCGAGACCGTGTCTCTCGGTCGGCAAAGTAGAGACGTCACCGGAGTCTTCTGATGTTCGCGACCGTCTCCCCCCGGCCGGACAGTAGAGAACCCAGCCGAAGACAGTGAGTAAGTAAGTAAGTGATTTATTCGTACGGTAGGATCAGAGGTCGTCTAGGCACACACACTAGAAAAGAATTATAACAAAATGAAAATAAAAAAAATAATAATACGAATAAGCAGAGCTGTGCAGAGGGGGTGTCGGGGGCAGCCCGGCAGAGCCCATCCTTCAGGAGGTGGCCGTAGACGTCGGCTCCCAGTAGCACGTCCACCCGGGCGGAATTGGCAAAGCAGGCGTCCGCCAGCTGCAGGCCGTCCAGGTGGGTCCAGGCGCAATTCGATAGGTTCCGCACGGGGATCGAGGTCGTTAGAGTCCGGAGCACCAGGGCGCGAAGCGGCAACCGGAACTCTGGTTGTCGTGGTGAAAGGGCGGTGAAGCACACGGCGGTGGTGGTGGTGCTCGTTTGACCCCTTGGAGTACTGACACAGCGCGAACCTCCCTTTCCCGCGGCAGTCTGAGTGTCTGAGCCAGCCATTCTGTGATAACGACGATTCGGAGCCCGGGTCCAGCAGAGCCCGGACTGTTAGGAGCTCGCCCGAGGGCGACTGCACCTGGATTTGAGTGGTTGCCAAAAGCATGGTGCAGCTCGTTCGGGCCGAGTAGGTAGCGGTTACGTCGGACGGGCCGGAGCCGTCGCTGGCGGAAGCGTGCGGCGCGGGCCAGGGCCCGAACCCGGTTCTCTAGAAAATCAGACAGATTGGTAAAGGTCGGGAATTCTCGGCTGTCGGCAAGGGACATTTCCCAATGAAACCTGGTCGTGGTGTCCAATTTTTGCACCAGCAAGTGCACAAGCCAATCGTCCAATGTGTCCGTGGGTCGACCCAATCCTCGGAACGCTCGGATCGCCTGGTTCGACGCGCCCAGCAGGCGCTTGATTTCCTCCGGGGTTGGCTTGCCCGCGGCCGGGCAGGACAACAAGTTTCGCATGTGGGCGAAGCAGATGATGCGCTGGTTTTCCGGGAGACGAGACTTTGCCAGGCCTCTCCGTAGCCTTCAGTAATGGTACCCGTACCATTTTTCGACGAAAATGGTATTTTTCAACAAAATTTTTTAGAATTTTTTCCTTAATGAAATCGGTTAGTAAATATGCCACTTGAAAACAATGGGGGAGGTTTTAATTCAATATCTCGAAATTGTTTGAAAAAAAGTGCCGTTTTGCAAAATTTAACATAGGATTTCCTATCCTGAAAATGGTCAATTTTTAAAATTTCGCGAAAAAAATACAAATTAGTCCTTATCACGACTAACAAACGATTCGAAACATAATTTTCATTCAGCAACTCCTTACCTTGCTGACTCCTACCTTCCAGATACCGAGTTTTTACATAGTTCAAAATAAATAATTTTCACAGATGCGGTGGTGTAGTCGTTAGCGTCCTCCCCTCTAGACCAAAGCATCGGGAGGTTGACGGTTCGATTTCCGGTTTCGTAGTTTCGCCGAGAATAAAAATATGGGCAGGACGAAGCTCCAGATATATACATCGGTCACTCGCACGTAGTAACTCTAAGTGTTAGTGTCGGATGTATATAGCTGTACTCTATTTTTACATTTTCGGTGAAACGCGACCAAGTTCTTGTGCCAGGTATGGAACCTGAAACCGGCTGTATCGGCATAGGTTTTCTGCAGTTTCCCTATGCCGATGGCAGAAATGTCATTGCAAATGCGATGCAGAGGGGCAAGTCGGATGCGGTCGCAAGGGGGGACTGGCTACTGTCCCGGGCCGAACCTGTATAGGCGCTGATGCCTGAAAACGGAGGAAAATGCAAATAAAAAAAAAACAAATAATTTTAGCGCACCTTTGATAACCACACTCTCAAAGTATATTTGCTTTTTATTCATTTGTTATTGTTTCGTACATTTTGTTTTGTCAAATCTTCTTTCGTTTATACATATTCATATTTATAGACACGTACTACAAAAATCAGCCATTCTCAAATTCTCCAATATATACGAATAAAAATGTTCAACGTCTCTCAACGATAACGTTATCAATTATGTAGCTCTCTCGACTTGCTTTTCTGCAATTATTTCCTCTCATTCATATAAAAACGATTCTCATATCTTTCTCACGTTGCGGCGATTTCACAATGTGGATTTTTCGTGTAATTATTTTGTTTTCTCATCACAATATTCATTCATGGATTACAATTACGACTTTGGAGTCTCCGAATTTTAACACTTGTATTACTTTTATAATTTATTTCCTCAAAGTACTATAAACCGTTCCAATACGTTCTCGTAATCGATAGCGTTCAGGCTTCTTGTTGCTTCTTATCCTCGTCCTACTCGTTTTTCGTCAAGTCACAACAGCATAAAATCTTTCTCCCTGTTTTACTTTGGATATATTCCAAATAAAAATATATATTCCGGTTCCTTTACATAACATATCAAAAAGATTTCACAGCAACGGTAAGCGTAATTACACATGTACACATGACGGTAATCACAGTAGAGAAAAATTTTGCAACAAGTCATTATCAAACGTTGACTAAAAAGATTGTGCGATAACGAACTACCAATAATCACGTGGTGCATACTCATAGGAAAATTCAATTTTCAATGATATATTAACACACCATTCATTATTCGGCGATATTATCCCCGACAAACATCTTTCTTCGTAGTCTTGCAACACTTTCCTTCACAATCGTCGATAAAATCGTAATATCTTTCCCGACAATTTCTTACGGTCATTCAACAGCTTCGGATAAAATTTATGAGTAACGGTGTTAGTCCTACGTTTCTACAAGGGTTAGTTAAATTCACAATCTTAATAATGGTAATGAAGTTTAAAAATTAGTTAGATACAATCGTTTGGTACAACTGCGGATTACTTTCGACGTACAATCGAATACGACTGATTTATAATTTTATTTGTTATTTTTTGTTTCTCACAACTAAGCTTGATCACCTGCACTGAATATCTTAACGCACACGGAATCTATTTCCACATAGGGACATCACATTTAATGCTATTCTATTATTCACACTTTGTTCTATTATCTTACGAATTAGAGACCAAGTTCGACGTTGCTACGTATTAAGGGCTCCTTTCCTCCCTGTCTCCCTTGACGCGGAGGTTCCCGAAAGACTTTTCACATGTACACCGTAATCATTTATCGAGAGATATAATAATAGTCAGTATTATTGACTATGCAAATTTCAGGAGATGTGAAACGGTGAGAATTTGATATTTGAGGAAGAAAAAACTATCCTCGAATTATATTATCTGACAATTTATCCGACTTTTGCAGAGCATTTTTTTTTTTTTAGTAATCAAACAAGTGTTGAATAGTGTTCAATGTCAATGTAATTATTAAAACCTATTAATCTACCGTTTAACTAAATAATTTATGTCACTCGGTTGGAAAATGGCGGTTTTTTTCGCACGCTTCGCGTGCGAAAACCCCCATTTTCACACCTTGTGAAATAAAATTTTGTTCGATACTCGTGCGAAAAACGTTTTCTGAACTCGTGTGATTGCAACACTCGCCTTCGGCTCGTGCTGCAAACTCACACTCGTCAGAAAAAGTTTTTTCGCACTCGTATCGAAATGTACTATTTTTGTATTCCTATAATTATATCTAACGTTCTGCTCACCAGTACGTCGTTTGGGTCCCAGATTATTATTGTTGCCATCTTCGTGTTTCTACTTGTATTATTCATCGACCCGCGTGGTTATCCAGTCGCCCAAATTTCGTATCTGTTCTTCATTGACAGGTGTTTTTAAAAATTGTCTTTAAAGAACCATCTTTCACTAGTTCATTGCAGGCTTAGATGTAAATTGTTATTCTATAGCGATCATGCGCAAAACTGCTCATTAATCTCGTGATTTCAATTAATTTTCAAATTGGCAACACCACGGTGAATCTCAAGCATCGTTACAATAATAATACGAATATCGTAGCCAGTCACATCGTATTCTGTTGTTTTAATACCTCAAATAAAGGTTATCATAAGAAATATAATAATAATATTATTATTATTACTTAATTATTATAATTATGTTATACATATTTTTTGCTCTCCTAATAGATTTAATCGATGCCTGATTGGAGCTGAGACTTTAGCTCTAACCGATGGATTGTCAAACACCTAAAAACGAGTACAACAAAGATATGTAAGGGAGAGGCCGTTGATCAGATTCAACGACGAATTATAATAATTTGCCGTCGATCCTGTGTTTTTGTTTACTTCAATTTTTCGTAATCGTCAATACGTGCCGAATGCATCGATGGAAATGCATTTCCATCGATGCGTGTCCATCTCTCTCGTGTGCAATTGTCGTGCTCACAGATGTAAAACTGTTCGATATGAAATTAATTATCTCTGAAGAGGACAATCGAGACAAATTCGGCGTGGTTCGGGTGCTCGGTTAAGGCGAATTAATATTTTTTTTATTCACGCGAATAATTCCTCGTCAAATCTATGATAGTCTCGCATCTGATCGCCGCGATATATTTCTCTTATTTTGTCATTAATATATACATATATACCGGTTATCATATCGTAGTTTCTATACAATATGCATACACGTAAATATACGCAGTAGATATATCAGATAGTCATATGTCAGTAATGCAAGTAATGCTCTAATAGCTTTCCGATTGTCAAAGTAGATACATTAGTTGAAAAAGTTATTTATGCAGACTTAGATCGAGTTTGACGTGAGTGCCTAGGCCATTGTTTCTTTATTTATTTACTTCTTTTCATACCGTTTTGTAGAAAATATTAATATAGTTTCACCAGTTAAGCAAAGGTTTTGAGTTTGTAATATATTTCGTCATTGTGATGTCTTTTAGTACATTTTTTATTTTTTTTATTTTTTGTTGTTTCATGTTTTGTCTTGCCCACTGCGTTTTTTTCTATCCGCGTTTTACCTCGTTGTAATTGAAACGTTTTTGTTCGCTTAACAACCGTCTTATTAGAAAAAGATAAAACAGTTCGGATATGCGGGCGAGTATTACATAGCGATGGTATATTCGAAAGTCTCGAGGAAAATTTGTAAAAGTTAATTCATTTAAAGCTGTTTTTTCATCAATAATCTCATATGCTCACCCAACGATTCGTTGGTACTTCCTGTGGAAGGAATATGTATATACATATTTTTTTCTCTCGAATCATTTATGATTCTTGAATGACGCTCGGAGACAATTTTTCGCTAGAACGTTGTTCTGTGAGACTTCTTCTTTGATATTCAAACTAATATTATGGAAATATGTTCCGGTAAATGCGACTTTTCATTCTCCGCGTTCATAATATAGATCATGTATATTGATACATGTATTTATGTATACTCTGAATGTTGGAAACATTTTTTTTAGAATCTCTTGAAGCCTTTTTTGAAAGTATGCGAATCCTCCGAGCGTCTATTACGAATGTATATATATTAGTAAAATTACGATAGATTCAGCGATTGCGTCGCCTTGTTTGGAGGATTGTCACGCTTATAACTCCTGTATTATACACGTTTTTAATATCATCACTAATGATACTTCCTCCACCCGTGCTCTCGAAAAACAATCTTCTAGGCCGTTATTTGTAATTCTTCGATTCGATGAATTTTTCTTTTTCGTTACTTAATCTCACGTCACAATAACAAAAAGAAAAACCAGCCCAACGGGGACGGTGAAACACTCTGATCTCGTTCTCTAGATGGGAATCGATTTATATTTAATTCGTGACGATGTTATTTTGGACGAGCAACATTTATATGTTTTTTCAATCTTATAGGAATCCTCTAGTTCTACTATACACGAATCCTGACTGATCGTTGCTTCTGGTTTTTTCCCCCTGTTATTTCCGTTTTCACTTGACCTCGTCAATCCGTTGTGCTCGCTTCGACGCTTATTTTTATCATTTCATTACGTTGATAATTCTTGTTGTATTTCTATGATATACGAGTTATCCCATTTGAAGCCCCGTTTGGCTCCCATATTTTTATTTAGGCTCTCCTGATCAGCTCTTTCTTTAGGCGGGGTAAGCGCAAAAACTCATTACACAGAGTTTTTATCCTTTCGTGGAATTAACTGCTATATATAGATAGATCTTTGCCTCTCGAGATCTACACATTCATTTTGAAAGTCTGGAAAGATAAAAGAATCACATAAAAACTCATTGTTTCTTGTATAGTTTCATAGAAAAGAAATATTGAAAACGTCGCTAGTCAAATCGAAGATTACATTTGAATTTTTTTTGTATCGTTTATACGTTATTCGATACTTTTAAACTAATTCCAAACATCGAGTATATTAGAATCCTGCACACACATGCGTGCGTGCGTGCGTGTGAGTGTGAGTGTGAGTGTGTGAGTGTGTGAGTGTGTGAGTGTGTGAGTGTGTGAGTGTGTGAGTGTGTGAGTGTGTGAGTGTGTGAGTGTGTGAGTGTGTGAGTGTGTGAGTGTGTGAGTGTGTGAGTGTGTGAGTGTGTGAGTGTGTGAGTGTGTGAGTGTGTGAGTGTGTGAGTGTGTGAGTGTGTGAGTGTGTGAGTGTGTGAGTGTGTGAGTGTGTGAGTGTGTGAGTGTGTGAGTGTGTGAGTGTGTGAGTGTGTGAGTGTGTGAGTGTGTGAGTGTGTGAGTGTGTGAGTGTGTGAGTGTGTGAGTGTGTGAGTGTGTGAGTGTGTGAGTGTGTGAGTGTGTGAGTGTGTGAGTGTGTGAGTGTGTGAGTGTGTGAGTGTGTGAGTGTGTGAGTGTGTGAGTGTGTGAGTGTGTGAGTGTGTGAGTGTGTGAGTGTGTGAGTGTGTGAGTGTGTGAGTGTGTGAGTGTGTGAGTGTGTGAGTGTGTGAGTGTGTGAGTGTGTGAGTGTGTGAGTGTGTGAGTGTGTGAGTGTGTGAGTGTGTGAGTGTGTGAGTGTGTGAGTGTGTGAGTGTGTGAGTGTGTGAGTGTGTGAGTGTGTGAGTGTGTGAGTGTGTGAGTGTGTGAGTGTGTGAGTGTGTGAGTGTGTGAGTGTGTGAGTGTGTGAGTGTGTGAGTGTGTGAGTGTGTGAGTGTGTGAGTGTGTGAGTGTGTGAGTGTGTGAGTGTGTGAGTGTGTGAGTGTGTGAGTGTGTGAGTGTGTGAGTGTGTGAGTGTGTGAGTGTGTGAGTGTGTGAGTGTGTGAGTGTGTGAGTGTGTGAGTGTGTGAGTGTGTGAGTGTGTGAGTGTGTGAGTGTGTGAGTGTGTGAGTGTGTGAGTGTGTGAGTGTGTGAGTGTGTGAGTGTGTGAGTGTGTGAGTGTGTGAGTGTGTGAGTGTGTGAGTGTGTGAGTGTGTGAGTGTGTGAGTGTGTGAGTGTGTGAGTGTGTGAGTGTGTGAGTGTGTGAGTGTGTGAGTGTGTGAGTGTGTGAGTGTGTGTGTGCGTGCGCGTGCGCGTGCGTGCGTGCGTGCGTGCGTGCGTGCGTGCGTGCGTGCGTGCGTGCGTGCGTGCGTGCGTCTGTGTGTTTAAAAAAAAAAAAAAAAAAAATTTATTGCACAGTGACTTTCGTACTTATCAGTCGACACACACTCATAGGTATTGTGAGGAATAAAAATAAATTTGATCTATCTCTGTTCTCTTGTTACTGTGATAATTTATGTCTCTCTCACACGTTTAATTTTCTTTTCTTTCTAATCACTCTAATCTTTGCATAAGCCTGCGCAGATACACGTTTATTGCTAGGATCATTTCGTCAGTTGCGTCGTATTGCTTAAGTTTTAATAATTTGGTCGCGACGTACTTGGGACGGCGTTGTGGACGAGAGGTAGCGATGTAAAAAAAGAAAATGTTACTCTTGTCCGTCATCGAAATTTTTACGAAAATACATTATTCCTCTTGTCGAATTGGTAATCGTTTTGCAAATGTTCTATTATTTAGGTGTAGTCCGAAGGAACGATTGCTACACATAAAATTGTGTTACCGAGCGTGCGACAGTAGCTCGTGGAAATTGGTCAAGTCATTCAAAAACTTATGGCAGTACTTGCCCACTTGCTGTTAAATTTTCATCATGGATCTCCGACAAAATTATGAGCAAGGTATGAATCAACATTTCAGCAGAAAATCGATCCCGGATAACGGTCTATTGCCGTTATGATGCAAAAAAAAAAAATAACTTCTACAGCTTTGTCTATTTGGAACATTTTATGTAAAAAAAAATACCTCCATCGAAATGGAACCCAACGTAATTAATCTTCCTCGCCGTCCCAAAAGCATTGAATGTATTTTCTTTCATCGCTCGCGTTATGATCGATAAGTTTCAAGATCGTTGCATCTTTTTAAACGAATTTTTCTACGTCAATTGTCGAATACGTTTCCTTTTTTCTTTGTTTTTTCTTTCATCTTTTAATCCGGAAGAAAATATAATATACCCACTTTTGTTACCTTTCACTATTTTCATTTTCGTTTAGATCCCCCTTGCGATAACTGCTCTTTATATAAGATTTTTCACACACGATTGCAATGATGCTAGCATTATTGATTGTCATTTCTACGAAGAAAATATTCTCTATATTATTATTACTATCACTTTTATAAATCTCGGATGCTGCGGTGAGAAAAGTCGTACGGCAACAACACGATTTCAAGGTCATCGCCGCAATGGTGTTTTTTGGATTGTCCTCCGAAGGCTTTCAGAATCAAAGCTTCGACTAAGCAAGGATACTTTCATCCCATAGCAATTACATTATTACTCGTACAATATTTGTTTCTGCAACCAGTTCGTCAATTCTAATAATTCGCGGACAATCGTCACTATTCCATTTTCGAGATACTTTTTCACTTAATTTTTCGCTTCATTCGCCGCAACGATGCAACGTACTTTTGAGCACGGAAGGAATAAAAACTTTGAATACAAATTTTGCATTCTTTCTTCTGCAGGCTTCGATTCCGTTTCAGTCTCACCTTTGACTTAACCTTTCCACAGTAACTACAGTAGGCTTGGTACATCGACATTATTATTATTATTATTATTATTATTATTATTATTATTATTATTATTATTATTATTATTATTATTATTATTATTATTATTATTATTATTATTATTATTATTATTATTATTATTATTATTATTATTATTATTATTATTATTATTAGAAATGAAAAATAATCGATCGGTCCTGCGTTATTGTTGGTGCTGTTGCAATACCTCGTGGTCGACATTGAATTCGTGGTCACTCGTGTCTATCAAGAAATTATCTTGACGACAGACTCTCCCTCATCTTTGAGCAGCAGGCTCAGTCGAAGGTCGAGTTCACCGGCTTCTAGGGCCCATTTTTCCCTTAACCATCATGGAGAATCGGCGTTCTGAGTTCCAAGTGTGTGAATTGGAAATAGTGGATACCAGCCGACGGTCAATCTCGTTAAGGGAAGAAGCTCGAGGTCGACCTCCGATCCACCGAGGCCCTGATTACTCTCGAAGCCTTGTTTTTTCTCCCAAAGCATTACAAGAAGATTTCTTCCAAGAGCGTCGCAACTTCCATACTTCAGGGTCTGTCGATACTGAGGATTTCGTGAGTGCTTTATCACTCGCGTTTTCCTCTTATGCAACCAACGCTCGCCGTCACGGAGATAAGTCTTCACGTACGTATCTAAACACAGAGCGGTATAAACTTTTTGTATTTAATATGGAAGATAATAGTATATTATGCCACAAGGGAGGAAAGTGCCTTTTTTCACCGAGTGTGAAGTTTGATGCCCGAGCGAAACAAGGACAGAAATTCACACGCGGTGAAAATGCACTTTCTCCCTTGTGGCATACGACAACTTTTTTTCCAATTGCGTCAAAATGACCACATTTCTTGCGTCGCAAAAACGTCATCTTCGCCAATGACCATTACTCCCCCGAGAGAAATCGAGCTTCCAGCGGGAGTAATGGAATTGTAGTGCGCATGCGCACATGTTAATAATGATCATCGGTCAATAATAGGCTATTTTCCGCCCGTAATGCATGCAAGTAATGTGGTTATTTTAGCGCAGACGGTAAAATAGTATATTATGCCACAAGGGAGGAAAGTGCGTGTTTTCACCGAGTGTGACGTTTCATGCCCGACCGAAACGAGGGCTGAAATTCACACGAGGTGAAAATGCACTTCCTCCCTTGTCGCATACGATATTTTTTTCCCGACTTCGTTAAAATAACCACATTTCTTGCGTCGCAAAATCGTGATATTCGCCAATGACCATTACTCCCCGGGAGTAATAGCGCTTGCAGAGGGAGTAATGAGTACTATTACTCCCTAGGGAGTAATGGAACTGTACTGCGCATGCGCACAGGTTAGTAATGATCATCGGTCAAAAATAGGCCATTTTCCGCCCGTATTGCACGCAAGAAATGTGGCTATTTTGGCGAAGACGGGGAAAAAATCTATTTTTTTAACTATTTTATTTTCATTAAAACAATATTATTTGAGGCGCCTCCAATCGCACACCGATCAATTGTACACTCGTTCATTCTTACGGAAATAAATCGTATACCATAACAAATGTTACATAACTTTGTATCACAACTTTGTTCAGCTGTAAACCGCAAATATCTTACACTTGACCAACCCTCGGATCGAAAACTGTACGCCGTCAATTTCCTTACACCACAAAAAGTTTACGTATTCAATATGTTACACATTAGTAAGTTTACACCATTTCATTGTAACCCTTGCCTAACCTTACAACTTTAAAACGTTACACGTCTCACATACTTCACATGCGCAAGCTTACACGCGAGCAACCTTACACCGACCGAGAGGAAAGACGGCCCTCGATAGGGGCGTTGGATGAACGCTTGTTATTTTGCAGGTAAGATGAACCGACTTTTTACTGTGATCACATGGTAACCCGCCATGTGGTTAATCGTAACTGCAAATAAAAGCGGCGCTCATTCAAAGTCCCTCTCGAGGGCCGTATTTCCTTCCCGTCGATGTAAGAGGTTGCACGCGGGCCTGCGTGCGTAATGTACGATTAAAGGCGCCTCCATTTATTTTATAGCATTTTTATTTTATAGTATTTTTATTTTAGTATAATATTTCACTTTAAGTAGTAGTAAAACAAAAAATTAATACAAGTTTAACGAGAAAAATAATTGAACAACTTGCTATGCTAGTGCAATGCCTGTTGCTTTCGCATTGAAAATACATGAAAATTGTGACAGAGACAGAGAAGTTGGACAGAGATTACAGACTAATACAGATACTGCATTCATTGGATAAGCTGCATTATACGAAGGGAGTTTAAAAAGTTCTTCGATCGTAGGGAAATTAACAGTAGTTTGCATCTCGTTACCAGGCTCATCTCGTTCGCCCGGACAGATTTGACGTGCGCAGATTACCTCAACCTCGAGAGTTCCCTTACTCAGAAATAACGCGAGCTTGACCTCGCCATTGATCACACCTGTAACGAGATTAGAGACGGTTTTTTTTTAACAATCTGTGCTATACTCGCTGCTTTTTCTTAATTTGACTCGACATTATATCTTACCGTTTATTAGCTTGTATCCTCTCGGTGCCACTTGACCAGGTCCCAATTTAATCTCGACTTCGTTCTCGTCTTTCGCTGATTGCTGACTGAAATGATATTAGCCATTAAGTCACCATATATCTAAAATCTTTAAAAAATATATTATACATTAAAAAAGCCCGAAATTCATATAAGAAAATAAAATGGTATCCGCTCCTCGTACCTCATTTTATCGTCTTCGTCGGACTCGCTATTACGATTGTAAAGTCGTTCGGGAAAATCCGCGGCCGTTTGCCCCATGACGTCTTTGCGCTCGCCCCGCCCTGCCGATACATCAATAGATATGTTTAGATGCATTATTGCGTTAAAGGCACATGTGTCACACGTCTACACGTCTTCGTCACGTAGGGATGTGGCCGCCTGGCCATAATTGATCCAATCTTTATTGCCTCAAGGGCGTAAACGACGTATGAAGTGGCTATGTTGCGCCCTTTTGGCACGACATAGCCACTATCCGAATGTGAAGAAAATACCAGGTAGGTATAGCGCTTACGCCCTACCGGCAGTAGTCTGCAGTAGTCCATCGATACATATTGGTTTTACTGCCGTCGATCTAAACCGTTCGTAGTAGACAGCACTTCGAGTAGGGGTACAACTTTAGCGAGTCTTAGATCGCGAGAGACCAGAGATAGTTTTATACGTGTCACTCAGCTAAAATGTATTCTCTACTCTATATATAGAGGAATATAGATCAGGAAAAACATTCAACGCATAAGGATTGTAATGTCATCGAAAGTACTATATTATGTCGTGGGGATGACAATATTTGCCAATTGGTAATGCGTCGCGGAGCCGGTCTCGTCACTGCGAATGAAATCGAAGTCCTAGTGTACTAGATGAAAAATATGTTGGCCGCTCCTCGTTTCAAAGTTATAGACGTTGTACTTTTTCCCGCATTCGTCATTAATCGACCAATTATTTTACTACCATCTTAATATTTGCTATGAAGAACCCGGCTAGGAGCTACAAGAATATTTATCGAAATATCGATAATTAATTTTCAAATATTCCAGATCGCGCAAAGCTATAGCAGATAATAAAAACAATATAGTTCGTTCGAAAGACAATATTTTGTCGGAAAACAACCATTAGTAGTACCAAATTACCAATGGAAAAGTGAATAAATCACCGATAAACAAAGACAAGACTTTTCGAGTCGATAATTGTAACTTTTTCAAGCGCGTACTTTCCTCGAACTCGCACTCGCACTCCTGCTGGAGGGCGACCTCTGAGCGGAGCCATTGGAATAGTTTTCTCGTTAGAACTTCGTTTCGTTATATATTTGTATATTTGTTATAGTTTATTACCACTTGCGACATTTTTTATGATTTGAGATATCTGTTATGATTAGCCGAATTTGTCACGCTTAATGTTACGGCGTTTGTTACAATTGATGTTTTACGCTTTACAATATTTGTTATGATTTATGATGATTTCAGTTATACTGCTATATGTGCCTAGAGAACCTTGGTCATATCGCATAATCAATCTATTAATTAATTCACTAATTCTCTCTGTTTTTACTGAGATGCGCTAGCGTTTTCTTTTTGCCCTGATCCTTCCCCTCAACGTCCTGTTTCTTCGGTCGCTTTTTTTCTCATTTCTTTCCTCGTTTTTCATGCTTCCGCTATACTATATTCATTTACCATTTTTACGAGGTAACGTAATCGCACATATTCAGGCCACCCGGTACTTATATACGAAAGCGGGCTCTCTCACGTTGCTAGTCCTAGATTAACTGAAAACTCATCGAAAGGATGAAGAAAACATGTCGACAAGTGAAGAAAGGTAAAGACTGAGAAAACTGGGAGAAATTTACATCTGCGAGCTTTAAAGAGGACCGGAAGGTACTAGAAGAAGGAGGTGCTGCAAATATACGAGGACGTATGTATGTATAAGAGAACGCGTTAATAGAACCTCGTTTCTTTGATACTGTAAGAAGGAATTACGAGTTACCCGAGAGAACCGGCCAGTAATTCCGCTTTCACGAGGCTCGAGTGTCCAGAAAGATTTTCCGGGTGGGTGGAAAGAATGTCGAGGATATTTTATTTTCGTATACCAGGAGTGGGTATCAAATCGAACTTTGACGCCCATTGATAAAATACATGAGTTTTAATACATATTTATTTAGCTGAAATTTAATTCCATCGACGGTATTGCGTGCTGATCGATGTATACTCACTATTTTTATCATCGGCACACCGCTCTACAAGCTCTACCTAAAATTACTAACATCTTACTAATGAAGGAAAGAAAAAAGTATTAAACCCTTTACAACAATACACGTATAAAAAAAATATGTAGGACGGACAGAGGGCATAGATATCAAGATATAACAACAGCGATCGTGATCTTTAACTAACGATTACAGAGATCTACTTTATCGACTTACGAAAAAAGAAAGAGAATAAACTATGTTATACTTTAACTACTTGCGGCTCAGCGCTTCGTAAATTAGTTTCGGCACTTTGAACGAAATCCATGCTGATTAAAACAAGCCCATTGACGCCCTTAGAACCCGAGGGACGTGTTGGGGGAGGATTCCGCTCCCAAGCCCCCCGAAAAATGTTCGTTCGGAACATTTTGCGCGAGCGCTTCGCGCTCCGCATAAGGGCGGAATATGAGATATGAGATAGAATTAGAGATCTAACGTAACCATTATTTTTCGCCAGTGTCAAGTGACGAAAAAAATTACCATCAATTGACCGTCTTTTTTATTCCAGAAAATGTTCGTTATGCCATGATCGTCATTTTTGTTCGGCGTCACAAGTGTTGCAAAAACAGCAAAAAATATCCGTTTAGTTGTGATTTGACCATCATTTTTTTTCGGTCCCAGAATCCGATCAACTTTTTAGCAGTCTGATGATTTCAAACGAAGTTTTCTCCCTGGTTGATTTTGTAATCATTCGTACTTTCATTTCTTATTAATTGATTCATTAATGAAAAAACATTATAAAATTAATACAATTTTTTTTTTCTGATAAACGAGATTGGTACTTTGTTAATTTTGAAGTTGGGGCCGTGGCGGTTTTTAGAGTTACAATGTTGCTGTTGTCAAAATGCAGTCATTTCTGCACCGGTCAATTGGCGTTCGCGCGACAGTAAAATGCCAAAAAAATGACCAGTTACAAAGTCGGCGCCCATCTCTAAACGTGATTCTCCACCCTCGGAAACAACTGGGATGGATCAACACAGCCGGTGTATATCAGCTAGAAAAGCGAATTCGACGATAAAAGAGGCTTTCTATTCAGCTGTGTCATATTTTCATAACGAATGTATACAAACATTAATTGCCAGCGTGAGCAAAAATCCGTGAATACAATTAGCAAATGGAGAAATAATAATAAAAATAATGGACAGATGGCGAAAAGACATAAGCTTATGCGAATAAAATTAAAAAGAACGAAACAATTATTGCGAAGTGCTATGAACTTACGCGGATGATGTTGGAAAAAAAGATTTTCATTAAATATATCATTGTCGGTAATCACATTCATAGGGGATGTTCCATATTCGCTGTGTATATTCACTGATATATTTGATGAGTAAGTACCTACACAAGAAATATAAAAACTTTCAGTTCACAACAAGAATATGTATGATTTTTTGTCTAAAAAACCTTTTTTCTTTTGTAAATATATGCATAGAGATTTTTATACACAATGTTACTTGTGCGTACTTGTCATCTAAAAATATAGTGACTCTCTGAATTTCGACACTGTAAGTCTTCGCAGTCCAACGATACAATGCCCTACCGACATCCAGGTGGACAAAAATCTTCTCAAGTCCTTGCGGACTCATAATTAAGTGCAGTTTTTTAATTTTTGGTTGGTTAAAAATGTCTAATTTAGGATAGACATGTAATATGTAAAGTGGAAAAAAATTAATGCAACTGATTTTTGTTAAGATTTCTCACTTTCACTCAATATTGAGATACGGAAGACGATTTTAATAGGCACTTTCCTCTAAAAGGGTGAGTACCTAAAAATGCAAGAAAGGAAAAAATGATGTTCAAACCATCAAAAACTTGGCTCAACGTTCACCACGTGTTCTCAAAGATTTCTTCTTCAGACTTCAGACTCAAACAGACTTCAGAGTTAAAACTTTCAAATTGTATGCACAAGAATTAAAGGAAAGATATATAAAACAATTTACGAGAAATGGAATGCTATCAAACGAGACAGTAATGAACAAAACGAGTGATCGGAAACGAATGTACGGAGAGAGCCCGAAGGTATAATCCCATTCACGAACAATAGCTCTAATTTAATTTGCTTCAAGGGCCGTCAACTTTTTGGGCTAAATGAAAGTCATTAGCGTTTTAGTCCAAAAGCTGAGCGAACGCTGATAATTTTGAATATCTCAAAAGGGTTTAGTATTCTTGAAAAATGTAGATTAAAGGTGTTGCTACCGACTGAGCCGAGGCAGATATGGAGGAGATTTTACATCGCCTGAAGGATTTCGATCGGACAATACCGTGAACGGCTTGGCTTTATTTGCCGATCGAGTCGCGATTGTATCCTACGCTTACCTACAAGTGGCACGAATGCTGATTAGCAACTTGGATAGCAAACAAAGTATCTATGAGTAAGCTTCAAAATAATATTTACGATATGCAGATATATAAGGTACATTATAGATATAATAGATATTTATATGATAAATAGAACAAATTAGCTTCTCAACTGCGGCCACGGTGCAGCATTAGCGGCATTTAAAATCTAATATACGAATTCAACTCTAAAATTCAAAATTCAATACAGAAACGAAAAAAAATAAGTGTGCTGAGTTTCACGTACTTTAGTAATTAAATCCCAACTCTATAGATAGAAAAAAACGGATTAAATATTTGTGGATAGATATTAATATAAAAGCGGGAACCCATCGTCTTTAAGCAACAACAACAAAAAAAAACATTTTATTTCCTCGGTAATCAACATGTGGTGCAATAATCGACAGCTCTTACTCGATCGATGGCTCTTAACGCTGTTCTGATCATGCGAAAAACAAAACCAAGATCCGAATATGAAAAAATTGTGGGACGTTATTTTTTTTGTTTTTTTTTTTTTTTGCTCGAAATCGATGGATCCTCCCCGCAACCCTGAAGTCAAAGTTGAGTTAATAACTGCGTGTAGAGTTCGGGGTTTAAGGAAAAGGTAAAAAAAACAAACGAAAAACAAAAAACAAAGAGATGAGAAATAGTAACAAAAATAGCGCATAGACAGAAAAAAGTAATTGAGCGTAAAAGAACAGTTGGAGTCTTACCGTAGCCCTCAATCGTTGGACGACATAGCCTTGCGTTAATTATCGGGGTGGTGTGGAGTGCGGTAGTGGGAAGGAGGCCGAATTAGCGGTCCTCGGAGACACAGGCTCGCACTGGTACACAGTAACTGTTGGGACTACGCACTCTGCTTGGTTGGTCCCGGGTCACGTGTGGCCCGAGAGATTCGTGCGGATAGTTGTGGCGTTGAAGATAGAGTTGGTTTTGCGGTTGTCGATGTGGATGTTGGTCGATCGTTTAGCGTTTCGACCGAGCGAACGTCTTTATTTTCTCGAGATAATTTTTTTTTTTTATTTTAGCGTAGCACGCATTTTTGGCACGATGTTTTCGTACAAAGGGAGTTTCAAGGAGAGCCGGAAAAGAATCAAATTAACGAACAACGAATTATAGAAAATTATTAATCCCATAGTCTTTTTTTTTTTTTTTTCTTCTCACATCGACCACTGATTCAGCCAATTGCACGATTAGCGTAGATTCGGATGTATAAAATAATATGTATGAAATTTATAAAACTTAAAAAAAAATATTTATAAGCATCGCATGTGAATTTTCAGCAGGGATTTAGCGTATAAGATAGACAGCTAGTAGTGCAGCTCATTGGTATTATATTAACGTAACAATTGAAACATCAAATTAGTTTGAATTATTAGCTCGACGCCAAACTATCGTCGGGCTAATTACCAAGGTTCGCGAAAATAATACATATTTCTAATGTCGCGATATAGAAATATCAGCACGATTTTGCTTCCACATAGCGGAAGCTTTTTGTTGTTGTAATACGTATATAGTTATATTGCATATGTACATAACGTGGGTGGTCAAACGGACTTTCAGGCAGGACAGATCGTAGGCAAGGTTTAATGATGATATCAATTTGGCATACGAGCAGCATAGCACAGCTGGGATTGTGATATATATATTTATATATATATGTATATATATATTGTGACGTGGTACGTCACAAGCCTCTCCCCAAAATCGGCTCGAGTCCGCCGCTCACCCAACGCTAAACCCGGATATTTTTACGCTTTTTTTCTTCTATTTATTTTGTGTAAGATAGCATGTAAATACCCGTTTTTTCCCTCCCGTCACCCTTTTGTTTGAATGTGCGCGACTCGAGGACAATATCGACATCCCCCCCCCCCCCCTCGACGGCCCACGATCAAGGAACAGCAAAGGAACGAGAGCCGACGTGCTGACGCCGAGGAAGGTAGGAGGATCGTGGACGAGGGAAAAAGCCGCCTACAAGACCGTCCCGAAAGGCCTCGAAAAGCCCGTCGAAAAGCCCATCGAAAAGCCCGCCGAAAAGCCGCCACGGCCCGTCGGCCTGCCGCCCGCTGAGATCGCCGATGAACGGCATCGATTGACGATCCAGCGGGGCCTCTGTTGCCACCTCCCGTAGACCGGAAGAAAAACGCCCGTCTATGACTCCGATTACCGACCGACGCTGACGCACAGGTGCTCTCGTCCCCCACCACCAGCGCCAACGTCGACGAAGAAGAAGATCCCGCCATGTCCCTTACTCTCCGAGCCGAGCCGCGTGGCGAGCGAACGTGTGTGTGAGACCGGGAGTCATTAATTTTAAGTTAAAAGAAAGATTGTATAGCGAGTGTGACAATTAGGAAATATTAAGACGACTCGGCTAACCCTTGTACAATCGATTAGACTCCTTACGGAGAGTGAACCCGCCCCTACGACAAATCAGCGATAGCCCAGGGATACGATTTTGGACCGATATACGGAATTTATAACAACTGAGGCTGTCCGCTGATTTGAGGAAATTTTGTAACCGAGATCTACGTGTATGGAATTTGAGTGAGTGAGCCCCGATTTTCTCGTAAGTTTTTGCCCGCATTTTTCCCAACCCGTTTGACCCGTTTTCCTTCCCCGAATACCCCGTATTTTTGTAAAGATTATTAGTAATAGACTTTGCCTCGTGGTCGACACGTGCTCGACATTTTTGCACACGAGCAAAGAGGAATCGCGCGCGTGGTGAGCGGCGTAAAATTCACATAAGTGATATTTAGTTAAGATTATTATCCCCAATTTCCCCGAGACTCATAAATTACGAATTTTTATCTATTTTGTTAGTATTGAAATTTTTACCTTTTTTTGTGTGCCGAGGTAATATTGTAAAGAAGCCCTGGACAGTGCCTGCGGCCTGAGAAGTCTCATCCCCCTCCCTCCCCCATTCCCGCTAGCCGAGTGCCGTGAGAGACAAGAGATTTTTCTTCTTTTTTTTTGTTGCTTTTTCCGATTAATAAATCGAGAGTCCCGGTGCTACACCGTTACAGTAGCTGGCGCCCAATAAAATAGTTAACATTTTGATTTATTTCTCCCTTTTTGATATTTTTCTGAGTTTGGCAAATATTGTGTAGAATATTAAGACCAATATTGTGAAGAATATTCACCGGCCAGCCCCTCCCCCCCTCCCTACGATTGACCCATGCGAATTGCCGTCCCGGCAATTATTATAAGCTATATTATTTTCGTAAGTTTTGTTATTAACTATTTTCCGATTTTCTTATTTCCCCCCGAGTATTAATCATTTTGCTGTTTTCTTATTTTCCCCCGAGTATTGATTATTTTGCTATTTTCTTATTTTCCCTGCGTATTGATTATTCCCTTTTTGTTATTTTTGAATTCTTTGCCCTTTCTCTTATTTTCGATTGGTTATTATAATTGTTATTGCGAACCCTTTTCTTTCTTTTGGATTATTATTGAGATTGTTTATTCTATTTTGTTGTTTACCATTCACCGAACAAAGTTATTATTAAAAGTTATTTTTCACGTTTTCTACACAAAACTTTGGTGTGTTATTTCCCCCTTTTCCCTCGCCCTAGATTTCCCGGTTTGCCCCGATTTTCAGATTGGAGAAAATAAAGTATCATCACAATATATATATATATATATATATATATATATATATATATATATATATGTGGCTCACACAGTGGTTTCAGCGATAGTTAAATGAGAGACGAATGTCGTGTACGATACCGCGAAATACTCCACGGAACTTCAAATAAGTTTAAAAAAGAAAACTGAAATATATTTATCTATAAAAATGTTGCGTTCTCCGATGACCCGGACGATGACTCCTTGATGACCGGGTAACATTAATGGGTACGACAAAAAGCGTTTGAGTATCACGTGTACCAATAAATACCGTTATGAAAAGGAACACATATAAACGGACGGATATAGAGCCTGCGTAGCAATTCACAATGATATAGGAGTACACCATCGCGTGGGTCTTCTTTTCAAAGCATCGGAAAAAAACTACAAATTTTCACTCCTTACAGTAAAGAAAAATTATCATTACTCGATTTATGATATATAATGGGTGAACCGGGTGCTTCGTTCGCTCGGTCCAAGCGCTTGATGACGACGTGAACGGGCGAATCGAAAGGATAATGTGCATGGACATAGATAATAAAAAAAACATTGATAATAAAATAAATCGAAGTAAGAGCTCAAATAGTTTAAAATTGAGTGATTGACTATTAAAATATAATCTCTGTTTATTTTAGTATCATTATCAGTAAATGATGTAAAAAAACTAAAAAAAAAGAAAAAATAGAATTTGTTATTTTTGTCGAAAGAAACTGCTTGCATAAATTAGTATTCAGCCGAGATATTAATTAGCCCACTTACACATTAATCGATGATTCGGTATAGTACCAGAATTATAGCGATCTTGTAGAATATCAAATGCTTTGCGATGACGATTAAGCGATATAGCTATGCGTGATTTTGTGCGCGAATGTGGTATCCATAGGTGGTAGTAAGTGGTACATATTACATACAGCATAGAATATGGGTCGAGTTATATATAAGCAATGTGCACAGATAACATTGCTACCACAAATGACACGTACTGCTGTTGGAGGATCGATGGTACACACGGGAGGCGAGACTCTTATCGACGAAATGGATGCTTGTTTATATAGTATAGAGATATTATGGACCGACGAGTTAATCGTGGTTGAACATATACACGTGACAATATGTGCATATATATATCCAACAGTAATGTAAGCAAAATCGTTAAGTTTAGACGTTCCAATAGTGAGATAGACAGAATATGCGAGACTGTTATTAGGATGTGACAATGACCATGGTAGCAGCGATGGAGCCAGATTTATTTATAAGTGACGAGAGAAAGTTTACGAAAAAGAGAGATACGGAAAATATGATAACGCTTTTGATTTTTCCTCTTTTCCGTTTATCTCACTCGTCCATATATAGGTATGTATTTAGTAATGAAGTTACTTACGGCTTACGCGCCTCTTGTCGTTCGACAAACTCATCGTTCTGCCGAGTTCTCCCTTAGCCGTGGCTTTGAGCGACCGCAGCATTTCCTCTGCGTCGCGCGGTGGCCTAGTACAAGAACTTCTTCGACGATCGCGGTTGTAATAGGCTATCGTCGCGTCAGTTTCGCCCATGCTACCACCTATAATTACAAAATTTAATATTCAATAACTAATCTACGCTAACAAGTACGAGATAAAATTGCGAGGGGTGTAATACAGATGTAAAAACGATTCACAGTAGAGGGAGAACGGGGCAAAATGGAACATGACAAAAATGTTTGATGTACGCGAAAAAGTTATCTCATCTCAAGGGCTGCCCCGCTCTCATTACGTCAAAGGTCTTAGTTTCTGGCGTCCGATCTTTATTCGAGCAGTCGAGCAGTCGAGCCGGCGTAGAATTTAACAGAGGGAGAAAAATAATGAATTACGTTTGCTATCCGTGCCACCTTGGCTCTGGAAGCTACTTCTTCGACTTCCCGGCAACGATCTACTGTAGTCCTTGTTGAGCTCGTAGGGTTCGATTTCGAGTTGCTCCGACTGACTCGAGCCTCTCCTCGAATTTGCCTGCCAAGCGTGATCAGGATGAAGATAATACGGTTCCGGACTTCCACTGTCGCTCTGGGTATCGTCGCTGTAACTTCTCTCACGTATGTCTGTACGTCGCAGCATCCTCTGGGCTATTTCAGTTGATATCGAGCCACGGGGAGAACAGAACGGCGATTTGCCCGAGCGCAAACCTCGAGGATCCTCCAGGCGATACCTGTTCCGATGAATATATATCCTCAGCTTATATATATATATATATATATATATATATATATATATTGATCGGCGATAATCAGACTCCAGAGCTGAACATGTAGAGAATTACGTGAACAAAAAAAAGTGTGCGTTTAACCTTTACGCACGGTTGAAGTGAAACTTCTCAACTGTCTATGTTACATTCTTTTTCTTCGTCGATGATATTTATTTTAGCCTTTAGCCAATACGTTTACTTCATCCGTCGTCTTAGTATGTGAAATAAAAAAGGCTCCGATAAACTTATGATGGCTAAAATATGACACGCGCCCATTACTTTGTATTTGTTCGAAATATTGTGAGAAAACTGTGTAAATTATCGAGACGTGCCTCGCAGTAAATTCTATACGGACTTTATATTTAAATTGAATTATTCGCTTAAAAATTAAATCAGTGACTGAAAATAGTCAGCCGTAAAGAGTTGATAAAAATCACCAACCTTAATCATGAGTAGTTGGTCATAATTTTTCTTTGAAATAGCCATATCGATGACTAAATTTATGTGAATGAATTTAATGACAAGTGCTACTTTATTTGGAGATATACTACATTATGTGGGCGAGTATTGTATATTGTATAATTGTGCGTAAATTATCTTTGTCTTCATGGATGATGCGTCATGTGCGTCGTGCGACTTACTATACTCTGAAAAGAAGTTTTACTTTTTCGAAACGTAAAGTAGAGTACAACATCTCTCGTATAGAAAGAAAGAAAGAGACTTACCAAACGGCCCGGTCAGTTTCGAAAGCGTTCTGCAGATCCACAGAGCACTCGCCAAGATAAATGGTATCCCCGTCTGGTAGACAGTCCCAGAGCGTGACTTCGATCGTACGATCCATAAGATCCTCGCCCGATATACACGGAAAAGTTAAATTTGCGTTCCAAATTGGATTTTGAGTGGACTTGGATACGTCAGTCTGAAGAGTGCTCTGATCGCCGCTGGAATAATAAAAAATCATTGTTTTGTTTTATTTTACGTTTACTACTTAGCAAATTAATATTTTTCAACCCAAAAGATGCTATTTAAAAAAGTACGTTGCCACAAGGTGCTCCGTTAACACCAAAGGAATATTCAAACTGTTACTTTGAAGGTAACTTACTGTTACCTTCTTTAAAACCTGTGTGTTTGTGAAGTTATCTTCAAAGAAACAGTTACAGTTACAGTGAAGGAGTTATTCAAAGGAATATTACCAGGGGGGCAGGAGAACGAGTTTCGCATAAGCTTGAGGTGGCAGAGAATCGTCTCGAGTGCAGAGTTCGTCAGCCGCGAATAGAGACACAGCGAGCTCCCGCCTATCGGCCTCGTACCATACTTGAATCTGTACCCTCCCAGTCACCTGCTTGGCGATTTGTTCCTAAAAATCGTACCGAGAACGAGATTAGAAAATAACGTTTTTTATGTCCGGAGAATATGGTTCTCATGTTCTTTTCTCCGTTGCGTTGGATGTGATAGTTTACAAGACACAACTTATTCGTGGGCGAACGTGGATACAACAAAAAAATTCGATCAACATCTTCGAGATATTTGTTATAAATATTGTAACAAAATTATTCGAGAATGACGGACGAAGAGTAAGTTTTATACTCAGATATACCTATAACGCCTGACCTCTGGCTTCCTTTGTCACTTGGATGTCCAAGAAGGAAAGTTTCGGAAAAAGTCGAGCATCGGAATGCACGCACACAGTACCGGAGCATTCGACTAACCGGGATTGTTCAACTTCTCATGTAAAAAGATGGCATAGACACGTATCTCATCCGAGGTGGATATAAAGATATGAGATCGAGACGAGTGAGGTCGGGGGATCTTACGACTAGAATAAGCGAACACGTTCGCCCACGGCAATGCTTCTTGGTTAGCTTTAAAATTTCCACTTTCAACTCAAGGACACATCATATTATACAGTTTAGAGTACGTATATAAATTGTGTTCTACATATACGTTTATGTACTGTGTATGTACATATATAAATGGTTATATAGCGTATGAATAATATGCATTTTGCATGCTTAACATTCGAGGGTTAAATCGTAAAAGCTTCGTTTATCTGCTACTAGATCTACATATCAAACTTCACTAGTAGTATAGACAGGGAAGAGCCGGACAAAATGAACACGTATCCCCACTTTTTATCCAAGAACGTTTTTTTATGTCTCGCGAAAATATTTCTCATGTATATTATGTTATATAATAATATAATGTATATTATATGTATATAATAATGTAACAGTGCATTTTGCCTCGCTGTCCCGTACTCACTCAGGTCATTGCATTGATCGGAAGATATTTTACGAGAAGAGCGATGATTAAAGCACTATACGTCAAAATGTATGGAAAAAAATAGAAACAGACAGAAAGTAGTGAAGTACAGACGACAGATAAGAAGAGAATCGCTAAGATATTTAGAAGACTGTACGAAACCTGGGAAAACGAGGATATAATATCGGGAAACAAAAAATTCGTGCGTATTATTTTCTCCGATAAATTTTGTAAGATTTATCTTTTACCCCTATAACGTTCGTTCGACCATGAACATTTTAACGTCCTAACCGCAACCGTATATTGTTCATCCCGGTCGTTTCTCATTTCCTATTACATTAGGTGAGGTTCCCAGTGAAGGCAGAGAAGGCAAAGCGAAACATACAAGCGATAGTAAGGAACCAAATCCTTCTGGACTTCTCCATCTCGTTTTATCATGATTTCCCGGGAATTTATTTACTCGTGTTAGGGAAAATTTAGCTACGTAAGCGAGATTGGTATTAACGGTTCACTAGATTTATCTCCAATGTACATAGTTTCATACGGTCTTTTTTGTCGTATTTCTTTTTTAGCAGCAGCGGAACAAAAAAAAACAGCGTATTAACTCTTTGCTTGAGGGGGCGGGGGTTGCTCGCGCGAAATAAATAAGAAATAAAATTCCGGGAGCAAAGGGTGTAATAGGATTTTTTCCCCAGTGATACACTCTGAATGAAAATGTCTCTCGAAGGCAAAAGACAATCGTCTTATATATTCGTTTAACACCCGAACAACCGCGTTTATCCAAGATAAGAATAGCTTCGAGAATCCTCAAATGGCTTCATCTCTGCTCATACAGGTTTCGAACGTAGGTGGCATTTTTGCATACTATTATTAACATCATCGCTCTACGAGGATTCTCGGTAACGCACTAAAAATATTATATAGAGAGAAGTGTCCAGTGTACTGATTTTTTGTATGTAATGTTTATGGTTTTTTCTTTTTTTTCTTGCGAGACATTCGAGACACACTCGGGAGAGTGAAATTTAAAATCGATAAAAGAAAGACAATAATGATAAATATATAGGTATAACTTATCATAATAATAACAATAATAAAAATAATAATAATAATAAATATATCTAGTAGTTACGCTAAAACATACTAGATTCGTGCCAGTTGGGAGAGTAGCGTGAGGACCAGTATCATTATTATAATATTTATATCATATGCAATAATGCAACGCTATACTTTTTCACATGACAACTTACATTTCCTCTTTCGTGATTCGTCTGCGCTTATCGCTTTATTCGGTTCAAATTGCGTACGAAACAACAGAGTACAGCCATCTGCTAATAAACAAAATCAACTGCTAATAAACAAAAGGGTGCAAATCGTATGCTTTACCATGGGGGAAACACCCTTTGTCTGTTAGCAGTCGAGATGTGCATATATATCTATACATATATACATATATATATATATATATATAAACTGAAGAATAAGTAGCGATAGTGACAACGGAAGGATAGTGACAACTATAAGTATAGAGAATGTACAGAATAGAGTAGAGAAAGCGACTGGGCTGTGTGGGCTTTGTCAGAAGAAAAAACAACAACATAATGCTTGCATTATTTACTGCGATATTAAGTTTTGCATGAAAACTCGTAACACGACGAGAGAAATGAAAATCGAGCATCAAATCAAGACAGACAAAAGGTTCGTGAAATATAGTAGTTATTCTTTTTGTCCCAAGGCTTCACAGATAATCTATTGTTCAGTTATTCATAGACTTTTTAATATATTTCTCCTATGTATAATTTTTTTATTCCCAGCTTACATTCAGTTTTACACATAATGTTATATTTAGTCGCTCACAGTCTCTTTACGTTTATGTTTATTTTATTTAATTACATTGTACGCTTGTCGGTCTACGATGACTAGTGAATAAATAACATATCTTCCGATCGAACGTCGTCGGGGCCTCTGTGACAATATTATAATTAAGTCATTAGTTTATTATAATTTTTTTTTCACCTTTACTCGAATTTCCATTTGTAAATCACAGTGAACCGTTGTATGTTAAATGGTTTTCCATTGTCTCGAGTAATGACTGTTATCACGCGAATCAATAAAAGTTCAATATTTATTTACTTAAGCAAAATGTTGTCGAGTACAAAAGTTTCGTAATCGTCTCAAAATTAGAAAACAATTGACGCAACTCGCCCCAACTGACACTCGTTCTTTAGTTTTTTGCTTGATATATTTCCGCCTTTAATTGTTGTAACTAGAGATACACTAGGACCTCGATTTTTGCGCCCTCGGTTTCCTCAACAGTCCCCACCACAGAGCGAATATCGATCGGTGCAGCAAGCTATGGGCCATGCTCTACACTTAGTATGTTTGGGGCATGCGGAACCTCGATTTTTTTAAAGTGTGATGCGGAACCGGTCCCACCACTGCGAACGAAATCGAGGTCCTTGTGTATGTGGAATTTAAGCCAGCAGTATTCAACGAATGGCTATGCTTTTGCGGATTGGTCACAGAGTGAGAAAAATTAAGACGTTACATGTAAAGTAAGACGGACAAGCAAGGATATAAGGGGGGGGGGGGAGTGTCTAAAGGAGGAATTCGGCGAGAAAATGAAAGAAAACAAATAACGTGATAGTTACAAGTTATGAAATATACGAGACCGAGGCTGTTTCCCACCCAACACCACGAACCTATTAAACGCACCTCCACCTACCGATTTTTGTCTAATGCTCTCTACCCCTAGAAGCATCACTTACTTATGCTTTTCTAATACTGTAATAATGAATAATAAATTCGTGCAATGGCAATAGTAATATTTTTACAGATATTATGTTTTCTTCTTTTCTCATTCTTCGAGGTAGAAATTCGTAGGTAAACGTTAACAGATAAAGCTCATATAAACGAGCACATCGGGGGAGGTGTTTTAAATTTTCTTATCTACGTGATCGACAATTAGGGCTGAATATGTTAACATTACTAGTTCATTCAAAGAAATATCAAATAACATCAAAGACAAATTTCCATAAAAAGCCATTAGAATTTGTTTCCCTTTATTACAGAAGGTATCCGATCGAAAAAAATGCCACTCGAAAAAATGTCACATTGAATATACTTTACGAATTATTAAATCTATTTTATGAATGATTAAAATCGAAAATTGTATTAAAGATTTCTAAATGCCACGTGAGTTTCTGCTTCAAATCTCACTGCTATCGGTTTTCTTTTTTTCGTTATAAATGTGTTCTCTTTCGTGTAACTTTACCTCGTGAATAGAAATATCGAGAGTGGAGCGTAATATGGTAGCAGATTACTGCACGCAGCGACATGTCACTACCGTTGATTGTACGAGAGCATTTTTTCTTTTCCGTTTTGGCCTGGAGCTAAGATCCGGCGAGATACCAATCGCCAAACGTGAACTGAGATGTGATTGTACCAATACTATAAGAAACCCTATCCAATTCCTTCCTGTAAGCAACGCGAGTTATTGTTTCAAATTTTCTTAATCCACGCCCCAAAAGTCCCGAAAAAAACTGAATAACTTCTACTCGCCGACTGACGCACACCATAAATATAAAAATGAATCGAAAAATTCGGAGATAATACAGAAAAAGGTAGATATTTCGATAGATAGAAGAAGAAAAATAGAGATAGCGTGTGCGTATGTATGTGTGCGCAACAGATTGTGACACAGCGAATATAATAGGGAAGTAATAATATATAATGTATTAATTTATGCTAGTGAACGATTACCATTTCTTTTTTCGTTCGTTCTTTAATCACGCACACGCACACGCACACGCACACGCACACGCACACGCACACGCACACGCACACGCACACGCACACGCACACGCACACGCACACGCACACGCACACGCACACGCACACGCACACGCACACGCACACGCACACGCACACGCACACGCACACGCACACGCACACGCACACGCACACGCACACGCACACGCACACGCACACGCACACGCACACGCGCACGCACACGCGCACGCACACGCGCACGCACACGCGCACGCACACGCGCACGCACACGCGCACGCGCACGCGCACGCGCACGCGCACGCGCACGCGCACGCGCACGCGCACGCGCACGCGCACGCGCACGCGCACGCGCACGCGCACGCGCACGCGCACGCGCACGCGCACGCGCACGCGCACGCGCACGCGCACGCGCACGCGCACGCGCACGCGCACGCGCACGCGCACGCGCACGCGCACGCGCACGCGCACGCGCACGCGCACGCGCACGCGCACGCGCACGCGCACGCGCACGCGCACGCGCACGCGCACGCGCACGCGCACGCACACGCACACGCACAGCACACGCACACGCACACGCACACGCACACGCACACGCACACGCACACGCACACGCACACGCACACGCACACGCACACGCACACGCACACGCACACGCACACGCACACGCACACGCACACGCACACGCACACGCACACGCACACGCACACGCACACGCACACGCACACGCACACGCACACGCACACGCACACGCACACGCACACGCACACGCACACGCACACGCACACGCACACGCACACGCACACGCACACGCACACGCACACGCACACGCACACGCACACGCACACGCACACGCATAAATATCGAGCGTGCAACCATTCGATTATTTACAGGTCAGACGTCCTTTTCCAATTTTTTTCACATTACTCGTCAACATCAATATATTCATCTATCAATACTATATATATATATATATATATATATATATATATATGTATATATATATATATATATATATATATATATATGTTTATGTGATGTGCAAACGTCTGCATACCGTTTGTTGTTACTGTATTCAAGTGCATTCACCCATGATAAGAATCCCCTTTTACGTCTCGTGTACAGAACCTTCTCGTCGCAAAATGTTTTGTGGTGGTAAGTTTTTTTTATATTTATTTTTTGATGTATACGTGGCTCGGTGCGTTTTGTGATGAACACCATAGAATAACTATTTAAATCATAAATGAAACATATGTGTAAGAGGGGTCCTTGTCATTTTTACACTGCATTACATCCAGCAGAAAATGGTACACGTATACTATGTATACTACGGATAATTATTTACAAAATCATAAAAAATTTTCGTTTAATGTTTCGTTTTTCTTTTCATATCTTCTGCTGCACTTGCCATACCCTCAGTATATAGGGGCCGTTGTTTCTATTACATTACAACTTAGTCGCAATGGTACACACATTTTCATAGGATTTTTTTTTTTTCATCGTTTTTAGATGGGTTAGCGAGACAAAGAAAGGTGTGAATAGATTAGCGTGGAATGAAAAAAATGGATGAAAAGGAGTTGTAAGAAAAAGTGATGCGAATGTGACGATATATATATATATATATATATATATATATATATATTGTGACGTGGTACGTCACAAGCCTTTCCCCAAAATCGGCTCGAGTCCGCCGCTCACCCAACGTTAGACCCAGATATTTTTACGCTTTTTTCTTCTACTTATTTTGTGTAAGTTAGCATGTAAATTCCCGTTTTTTCCCTCCCGTTACCCCCTGTGTGAATGTGCGCGACTCGAGGACAATATGGACATCCCCCCCCTCGACGGTCCACGATCAGCAAGGAACAGCAAAGGAACGAGAGCCGACGTGCTGACGCCGAGGAAGGTAGGAGGATCGTGGACGAGGGGAAAAAGCCGCCAACAAGACCGTCCGAAAAAGCCTCGAAAAGCCCGCCGAAAAGTCGCCACTGCCCGCATTGCACACGCTGCCCGCCTGCCGCCCGCTGGGATCGCCGATGCACGGCATCGATTGACGATCCCGCGGGGCCTCTGTCGCCACCTCTCGCCGCCCGGCCATGACTCCGATTACCGACCGAAGCGGACGCACAGGTACTCTCGTCCCCCACCACCATCAGCGCCCACGCCGACGAAGAAGAAGACCCCGCGTGGCGTGCGAACGTGTGTGTGAGATCGGGAGTCATTAGTTTTAAGTCAAAAAGAAATATTGTATAGTTGTGATAGGCGAATAGCGAGTGTGAGAAAATGACTAAATATTAAGACGACTCGGCTATTCATTGCACATCGATTAGACTCCTTACGGAGAGCATAACCCGCCCTTACGACGAATCAGCGATAGCCCAGGGATACGATTGGAACCGATACACGGATTTTATAACGACTGAGGCTGTCCGCTGATTTGAGGAAAGTTTTGTAACCGAGATCCAAATGTGTTGGGTGAGTGAGCCCCGACTCTGTTCGTAAGTTTTTTCCCAAATTTTTCCCGACCCCTTTGACCCGTTTTCCTCCCCTAAGTAACCCGTATTTTTTTGTAAAAATTATTAGTGATAGACTTTGCCTCGTGGTCGACACGTGGTCGACATTTTGGTTACGCGAGCAAAGAGGAATCGCGCGCGCGTTGAACAGCGTAAAATTCGTAATAAGTGATAGTTTTATTCATAAGAGTTTTTCCCTTCCATCCCATTAGGACTTTGAGACAACTTTCGTATAAATTAGTATTGACCGAGGCAAAATTTGTAAGAAGCCATCGGATTCGTGTACCCGCCCCCTGAGCCCTCTCCCCTCTCCCGAGCTAGCGAGACTGTCCGTTGTGACAGATGAATTTTTCGAGTTTTTGAGTTTTTGAGTTTATTGAGTTTGTTTTATTTTTCCTTTTTTTTAAAGAGATCCGTGCCGTCTGCACGGACTGTTATGGTGCTACACCGTTAAAGTAGCTGGCGCCCACCCGAGCCCATAATTTCTGTAGTATTTGATTTTCGTGCAACCTTTGTCTGACCAGCTCCCGGACGAACCCCCCCTCGCAGTCCCCTTTGATTACCCCACAAGGCCCCCCTTAAAATCATGACAGCTCCGCCAAATTTATTCCGAATATTTTCCCTTTTTGCGGCCCCCTTTATTGGCGTTCTTCGAGCGTGTTGAACCAATTGCATTTTCGCATTTTTCCCAATTTCGTCGAGTATTCTCCCCGCGACTTTCTCCTTCCCCCCGATTTATTATTTGCGAAATTTCCCCAGATTTACCGTCCCATATTATTTGTAATCACTCCCCGGTATTATTTTCATTTTTGTTTCTTTCTTCAACGGACCCGTACCGGCGTTGAAGCGACTGTCATTAGCAACTTTTCGACTTTTGTTATTTACCGATTTATTATTATTGTTACCAAGCATTCCTACAACTTTGTTATCATTTCTTAGTTCCTCAAGTTTCTATTTTTGTTATTATTTCGCAATATTAAAACGATTGTTATTATTGTTCCCGACGAGTACCATTATTTTGCTTGACCCTCCCCCTCCCCATCTCGTTGCACGATTTTGGCCCAATTTTCAGTTCGAGCTTGTAGATGATTTCGCCCTTCCCACGGGGGAAATATTGTCACAATATATATATATATTTATATATATATCTAAAACGGTCACTCTTGTAGGCTCAATTTATGAACTCATTATACCGGCGTCTTTGGCAGCGTCCTACGACCTTTCGATGACGTAGGCATTTTCTCGGATTCCGATTCTGCAATTTGATGAAAACAGCTTGTCATTCGTACTTGAAGTAATTCCATAAATTTTTCGCGGACGTTTTCTGAGTTTGATATTGAAAAATCAATTTTTCAAAAACCCGGCCGCTATGTCTTCCATTTTTTAAATCGGCTTATATCATCACGATCTCAATAATTTTAACTTTTGCCTACTTGCCTAATTGAAGTCCCATGTTGCCCGAACTCTTTCCACTGGGTGGCACCATTCCCGGATCATCGAATAGATCGATCCTGCGTTGAAAGAAAAACAGTAAAATAGCACACAAAAAAAAGATTGATGAAAAGAAGAAAATATCAATGAGATTAAACCAGTGACCCAAGCGTTGTTTCTTCGTGCAGGTCGGTTACTTTTTTCATTGTCTCCAGAGATTAATATTTTTCTTCGTTTTCGTTTCACAAAATTATACTAGTTTCGTTGGTACGGAGTTCGAGGAAACTCACATATCAGTCGCGTGTTCGACAACGAGCTCAACCACGTCTCCGGTGTGTTCCATTATGTGCGCCACATCCTCAAAACTTCGATCGATTAACGGCACACCTTCCCATTCAAGAATCTGAATTTAAAAAAAAATTAAAAAAGAATGGTATGATCTGATATAATAATGACGCGAAACGACAAGTACATATTTGGTTCATAAAGATAGTTGCCCAATGGTACTAACGATTTTGTATAAATCATTCTACATACGCTCGAATATTATAGACTGGGTCAAATTGGATTCTTCTATTTGAGATGAGACTTGATTTTTTATTTAGTATTTAAATGAATTACACATCAAAGTTTACAGTCGTATACAATGTCGATCACTTACCTTATCGCCCTTATGCAGTCCTGCTTTCTCTGCTGGTCCTCCAGACACCGTACACACGATAGCCGCGTACATCATACCGTCCAGGCTCTTTTTTCCACCGACAACTCGCATACCGAAGCCTCGGGCTGTAACGATAGTAAAAAGCGAGATCAGTGCGTGAGATTCATTCTTTTCCATATTTCAATGGTCCAATGGTGGTAAGAGAAGAGCGAAGAATGGAAGGGAGTTTTGACGTTGCCGGACGACGAGAGCCGATGCCCCAATGCTCCAACATCGAATAGCATAGCATCGATTTTCCAATACCCTTCGCTACCCCGAGCATAGCACACTCGCCTGCCCTCGAAGTGACCCACCGAAATTGGTGTAATTATCGTTTTTGTACACATAGTGTTTTTCGTCATTGCTCCAATATGAAATGGCAAGGGTCACACGATGCTCGGAGAGTGGAAATCCAGTTGGTGAATTTTTTGTTTTCAATAATCATTGCAGGAATCTCGACCGTGGATCGAAAAGTTCCGAGTTAGGGGAGAGATTCGTGTCCAATAGCAGGTAAGATGTAGTTAATGCGAAATAATTATGACAATTCATGTAAGAAAGTTCAGTTTAATTAATCACTGCACGATTCACTTTTGGTATAATGATATACCAGAGCGGATAGCGAGCAGTCCTGTCGACGAACCGCATCCCTCTGTCAACCGACGAATATGTTCGCGGTCTGAGTGGGTCAATCAACGCGATAACAAATTCGTTCATTTCATTTCAATTGCGATGTCAACCTCCCCGATAGAATATAAACGAGCTCTCTTCTCCATATCCCTCAGACTTTCCCAATAACATCCAAGCATAAGCTTGGAATTAGATGTTATTGGGAAAGCAAAATGTTTCAATTTGTTCAAATGTTTCATTAAACGAATCGGAATAATATTGATGAGTTGGTAATGGGTTTTCCATTATTACTACAGGCTGTTCCCTCCAATTATCAATTCGATTGTGACAATGGACACACATTGTATTTCCGAGTCCTTTACGTGTTGTTATGTACGAGGCTTATCGATTGACATCCTCGGACGATGACATCGACTATCACTGGAAGATAATCCTATCCCTGCCACGAATGCCACGCGGCCTGTGTATTTAACATAATCTACTATACACCGATTTACCGCTCACCTCGTATCGATTAGTCATGCTCCGGGCTTGTACGATCGATAATCGTTGGTTAAGCCATGTTGTATCCAAGCGAGATATAGTCATGTTATTATTATTATTTATTCACAGAGCAGGGCGGTACTTCCACTTGTTTGGTGCATGCTACTTGTTTGACATTTGAAGTACGACACTTCAAGTAAATATGTACTTCGATTGCGACAAGTATTTAAAGTACTCAAAGTACCTTGTACTTGAAATACGTGGTACTTGAAGTACTTTTCGTTTTCCCAAGTAAAACTACTTTCACGATATTCTATATCAAACATTATTTGCTCTATTCACGTACCAAATTTAGTTACATCGGTTCCAGTTTACTCGAGTTAAACTGTTAGTATTGATGAACTAATGATGAAGCAACGCGAGACAAAACGATGCAGGACACCGTGGGACAAATGAGCCACCAAAAAATGACTCACGGGCATTTTCATGTTAAGGGGAGTCGGACAACACGAAACTCAACGTATGTCCAATAATAACAGGAAAGAATATACAATACAGGGTCTGGTCCGACGTTTTAGAATCGTTTTATCGTGCCGTTTGAGGACGTTGAAAAACAGCAGATAATTGTTTTTTTTAGGACACGCTATGAAACTGTGAAAATATCATTGTTGGATGATAAACAATAAATTATGCCTTCGGCAGCATTGTAGCCGCATTATTTGCTTAGGGGGCCCATCTCGACCCCTAAGCAAATAATATATGCGATAGAAAAATCATTCCAGCTACCATTGCTCCGGAGAGGGTTGTTTTATGTATTATTATAGGCAATGCAGCCTTGCCTGTCCACAGGCTTCACCGGGATCGAAGCAAAGCGCGAGACAGAGGGTTTACCTGCTGCGGGAAAAAGTTTGACGCGAAGCGTGAAAAGCCTTTTTCTCTTTATTTATTTCTTTTTCTTGTCGTTACACACGTGCTAGACGTCATGTTCATTCAATCGTTATTCCCCCTTTATATTATCCCTATTGCCTTTGCGTTTATCTTTCTTTTCTTATATATTTAGTTATTCTTTTTTAATCTTCATAGAGTTTTACCATTCATTTTCAGCAGTTTCATGTTTCATGTAAACTTTTGCAATTTACGATAATTTTGGCATAGTTAAATATCGTGAATATGTTTGCGAAATTGACGCCGTAATACAACATCTTTACTCGAATAATGTCTTTATTGCAACGCGAGTGATCCAGTTATTATAGTTTCGTCGTTGTTTTTTTGTCTTCCCACGTTCGTCTGTTTTTCCCTCTTTCATTTTCGTTCCCAATCACTCGCAAAGGAACATGAATTCGAGGTGCACGTCGTGGTCGTCGGATCGCATGTCCATGGCTATGGACAGTCTCGCGTGACCGTCTGTAATTCCGCGAACGGCGTGTTGCTTCACCGCGTTGCGGAGGCCGTCGCTGCTGCCGACACTCTGTTGGCTTGCTCTACGGTATCGGATTTCAGAATAGTAGAACCTGTTGAACACAGTTACGTGACACGCACTCACTAAATACCATGAACCGGACTGGCACAACGAGGCGCGAGACTTACCGATCATACGGTGCAACAATAACAAGATAAAATTTTGTATACAGCTGAATAACCAAAACAAGCGCAACAACAACAACAACAACAACAACAACAAACTAACAAACTAACAAACAAACAAACAAAAGTAATAAAAACAAAACACCACCAGTGGAACTGTATGCAGAAAAAAAATCTAATTTTTTCATTATTTGTATCTCGGCATAAACTACACAATAATTATATATAATTGCATACATTTAAAAAGTATATTTAATTGCATAAAAATCGAACCAAGGACAACAAAAGGTTACTAAGAATTTCAAAGGGAACAATTGTTTTAAATAAGGAAAGAATAATTAAACAGGCTTGCGCGAATAATGGGAGTAGATATTGAAACAATTTGACAACGTATTCGATTCTCTTTCTCTCTGTACCATAGAGAGATAGAGAGAGATAGTGGAAAAAATTATCACTTCTATATATTTTTTTCTTCATTCAGTTGTTAAATTGCAGGATAAAGCTGAGCCGAAAGTAGGTCTCTCCGATCGGAATTTCGACATATTATTCGGATGAATAGAAAGGACTGTACAGGGAGAAGGCATTTATGTATAGAGAGAAGCAAGCGTGGGTGATGGCGGTGTGAGCGACGTTTAATTATTCCAAGCGCATTCAGCGAGGGTCCGTTCATTTTCTGGTCTCGTGTCGAGTCGTGCATACAATGAGAAAGGTGTCACATGCAAGTATACATTGATAGATAGATAGATTCGTTTCGCGTTCTGACGCCTGAGCCTCCTAAGGACACCCGGTATACACATTGCGTACGCTAGGGAAACGTTGTACATCGATGGCTTAATGCCAAAAGACCACATAGACTGTGTCTATACCGTATGATAACGGTGAGGAGGACATTCTCGGATGCAGGACTTTAAGGTGATGACTGTGCTTGATGGCGAAGACGTAGACGGAGTATATACGTGCGTCTTCAGTATTATTCAACTTTCCTCTAAAAAGTATAAAATTTTTATTTTCATATCGATTTCTCGCAATGTTCCTTTGTTCGCATGGCTCTTCTATAGAAAAGGCTTTTCTGTATTTTTGGCTTGCTCGTAGAGGAAGCTTCGCGAATAACGGAAGAAGGGTTTAATTTTCAATTGTGATGAGGAAGCGATATGAAAATTTCAATTCACAACTTTTATCAACGCCAAAATCGTGTTTGACTTTTATGCACAACAGCTGGCCGCTCCAGGCCCAGAGTAAAACAATACACTACAATAACACTTCAGTTTGTAGGATCTCTACTCGGCGTAAATAAATACATGAAATTATGCACTCGGCAATTTTTTTTTTTTTTTTTTGCTTCCTCATAGAGGTAGCTTTGTTTTGGTGAAAAAAAAAAATTTCGAGATTTTAATGAAAACGTGTTCAGAATGTTCGAAAACATCGAAAAATCACATTTAGAAAAAATGTCTGTATGGATGTATGTGTGTGTATGTGTGTGTGTGCCAGGCCTCCAAAATTCAATCGTCTATAACTCAAGAACGGTTTTATCAATCGGGTTGAAATTTGGCTCACACGTAGAGCAGTTGAGTGCCTCTGTTTGTTACAATTTATGCCCTAATTGAAACATTCGTTCAGATTTTATGAGATTTTGAAATTTTTGAAAAAAGTGTGTTCGCGCTCTAGCTTTCGCAAATGTTGAGATTCTGGGCTGAAACTTTCTACAGAAATAGACCAACATCAAACAATTTTCGCTATTGAATTTGGTACGAATCGGTCGAGGGGTTTCGGTTTTGTGAAATTTTCGATTTTTCAAAAAATATCTATTTCACTCTAGCTTTTACAATTTTCGAGATATTTGCCTACAAATTTGTACATAAATAAGATATTATGGACTCGTATTCCCTATTAAATTTGGCAAGAATCGATCGAAACGTTTAAATTTTATAAAATAAACCAAAAAAATCAGAAAATTCGTACCTCACAAGAGACGATTATTTTTGTTTTAAATACTGAGAAAGAAGCTAAATAAATGGTAGATTCGAGATTAGTGAGAAAAATAGATTAAATATAGTGCCTGAGCGGCGATTCACTTTATAATTTTTTTTTAATCGCACTTCATAACAGACGTACGTATCTGTTTTAAATATTCATGTAGAAACAAAAAAAGTTGAAAATTGGAATTTTCATATGGCTTCCTCATAAAAGTTGAAAATTGAAAGTTAAAAGGTGAAAATTGAAAGATGAAAGTTGAAAGTTGAAAGTTAAAAGGTGAAAATTGAAAGATGGAAGTTGAAAGTCGAAAGTAGAAAGTTGACAGTTGAAATTTTTATATCTATTCGTCATAATGTCCGTTTATTCGCAAAGCTCTATGAGGAAGCATTTACTACATTTTTGGCTTTCTCATAGAGGAAGCTTTGCGAATAAAGGGACATTATGACGAATTGATATAAAAATTTCAACTGTCAACTTTCTACTTTCAACTTTCAGCTTTCATCTTTCAATTTTCACCATTTAACTTTCAATTATCAACTTTTTTTTTTTGTCACTCGATTTGTATCGGAAAAATCCAAATGATAGCTCTTTATGCGATGCCATGGAGAAGGAAAGAAATCGTCGTTTAAAAATACGCAAAATCACTAATTTTTGCAATATTAGTTATAAAAGTGACCGAAAAAGATTTTCTTTCACTATATTTAATTTATTTTTCACACTGATCACGAATCTTCCAATTCATTTTTGACTTCTTCCTCAATATTTGAAACGGGGTCTGTTATGTACTGTAAGGCACGAATAATTATTATTCTTATTATTATTATTTTATTTATTTATGAAATTTAAACGGGTGGATCGATTCTTGCCAAATATAATTGAGGACATGGGTCCATAATAATTTATTTATGCCGATCCTTAACAAAATCAACAGCACAAATTGTTTGATATTAATCGACTATTGTAGACAATTTTTGCCCGATAACTCACAATTTGCGTAAGCTAGAGCGCGAACACATTTTTTGAGAAAATTTGAAGATACGATAAAATCTGAACGAATTTTTCAATTCGGACGTAAATAATAACAAACACAAACACCCAACTGCTTTACATGCGTGCCAAATTTCAACCCGATTGATAAAGCTGTTGTCTTCGTTCTCGGCAGTCGACGCGTTCGCGTCGGGATGTACCGGGGTAACTCTTTGGGCTCATTTGCCAAACGAAAGTTGACTTCGTTAAATGATAACAGATAAAATAATTATTTATTTAAGAAACAAGTTGATTAATTTTGTTAAAGCCACGAGAATCTTCTCGCATCGATACTCTATTAGAAATACCTAAACAGCACTCTCAAATTTCGATAAATGCAAATATTACCCTACAACTGGATATGTGGGCCATCAGATTCCTCGATGTGGTTGGAAAAGCTCAAACTACATTTTTTAAGCACGTCTCTTGTACCCCCAAATGTACTTCCGGGCACTACTGAGAATAGAACTAGGTAGACAAAAAATGCTGCATATGGAAGATACAAGACTACCGAAAATCTGCTTTAAACGTCAGGTTCAACTCTACAAGAGATACACAGCGTTAAATAAGTATAACTGGGCTGGACTTGTAGCCGAGAAAATTGAAGAAATAGACCCCGCGTTTCTGGACTTGTTTGACAACCTTGACAACCTAGTAAATATTGATAAATCCTTGTGCCCCGAACTAGTAAATGGCAATTTTTCTAACAGTTACAAATAGTCAATGGTAATGTCTCGAGTGGTTACCATTTACCAATGTTTACGCTCCAAATGGTTACAATACGCCAATGTTTATACTCCGAATAATTGCCATTCGCCAATGGTTAAATTACGAATGGTAATCATTAAAAGTGTTAATGGTTCACCATACATACCATTCAGAGCGAATTGTTACCACTAATGCACCATTCCGATTCGATAGTAACTATTTGACGACCAGTTTCATTTTCATGAGGGAAACTGAAAAGGGTTTCGATATAGATACTCAAGCTTCATTTCCTTTTTTTATCATATTTTTTTTACGTACGCAACTTTCATTTAACTAACCCATATTAGTGACATTTCTCCGTATTAATGGAGAAACATCACTAATATGCGACGGCTTTGCAACATTATCCACTATACTAATGTTGCAAGCTGTCCATAAAAAATCTATAATACTGCGGCACATATAATACTGCAGGGGGGCGAACCGCTTGTTTGTTTGTTTGTTTTTTTTTTACTGAACGTATACGCTCACTGCCTTTCGGAACGTTACTTAATCGATTTCCATTTGCCTTATAACGCATACTATATAGACCGAGGGGAGAATCTCACGCCTGGCTGTAATCTAATGAAATGTCTCATATCTTTTTGAAGAAAATGTCCCCATTTTCTCAGCCCCAATTTATGCACTCTTGTTCTAATACCATAATTTTTTTTTGTAACTGGATAAAAAACCGCGATCCGTATTTTTAGCTATAAAAAAATGTAAAATTAACAAAAACAAATATTGTGTACATTTGCGAACAAGTAATATTTTTGAAATAAACATACACGCTATGTATAAATAGTAGAGTCTAAGAGCATAAGGGCAAATCGGCTATATGTATAAGCATAGCGTTCTCGCCGTTTTCGCATTAGGCCGTCGATATTATCGCAGTTGTTATTGTTGACTAAAAAAATAACACTGGCAATACTCACTTCTATGCCCTTTGTCCAGAATCTGGGAATCCCTCCGCAGCACGACCCTCCTTCTTGTACTCACTCTCGAATCTACAAAAAGAAATTTCGAAGGGAGACTCTTGTTAATAGATTATTATGAAAACCGGCGTTGTTATTATAGCCTATATTTCCACTATCATAGGCATCTCCTTATCTCATCTTTACATCGTACAGTATAGGGAAGAGCGAAGCAAAACTCCTGCCCTACTTTTGGATAAGACTTTTTTTTATTCTGCCCGCAAAAAATGTATAAAAATGGTCCATGCTGCCCCGGTATTACAACGTTTTGTCCCGCACTTTCCTGCACCGCTGCATCGTTGCCGGCACAGATAAAGATTAATGCACATGTACTGAGGCCGTGGGCCGGACATCGTGACACAAAGTGCTCTTACATTTGGCAGCAAATGTTCTGTCTGCAGCACTCCCTCCCTCCCTGTTAGGGAGGGAGGGAGGGAGGGAGGGAGGGAGGGGGAGGGAGAGGGAGGGAGAGGGAGGGAGGGAGGGAGGGAGGGAGGGAGGGAGGGAGGGAGGGAGGGAGGGAGGGAGGGAGAGAGAGAGAGAGAGAGAGGGAGAGGGAGAGGGAGAGGGAGAGGGAGAGGGAGAGGGAGAGGGAGAGGGAGAGGGAGAGGGAGAGGGAGAGGGAGAGGGAGAGGGAGAGGGAGAGGGAAATTCGGATACATTACAGGACGGAGAGACTTAACTCACGGAGTTTTTAAGGACTTTTCGCACAGTTTCAACGATTTTCCACTCGATTGACTGTAAAGGCGGTTCCGGCGCTCGAAGAATCTGGAATTGTCCCTGCGCATAACTATTTCATGCATCCGCTACGATGGATTCGACGGATGTAAGGTGAACGTACCAATGTCCGGATATTTAAGGCGATATCTATCTTCCAACCCAAATTTTTGCTATCATCCATCGATCATTTTTCCAAATGGCGGTAACTAATCTGAAAGTTTGCGTTTGTAGTTTTCAAAACGCATGCATTAAATACTTTTTCAATATCTTGAAAAATATGTATTGTGTCCCGATTTTCGGACAGTAGATATCCCAATATTTCAGACAGTCACAAATTCTGAGAGGACTCTGCATTTTTAAATTTTTAAAGTGTGATGCTTGAAGTAAAAAAAAATGTACATACGGCTACACACGTATAGCCGTCTCTTAATGTTCAGTTAAAGTTTTGTAAAAACAATTATTTTTCTATCGATATATTTCAAATAAATTATTATTATTATTGTTATTATTATCATTACTAGCAATCGGGCGCTTCGCCCCTGAATGCTAGCTTCGGGCGCTTTGCGCCCGAATGCTAGCTTCGGGCTCTTCGCGCCCGAAGGAAAAATACACTTGTTGCTCTCGCCCTCCACTCTTTACTCTCCGCTTTCCACTTTCTCGCCGCTCTCACCCTTCGCTTAAATCATCTACTCTCACCCTCCGCTCTCACTCTCCGCTTTTGGCTCCCCGCATACCCCTTCCGTCCCTTTCTCAATCTTTTTCTCGACTGTCTGGTAGTGTGTTCACAGAATTAGTGTTTATTTTTCGTTTGGCAACTCTTTATTAACATTTAGATGTGATTGCCATGGTCCATCTCGTGTTATTCACAACCTAATTACACTGTCCTAGTATTTACCCAAATCCCGACGGAAAACCATGGCTAAAAAACGTGGGAAGGACAGTGTGTACATTCGATAAGCTAATATCCCGTCAGTCAACCTTTAAATAAATAATATACTGATTACGTAATACATCTTAAATAGTTAATATCCATTATTATAAATTGTTTCATTAATAAATATCTATAGAGCTTCATGTCCTTCCTATGCCAATCTGTTACGTCTTCTATGTATCTATACTGCCATCTAAAAAAGAAATGGCGTTTATTAATTATTGCTATTAAATTGTATATGTTTATAATATAATCATATTAAAACTCATTTACCATTTGGAATATTAGATGTCGTTACCATTTACCATTCGAAGTATTTGAATTTAGAACCATTTAGAATTTCCATTATTTCCTTTCTGCCTTTTGCTGTGAACACAAAATCAAACGCAGAAATACCCTAAGGAAATCGTAATGCTAATTAAAATGGAATACAGATACTATACATATATACACTATATCTATAGCCTCTATATATATATATATCTATATATATCTATATAATCGATATATGATATTAAGCAATCGGTATTTACATATCTATATACATATACAGATATACACATATTCTATATATAGTCTGTATACAAATTTATATACTTGATTACTTTTACTGAGATCAGAGGAAACATTACATGGAGGTGTAACCAGTTCATTTTTTTGTTCAATATTATTCGAATATTTCTTTATATACAACATTTTTCGTATAAAATTTATCATTTTCCTTACTATGAGAAACACATTTGCCCTTTTCAGTAATATGTATTTTCAATTTTTCTTTCGATCGTACTCTTGATAAAGCAACATATAACTGACCATGACTGAATACTTTGTTTTTAAGATATATGCCAACTTTTTCAAATGATTGTCCTTGTGCCTTGTTTATGGTCATTGCGTATGCTAATCTAATAGGAAATTGCTTTCTCATCATTTTAAATGGGAGTTCATTATCTGTATTTGTTAATTTAACTCTTGGTAGTAAAACATTCTCACCTTTACATCTACCGGAAATGATCTGCGCTACTAATAAATTATCCATCATTTCAGTTATTACCAACCTTGTTCCATTACATAAGTCACTGTTAACATTTAAATTTCGTATTAAAATGACTACTGCTCCTTTTTTTAATATCAAATTATGTGGCGGAAAACCACTTGGAGTTATACTATTCATATATTCGACAGGAATTATATTTCGTAATTCTTCCAAGTCACTATCATTGATGTCTATACTCAGATATTGTCTTTCCGTACCTTCCAATTTTTTTATTATTTCATAATTTAATTCAAATACATCTGAATTTAACGGTGCCAAAATTGCATAATTATGTACTTCAATATTATTTTTGCTAATATTTTTACCATATAATTCTTCAGTTATGTGTTTAGTGGCTAATAAATCCTTTGGAATTTTGATTATGTCACTTTCATTTTCAAAAGTTTCATTTATGCTTCCGTTCCCTGCATTCAATAACCACGACATAAATTCTTCTTGATTTTTATCAACTCTGATTAATTTTCAACTGTATTGAGACGTGCCTATGTCCCCCGGGCTCGAGCCGGCCCTGAGCGACGCGACGGGGCACCCTAAGGACTCCCACTTGACACGCCGATGGTCGAACGTTCTAGAACGTTCGAGAGCGTCGCCCCACGCGAGCGCTCGCGGCGCGCGCCGAGAGGACCCCGCCGTGGGGGAGCCCGCTAGTGGGGACTCGCGCTCGGTAGGGAGAGCGAGCGTGCCGTGTGCAACGCCGGCAGCGGGTATATAAGGCGGTGCACGGCGCCTAGAAAGCAATTATTATTTCTCTACGGTGACGAAGAGAAGGTAATTCAGAACCCCCTATCCTACCGGTCCTGTCAGCTTTTGGTGACATTAGCATAGACAGTGTACCATCCGAGAGACTAGGAGTAACCGGTGGTGACGTCGGCCATCCTAGTTTTCTCATCCCCGTAGCTAGAACGGATAGTCAGGTATCCCGACGGAACTGACCCAGAAGCGAGTACCAGTGGGGTGGTGGTGACATCACGAACCACGCAGCTCTCGTGGAAGCGAAGGTTTCGGCTGAGGTCCCGGCCGGAGGTTCGCACTTACGGTGCGAATTTAAGGTTTGGAAGATTAGAAGTACGACCACGGTTTAATCATATCGAAACTAACAACCATGCAAAAGTATGAAATAAAGATTTAAATACAAAGCGGAACAAGGTAAATTGTAACGTTAAGAAACAGGAGTTTAAATTGCTGATTTTTTTACTAGAAATCTCAAAGGGTCGGAGATACGCTTTGTCTCTCCCTCGTTTATAAAACGACGCCAAGAAGAATAATTTCATCACTTTGTTTTTGTATCACGTTTCTGAATATTTTCAATAAATAATTTATTTTATATCTCAACCGATCGCCGACAAATAATTTCTCGCTCGTCCCGAACCCTAACGTCCACAAGTCCCCTTTCCCATAAGCTAGGCCTAAAGGTGCAACGTTACAGTATATACTTGAAATATTTCCACAATATACTATTTTTAATGCATTCTTCTATTATCATCATTCTGTTGCCGTGTTTGACTACCGGAAGGATTTGCCGCCAATCGCCCGATAATAACATTACTTTTCCTCCAAATGGTATTTTATTGTTCATTAAATCTTGTAATAACAAATCAATTGCCTATAAAGCATACTTCGGTGACATTGTAACTTCATCCCATATGATTATGTCAGCTTTCCGTATTATCATAGCATGTTTCGATGATGAATTTATATTACACGTTGAAGTTTCGTTTAATAACATCGGCAATTTAAACATTGAATGAACGGTCCGTCCTCCTTTTAACAAATTAGCTGCTATTCCCGTTGATGCTACCGAAATTGTATATCTACCTTGAATTTCCATCATCATAATGATAGCATTTAACAAATAACTCTTACCACTTCCTCCTGGTCCGTCAAGATAAAAATATCTGTTTTTAATGAAAGGACATCTTTTACCACATTCATTACTGTATGAAACACAACGCTTTGTTCAAAATTGTAAGATTCTTTTATTTTTATAATTTTGTCTTTCATCATTTCAATATTTAATTTTGCTAAATCGGTTACTTCATTACTGTTCTCGCCATTTAATATTATTTGCTCATCAAAACTTGGTAAACCAAAATTTTCCAAAGTAAAACCATGATAAATTAAGACTTCATTGATATTTTTTAATGCTATATTTTCTGCGACATTAGTTTGTTTTTTCGGATCAAATAAAAATTCTTTATACTTATTCCAAAGTAAATTCACATTTTGAGGAAAACAAAAAACACAAATGTATCCAAATAGCTTACATAATTCATTTGGAAATTTTAAGGTTGTTGCTTCGTCAAAGCATTTTTCTACCTCATCATCATTTTCTATTAAATTTCGCATCTTTGCTGCTTCTGTAAATGTTTCATATGTTACACCTTCATATGTCTTTAAATCACAAAAACTTTGTGCTCCGCGTACATGAAGTAATAATAGTCGTAAATTATACCTTTCAATTTCTTTGGGACTTACAAAATACATTCTACTTATGACTGGTTTATTATTCTTTGATCTAGGTTTCCATTTTTTTCTATTTATATCGAATACATAATGATCTGTCATTTCAACATATAAGTATTTCCTACCATTTTCATTTAATTTGTTTAATTCGAACCAAGCGGTGAGCGTAGTATTTTTATGATTCTCTATTGCTTTTTCTTCTGATCCCTCATAAAAGTAAACCAATTCTTGTCTATCTAGATGTACAGCTAATCTTACAACAGCATGAGATTGTTCATGTAATTTCAATTCAAAAATTCTATGCATAGCCTCGGGTGGAATTACGTATCTAGTTGACAAGTAATGGTGGATTTCATCATACCGAACTTCAGGGAATTCCGTTTCTTTTGTTATTTCTACCAAAGCACAATCATGACCTTTATAACAATATTTAAATAAATATTTTATCCACTGCACTGTTGAACAAATTTCAACATTGATGTGACAATTTAAATTTAATAATAGATAGGGATTGTAAGATACAATGAAATTATTGCCTGCAAGTCTGATAGTATTAACGCCCTTATAACAAATCACTCTTCCATTATTAGGTCTCTTATATATTGGGTATGAATTATGACCGAATGTTGTTTCTTTTGAAAATTCCTTCGGAAAATGTTTGGTGCATTTGTTTGTGTCACGATCCATGCAAGGTGAATACAAATTCTCTTTTCCACATGGTCCATGAACCATAAATTTTTTGACTAATTCGTATAAACGTGGATTTTTTTCCTTGTCAGGTATTTGAGCAGAAATCAACTTATCTATTGTTTCCGCATCACGAATAATATAATCTTTTTCCATAAAAATTAACATATGGACATGGGGCAAACCTCTTTACTGAAATTCAATAACATAAATATATGCACTATGAGTACCAAAAATGTGATCAGAGAATAACAACTTTTTCAATTGTTTAACTTTCAAATGAAATACACGAACAATCAAGTCTTGGCGATCAGATGCCGATTCATTTGCATTTAAATTTTCTTCAATTTCTGGCCATTTTGGATTGCATGTCATTGTTATAAAAAATTGAGGTTTTCCATGTTTCTGGACTAAAGACATTGCATCTAAATATAATTGTTGATATGCTCGCGGACTTGTCTGGAAAGATGATGGTAATATTACCATTTTCCCTGGTCTTGTGACATTATTATCATCCCCTAGTTTTTGTAAATAATCCATCAATCCACTATACATTTCTGATCTAAGAGTTTTTTGTTCTTTTCTAATATATTTTAATCTTTCACCTTCAATTTTGCTCCACACGTCAACTATGTACTGTTGCGTTAAATTTCCCGCAAATAAACAAGGATTAAATCGCCCTCTCCAAGATAGACGATAACTGTAATATTGTAATGGCGTTATATCTCGATTTTCAAAAGAACGTCTCATACAAGTTGTCCAGCCTTTTTCACCCCTCGGAAATAATAAAGGATATGTCATGGGATCAACATTCGGACTCAAACTTGAAATAGGCATTGATTTATCCCCTTTTGGATGAATACATATATCTCGATCAATTGGCGGCTCCCCATCATCACCAGTAAAAACCAGTGCTACCTCATTGCAATTTGGCACATTGAAACGATTTTTATCTAACCGTGAATCGTGTTTAATCCACATAAAAATTTGTTTAACAATCCTATTTTCAATTTTTGCTTTCGTTATTTCCTCTTTTTCTAAATCAGCCATCATTTTATATGCATTCGCAAAAGGATTTATGTCTCTAATCAATTGATCGAGATCCGCCAGTAAACTTTCATCCAATTTTAAATTAAATTTCTGTTTTAATCGTTCACAATTAGCTTGTTTTGAATCGATAACATACAACTGACCATATTTTCTTTTTTGACCCTCATCTGGATGCATTGCGAATGTATTATAATAAATTTGTCCGTGAACTCGAAAAACAAATGACCCTTTCCCAGCTGGTGTGTCCAATTTTGCTCCCATGCTCGCAAAAGCAAGAGCATTGTTATAAGAACGTATATTTTCTTTGAAATGTTTACTATGTTTACATTCACCGGTTAACAAATCTTTTAAAAACTGAGGATCATTTTCCAATTCGGGTAATTTTACTTTGCCTTTATGACAACATTTACTAAACTTTTTATCCGATGGTCTTTCTTCATCAAAATTTAAAGATTTACAAAACCGCAGACAACATCCATTTTTCCTATATGATGTTCGATTATAAAATGTTCATTTATGGAATCAATATCTTTTACACCATCCATACATTTTTTTCTCAATTTTCGACCTTTCCGTTTTCTCTGCGAATGTTCAATACGAAAGTCATCCGAAAAAATGGAAGAGGTACTGTCTAGACTATCATTGTTTGATTCGTCTTCAACACCCAAATTTTTACTCGTGATTTTATTTTCATTTACTTTTATGACTATAATTTTGTTTGATTTTTTGTCACGTACTTTTTGCGTTTTTGAGTTCGTTTTCTCGGAAGAATTCAAATAATGATCTTGCACCACCATTTTTGTTTTTTTACGATTATCTGCAGAAGATGATACATCATGATCTGAACTCGTGCATTGAATTTCATAATTGTTATATTTTCTATTTCGTCTTCGTTTTTGAGGGTTTGATTTTCGATTTTCTACAGAAACGTTACTGACATGAGTCACCTGAATGGGTACTTTACTACAAACATTGCGATTTTCTTTCGGCATATCACTAACAGTGTTTCCAAATATTATAATGCTGTTGGTTTTATTTGTATCTCGATTTTTGTTCGATTTTTTACGTAGGCTTGTTTTTTCTTTCTTTTCATTCCGTATCTCGAAAGAAATCGAATGAATTTCTGACGCCGGACATGTTAATGTTTTAGAATTCTTTTGGGAAGTTGACACACTTTGATCATTACACGATTTTCTAATTCGCTTTGTGTTACGCAGTTTTGATTGTTCATTATCCAAAGAAGTGTTATCGACCTCGATCGTCTGGGATAAAGTATCAACTTTGTGACGCTTTTCACACTTTCTTTCTTTATTTTTAGACCAATCTAATTTTGTCTCTTTATTTTTCTGTTTTAATCGAAGTTCAATCTGATTTATATTTTTCATGCGTTGCCTTCGATGTGGATGATTTTCCTCTGTAGACTCTCTATTCATACTTGCGCTTGTGTATGGAAAGTGTTCATACACGTCATTCACTAACATTTCGTATAGATGAGATCTAAATTTCGATGCATCATACAACATAGTGGATGGATCTGTACCCAAACTTAAAGATACCGCAAAAGCGATAGCAAATATTCCACAATCGATATTATTTTTTTGGCTTTGAACATTGTGAAATACTATTTTCGGATTAAATCGGAATAATTTCTTTAAATAGATACTTGCAGAGTTTTCCAATGATGTTCTATTTATGCTGTCATAGATGTGAATGATATTGTTTTCATAATAAGAACATATCCAATGTCCTTCTTGGGTTTTTGTATGATCTGTCTCGGAGAATTGGCTAATTTTCGTGTAACTATATAATATCTGAATGTGTTTTTCGTTTGCTTGTATCGCAGTAATTAATTCTGGTACTTGATACAACAGTGTTGTTTGCATTTTGAAACCCGTGTTTTCTTCCAATAGTTCACAAAATTTGTTCATATGTTCGTCTTCCAATTTTTTGGAGTGATTTGAAACGATTTCCCTCATTTCGGTATTTAGTGAAATCGATTTAGATTTCCCAGATCTTTCAGTTCCGCTTTCCATTTTTTATTTATGAACTATACCTATTCAACTATCAATATACTTAACTTCTTTTTTTTTCTTAATCCTCTTTTCCCAACTTTTCGTCTTTGTATAATGATCCTTTCCTAATGGCACGTCTATATTTTTCCTTCGTTGTTCGTTTTCTCTTTAATTCTGAAATATAATGATTATATTTTTCATTGCTTTGTCATAAAAGAATTTTGTGTGAAAAATATGATTTTGTAACCGAAAGTTAAAATTTCTTCAGATACTCCTAGACAGATCGACAGATCCATAGATCGACAGATCCATAGATCGACAGATCCATAGATCGACAGATCCATAGATCGACAGATCCATAGATCGACAGATCCATAGATCGACAGATCCATAGATCGACAGATCCATAGATCGACAGATCCATAGATCGACAGATCCATAGATCGACAGATCCATAGATCGACAGATCCATAGATCGACAGATCCATAGATCGACAGATCCATAGATCGACAGATCCATAGATCGACAGATCCATAGATCGACAGATCCATAGATCGACAGATCCATAGATCGACAGATCCATAGATCGACAGATCCATAGATCGACAGATCCATAGATCGACAGATCCATAGATCGACAGATCCATAGATCGACAGATCCATAGATCGACAGATCCATAGATCGACAGATCCATAGATCGACAGATCCATAGATCGACAGATCCATAGATCGACAGATCCATAGATCGACAGATCCATAGATCGACAGATCCATAGATCGACAGATCCATAGATCGACAGATCCATAGATCGACAGATCCATAGATCGACAGATCCATAGATCGACAGATCCATAGATCGACAGATCCATAGATCGACAGATCCATAGATCGACAGATCCATAGATCGACAGATCCATAGATCGACAGATCCATAGATCGACAGATCCATAGATCGACAGATCCATAGATCGACAGATCCATAGATCGACAGATCCATAGATCGACAGATCCATAGATCGACAGATTCATAGATCGACAGATTCATAGATCGACAGATTCATAGATCGACAGATTCATAGATCGACAGATCGAACTGAATGAATGAGTATGAATGGATAAATGACTCCATAACTATCCATCCAGAGGTATCCATTCAATCATCTATACATAACCAACCATAACTCGGGCAGCAAACTTCGCACTCGATAAAAGTCGCGCGCTTCTCTCCTTTATAACAAAATATACTACTTTACATAGCAAAATATACTTCTTTTCTCGATGATGCTCGTCGACCTTCGTCGAGTATCCTCGATGACCCGACCAAACCCTCACCAAAGAAATAAATGTTCAAACCAAAAATGATGTTTCGCTTAGATGAAGTTATTTTCACTCGAAAAACGTGATTTTAAAACCGAAAGGGACTTTTACCCTAGATGATGTCCATTCCAGTCTAAAATACTATAACATGCCACAGGAGAGGAAATTACGTATTTTCACCGAGTGTGAAGTTTGATGCCCGAGCGAGCGACGGCAGAAATTCACACGAGGTAAAAATGCATCTCCTCCATTGTGGCATACGAAACTTTTTTTGCGATTGCGTTAAAATAACCACATTTCTTGCGTCGCAAAATCATCATATTCGCCAATGACAATTACTCCCTCGGGAGTAATAGAGCTTCCAGAGGGAGTGATGACCCCTATTACTCCCTAAGGAGTAACGAAATTGTATTCCGTGAACAAGTCTCACGTACCTTGGTGGATTCTCCCGTATACTCGTTGACCTTCGCTGATGCTGAGAAACGCTCGCTGACCGATGATTCCACAGATCCTCGTCGACCTTCGGTGATGTTTTTAGATTGTCGTTGTCACTCTTGTATATACTCACAAACACAATCACTATTATTCACTACACATACAAAAATAATATATCTTTTACCAAAAATATATAACTTTTTCGTTGCTCTCTGTCACACGCCGGAATAATATGACAGGAATAAACGAAGAAGGCTCATGATTCAAGGCCTGCTCTTTTTTTTATGATTTCCAACGACTTCATTTACTCGACTCTCTATGAAACCGATGTTCACATAGGCTGCCAGAGAAGAGAGTTGGTTTATAAATAATTAAATCGACGAATTCGTCAGTCGTACGGAACTCGCGTGTAAATGCGAGTTCCATACGACCGATGAATTCGTCGGTGCGTTTAGTGGATAACCGCTAAACGCACCGTGGGCAAATGTAATCTTTATAAAAGTAATTGGTTGCGAATGCACGGTATGCGGTGTGTTCGATAGAAAAAATTGATGGACGGACGGACGGACGGACGAACGGACGGATGAATATGAATATTATACATTTATTAAAAAATACTGTCCTTTTTATATACTTTTGCATGTTTTTTAACATAATTTTTTGAAGTGTACAATTGTTTTATTCGACACTTTGTTCTCATAATTTGATTGCTTTTTAGCGAATGAAATACCATTACAAATGATAAAATTATTTAAAAAAAAAAACAAAAATGTCCACGATATTTTTCTTCGTCAAGTTTCGTCATGTCTTTAATCCTGCCGCTCTCATCCTTCAGTCTGCTCTCGGTCCTCGCTCTCTCTCGCTCTTCTCATTGTTCTTCGTCTCTCATTTCCTCGTCCTCTTTCTCCTCCGCTCATTCGTCTTGATGATTCGTCAATTCCGTTTGATAGTCCCGATTGAGCCGTGTCATCACCGACAATTCTAAATAAAATACAATACAAATAAATCCTACAATACATGATAATTTAATGTTATCAGATATACAATACACGCACAGAAATTCCGATGGGATTCTACCCGTCTGGATCGCCTGTTCGATTCGGTCGGCGTCCCATCCGTCCGAATCTATTATTCCAAAAAATAAAATAAATAACTCTACCGACATATATATAATAAAGAAATGTTATTCTAATAAACTCACTATTGCGAAATGTTGCCACCATTTCTTCATCCTCTGCACTCGTCCCGTTATTATTCATAATATATATCCTCGCTGCCAGATACAACTGTCAAATGAATATAACAACATTTTCACGCACAACGTTCATTTGTTTATCAGTCTATGGAATTTTGTTATATTCAACTGATACTTGATCCTACCTATGAGAATATTATCAATGATAATGGTTCTTTTTGTGTTTCGAGACGTAATACAGGCATAATATGTAGATATACGCGTGTATATGTCAGTACACACGAGTTTTATTGAATACATATATTTCTCCAGACGGACGGATGGACGACTGGATCGCTGGACGGACGGTCATGAAACTTTTTACCTGATTTCAGAGAATACAATTTGTATTTATTCGGGTTCAAATGTCAATTTGATGTCCATTGTATTATCAATCGGTCCGAAATCGACAATGGTACTCTCTTTGCGGAGTGCAATATCAAACGCCGATAGATACACTGGATTATGTCTAAATAATCCTAAACGAGGGATGGCCACAACATTCTGTATCAGTAAAATCTGCAATTTACATTAAAAAATTAAATTTATGTCATGTATCAAATCATATAACAATATTTCTTACCCTGTTCAGTTTCAAAACATCCAAAAATTTTGTTATGTCGTCATTAAACGCCACCAAATTTGCCACGAGTCCATTACTGGTACTTAAACGCACCGCAAGGTATCTTTTGTTGGACGCGGTAATAAATACCGGATAAATCACGGTCAAAAAACCTACGATACGTCTATAAAGAATTGGGAATTGTGTTGCGATTATTCTCGGAGGTTATTATCATGAAATCAACATTTACAATATATAAAAAGAGTATAATAATTAAAAGAACGTTGTCGCATCAACTTACGCAATTCGATCGTAGAGACGTACTCCCCTCAGTTCATCTATTCTAGTGTACTCTATAACGTACCCTTTATCCATTGTATATTTTTAAAAAACCAAATATATCGACTATGACGTTTAAGAAAGAACAAATGAAAAGGTTAGTCGTCTGTCAAATTTCATTGTAACTTCATATTCAATATATCCTGGCCTTTCAGTAATGCGCTCAGCTCATTGTTCCCCAGACCGACGAAGCTTGGGAGTAAAAAAAATGCCTACATTTAACCCGTATTACACCCGGAAACATGAAATATAATATTTCACTGAAATTGTAAAGTACTGTAATAACGATCCCCTCTACAGTACTCCCTTTTTCCTCTACCTTTCCTTTTTTCACACGACCACCGCACGACTGCAGCTGCCGCCTTTATCTTTTCACCCGCCGCTGTCGCCAGTCGCACCGTCGGGCATCTCGTCCTTTCTTAGAAGGCCCGCAACGCCTATCCCTTTATCTTCCCCAAAATTACATAACTCTAGGCCCGACCACTGCATTCCTTTTTCTCACCGCTGACCACTTTCCAGGAAACCGAAACATCTGCTTTTTCCAGTGTTTTCCTACTCCCACATCCCGTCCCCACTATCTACACTTTCCCACAGGATACACCTATAAGTAGCACCCTCCAACTAGGCTAGTTAGTCAGTAGTTTTCTGAATATTCACGCAGCAACGTCACGCTGTCCGATGTATAAGCGAAAATAAAGCATCTTGTGCTATTCGAATAAGTGTCTACCGCGTTTTTCCTTTCAACAATCGCGTTCCGCAGCCGAGGCGGCAGCTTCACCCGTCAAATCCTTCGTAATAAATAAATCCCGACATCACAGTACACATAAAAGCCGTAATTATTTATTACACGGAGCATATGAGAGAAAAAAATACGTCCAATAGAGTGCTCGCATGTACTCGCAAATATACGCGCGCGCACGTGCACCCATTTCGCGCATAATACGGCTGGAGAAGCCAGAACGTGAAATGTCCTCAGCACTTCGATCCAGCTTCGAGAGCAAATATTTTTGAATCGAGACGTTACGGGGCGGTTCAATGCTCACATTTAATGTTCCTCAGACGGACCCAAGTCAATAATACAAAAAATGACCACATTTGACATGTATTACGCCCGGAAATATGAAAAAACATCATCTCACTGAAATTCTAAAATACACAAAAAAAACCGTAATTTTTTTTTTCAGAGCATATGAGGGATCTAAATACGTCCGATAGAATACACGCGTGTACTTGCATATACAGGCGTGTAGAAATGGATATATTTCGCGGGTAAAATGACTCGAGGGACCAAAAAATAAAATGTCCTCAGCACTTCGATCCTCCTTCGAGAGCTAATATTTTCGAATTAAGGCATTGTGCGGTGGTTGAGCGCTCATATTCGTTGTTCCCCAGACGAATGCAACTCGAGAGCGAAAAAAATGACCAAATTTGGCCCGTATTACACCCAGAAGCACGAAAAACAGTGTGTCACAGAAGTTGTAAAATACACATAAATACCGATTTTTTTTTTTTTCAACACATGAAGGGAAAAAATGCTTCCGATAGAGTGCTCGCGGGTACTCGCATGCACACGCGTGCATACATGGGCATATTTCGCACGCGAATTATCGCGAGAGGCGAAAAAACAAAAAAAAATTTCAACTTTGAGACCAAATATTTTCGGATTGGCGCATGGGGCACCGGTCTGGCACTCATATTCGTCGTTCCCCAGACGGACACTACTCGAAAATACAATAAAAAGAGGGGGTCAGAAAATCACGAAGATTATTATATATAATTGTTATTAATAATATTATTTAAAATTGGCTTGAAAAATTGACCAACCTATATTAGGTCCCAGAACCAGCCGGGTTATAACTAAATTATAATTAAGCATCGTTACTATAATCTTTCCATCATAATCCGCTCACATTTCGCTGTTTACCCATAAATTACAAATGTGTCCCGTTTGGCTAAATCAATCCCGCTCGAGCCCCAAATATTGTTATTATTATCACCACACAATTAATCAAAAATCTAGTTCCCGAATAGGCAGACGAGATCGCGACGCAATTTACGGCGATCATGGCGGGGGATTTGTTGCCCGAAAACCCCTCGTCTATTCATTTCGTTCGAACCTTCTTGTCAGTTAACGGACGACGAATGAGGAGATGTGCACGAGGTTACGTAAACGATTGATGTGACCTCAGCCGGAGAGTGTCGCATTATCAAATCCTATTGCACACTTGTTGGGGCGAGGGTTCGGTTCAAGTTAGTCGCGTTAGTCAATGCGCTATGCGAAGAAACTGTTTGGATCCTTGTTTCCACTACAACAATTCCTTTTCTTCCCACTCTCTGCACCGTAACATTCTACACTACTATATTGTGTAGCTTGATTACGTAAAATGCTCCACACGACCCCGTGGAAATCGAATTCATATAGGTACCTTCCGCTCATCTGGTGGCGGCTAACAGTATAGTATTAATTATTAACAACACAATATGCATCGGTTAGATAATGGTTTGAACAATAATAATTTATCCATTGCTCCCTGAGAACGTCCGGAGACGGAGACAGAGACATCGCATCACGAACTTCCGGGAAGGTTGTAGGTGAGGAATGATGGTGGTTTCGAAACAAAGTGACTTGGTATGCGGAATCTATTTTTTAAGGATTAGCGCACCCTTTCGCCAAACCCGCTGGGCCTTTGGCGAGTAGACGGGCTCTCAATGCGTATGATCCGTATGGCGCTGCCTGTTATCTTCGACGACTATGGTCTTCGTCGTAATGAGGGGAAGACGCGGTCGATGGTTTTCGGATCTAGGCGGATCGTGAGCCAGCTGGAGTATGTCACGTGCTTCGGGATCCGTCCGCATCGATTACTGTCGTGCAGAGAGCTTAACACTATCGTGTACTAGCTCAAACTGTGTCGAAGCCGGTTGTCTGTCGCGGTAGGGCGGATTCTGGTAGCATCCTTGGTCTTTCCTCACCTTGACTACTGTTCACCGGCCGTTCATCGGCCATTCACCGGCCTCACTGCCGATCTGAACGATCGACTCCAGAGGAGCCTAGATCGTCGAGAACGTTTTATCTTCGGCGTTCACCGGGAGCAGCACATCACGCCTTCCTTTGTGCGGCTTGAGTGGCTCGGGTGATTGATCGTCGTGAGCTCTTTCTCGGGGTTTTCACATATACCGTGCAGAGGTACCGGCAGCTGGGAGACTTGTTCGTGCGCGTTGAGAGGACGGCGCGAGATCTGAGAAGACTTGCTCTCGATATCGACTGCGAGGTGCCGTTTTTACAGACTAAGGTCTTCAGTGGCACCTTCGTTGTCTCGGTCGCGCGATTTTTTAATGAGCTTTCACCGAAGGTGCGAAGGCTCGACTCGGTTAATGCTTTCCGGTGCGCGCTCCAAGAGCTATTACTCATTAGTATGGTGGTGGGAATTGAGAGGAGGGTCATTTTTCATCAATGTATTACCTTCGTTATTTTTCCTTCGTTATATTACCTTCGTTATTTTTCCTTCGTTATATTACCTTCGTTATATTACCTTCGTTATATTACCTTCGTTATATTACCTTCGTTATATTACCTTCGTTATATTACCTTCGTTATATTACCTTCGTTATATTACCTTCGTTATATTACCTTCGTTATATTACCTTCGTTATATTACCTTCGTTATATTACCTTCGTTATATTACCTTCGTTATATTACCTTCGTTATATTACCTTCGTTATATTACCTTCGTTATATTACCTTCGTTATATTACCTTCGTTATATTACCTTCGTTATATTACCTTCGTTATATTACCTTCGTTATATTACCTTCGTTATATTACCTTCGTTATATTACCTTCGTTATATTACCTTCGTTATATTACCTTCGTTATATTACCTTCGTTATATTACCTTCGTTATATTACCTTCGTTATATTACCTTCGTTATATTACCTTCGTTATATTACCTTCGTTATATTACCTTCGTTATATTACCTTCGTTATATTACCTTCGTTATATTACCTTCGTTATATTACCTTCGTTATATTACCTTCGTTATATTACCTTCGTTATATTACCTTCGTTATATTACCTTCGTTATATTACCTTCGTTATATTACCTTCGTTATATTACCTTCGTTATATTACCTTCGTTATATTACCTTCGTTATATTCAGTTATTTTTTGTTAATATGACATTCAATTGTTTTCATTGTGAAATTATTTGCTGCGCTTTGCTTTGTACTCGTCGTTGTACCTTTTTGAGCACGGTGATTCGCAACGGTTAAAGCTAGACCCCAAAAGAGCACGTTTAGCTGTAAATTTTCTTGAATTCCCGATATTTCGATTCCAAGTGGGTCATACTAACGCGTAGCAACGCGACGTAGAACATTATTCACACAAAATATTGGCACTGTGTGATTTTATCTTCATATACTGCTAAGCACGGTCACGCCTTGGACTCGAAATATTACTCGAAAGGAGCTGGGCTAGTGCAAGAAGCCCGAATTAAATCAGAAATTTGCTAAGATCAGCGTTGGTTGGGGGATCCCTTTATAGAAATTCGCAGAGTTAATTACGGGGAGAATGGATTATGCTCAGAGAGGAGTTTCCACGAGAGGCCGGAGTTATGCTGGGATTCGGTTCCACAAGGAATATTATAGGCTGGTGATCGGAAAGATACTAAGAGTGCTGTGGCACTGTCGTGCCGCTCATCCAAGTGGTGACGTCGGTGCAACGGGAAGATCTCCACAACTTTGAATTCGAAATTGTCCTGCAACGGCCGTACCGTCTTACCTCGCGTACACATTCGCGCTCCGCGCTGGAAGTAAGAGCGACCGCGGCCGTATCCGTTGTACGGCCAGGACTCGCCCTGTTTTCGTTCAGCATATAAGTAAAAAATATCTACTCACTTTTATATATATCCAACTTACTCAACTCACTGTCGACATCGTGAATAACAATCTTGATGCCTTCGCCGTCGGCGAGACTTCCCTGTCGAGCTAGTTCCCGATCGTCTTGAACAGCGACTCTCGCTACGACAGCCGATTGTGTAGCCTTGACCGATCCCGGCGACGACACCAATCCTCTTATAGCATTGATATCAGGTCTGTCAAGCGAGAAACGTATACAAAGTCGAAATTAAATATCCAACTATACACTGAGACAAATACATTTTTAGTAATCCTCACATAGGGGAGACCGGGTCGAAATGGGGGGTCCTTAGCAAATAATGCGGCTACAACGCTGCCGAAGGCATAATTTATTGTTTCTCATCCAACAATTTCACAATTTTCACAGTTTTATAGAGCGGTGCAAAAAAAAATGGTCTGGGGCGAAAACGGGCTACCCTTAAATTGTTCACTTTTTTTAAAATCACTGCCTGTACTGAGGCTGTACAGATATGCCGGCCTAGCCGGGTAAAATAGCTTATCCGGCTAATGGATTTTATAGTTTGGTCGGCTAAGCCGTCTTAGCCGGCTAAAGTATTTTACTCGGCTAATGCCATTTTAGCCGGCTAAGTGCATAAAATCGTGCATAAAATCGAGCCCCTTAATGTCGCATTGTACTTTTGGCAAAAAAGTCTGGTGGAATTCGTGCTAAGCGCGCAAAAATACGTCGGAATACGTGGCTGTTAATTTTAAAAAAAAAGAAAAAGTAAAATTCGTTCAAAAATTCCAAGGCTACTTTTCAACCTCATCTTTTGCGTTTTTCAACGTCCTCAAACGGCACGATAAAACAATTCTAAAAACGTCGAACAAGGTCCTGTATTGTAGATTTTTTCCCGTAGAACACAATGGGTACCCCGGATTTTTCCTAGCTCCATTGGGAGCTGAGATATCGACCTTTGAAAATCACGAAAGTCGACAGTTAAATCGTTGTTCTATCAATTTTTTGTTTATTTCAAGACTATATTCCGCATATTTGTTCCCGCTGATCACGAATATAACAATTATTTTACTCCCAACCCGATATTTTCCATTTAAATCCCAAAAATACGATTTTTCGTGCATTAAATTGAGCCCCTCAACGTAGTACTGTGCTTTAGGCCAAAAAGGGCGGCGCATTCGTGTTCAGCGAGCGAAAATAATTCGGAATACGTTGCAGGTAACATTAGGAAAAATAAAACAAAAATTCGTTAAAAAATGCCAAGACTATTAGCTTAGCCGGCCAAACTATAAAATCCATTAGCCAGATAAGAAATTTTAGCCGGCCAGGCCGGCCTATCTGTACAGCCCTAGCCTGTACTATCCATACATCTTGAGTTTCCCAACTTCTACCCCTCGGTAAGGCTCATGCTCCAATAATCCACCGTTGCAGCCTTCTAGTTATCTTATTTAGGGTGGCCCATTACGCCCCGCGTCAGCCTGATTTTTCGCTAGCCCATCTCGCGCCGGTCCCCCTTATACTTTCGCTTTTTTGTTACAAATTTATTGGTATGTGCTGGACCTGTAGGCTAGCTTCACACAGCTTGAGCCGCTAGACTCTTGGCCGGCTACTTGTT